>JACJUY010000215.1:179724-228324 GCA_014220935.1 Platorchestia sp. MABIK | reverse complement strand
TAGTTACAATGTTTTAATACTTCAATTTGTTGTATTTCAGAACACTGAAGATGGATTTTTTGTAATCCGAAACGTTTGTTGTTTTTTATCATGATATTCTTAGCCACGTTGGTTTTCCTTTTTATCCTGAACATGTCAGTCTATGTCGCAACTTGACTAAACAAATTAGAAAATACAAATATAAAAATGCTGAAGTGTATTTGTAGTCTATACCTCTGAGATTTTTTATACATACGGTTATTGAAATTTGATTCGATTGAATAAAGTTGAATTATCAACTGA
The DNA here is from genome assembly GCA_014220935.1 of Platorchestia sp. MABIK. NCBI lineage: Eukaryota > Metazoa > Arthropoda > Malacostraca > Amphipoda > Talitridae > Platorchestia > Platorchestia sp. MABIK. Next base: position 228,042 of record JACJUY010000215.1, on the reverse strand, counting down.
TTTTAGACTTGTTGTTTTATACAATTACAAATGCCTATATCTACAGTGGAAAATTTTGGATGCTTCTAATATTTTGTGAACTGTGTCAGAATGTCATTATAACGGAGAATGTTACGCTTTTACTACTAAGAAAAACTTTAGGTAGCGATGAGCTCTTCAGTGTACGTCCGAGTGTCATTACCAATTAATTTCTCCTTGCTAAATTCCTCATTTCAAACGCGTAAGTTGATAAAATGCGCTTAGCTTATAAAGATATCTTAATGTTTTCACCCACTAAGTAAATACTTACTGAAATTTTTGCTCGCAAAATTAAATGCTAGCTAGGTTTAATAATGTATTCTTATTTTTTTGGAGTGTGTTGAAATGGACGAATTTTGCAGGCGCAGAAAAAATTGCTAGAAATGTGAAAAACTCTGAGAACGAAAAAACATAAATTTTTCGACAGACGCACAATTGAAAGAGTTCCTTACAATCTCTCCTCTATAGAGTCTAGACCGTCAGAACTGGAGCTCGTCTCGCTCAACCAGAACCTTTACAGGCAGAACCACAGCTGTTATAACCTCACAGAAGCTAGAATGCCGTCAACTCACGGAAATGAAACCGTATTTCTGAAGAGATCAAATTTCTATCACCCATAAATCCATTATTTTTCCCAAACATAATTTTTTCGTGAGAGAAATTGCGTCATTAAGTACAAGCTCACAAGAGACCTCATGAGCATCGCAGCTTCTCGCGACTAACGCGCTGGAATTTAGACACATTTATTGATTAGTTCTGGCAAACTTGAGCGTCGATCACCGGTTATTCATGTGCTCGTGAATATGAAGATGCAGTCAACAACATAAATTATTGAAAATTCGCCTGCTGGAAAGAATAATTTAGAAGCAAAGCCACTTGTGAGCACTCAAGTGTGATAATTAATGTTTTAATTAATGCATGTCCCTCTATAGGTTATTATTTGTTCAGATATTAATACATTGTGATATGAACGGTACTGACATCATTAAGTTACCACCGACATCAATCGGGACTGGCACAGCTACTGGACAGTGAATTTTAAAGAGCACAAATTAGAAAAAAATTAAAAGATATTACGACTGGTTTTGGATGTGGATCTTGTTATCTATCAGTACGGCATTGAGTTAAACTTCAAAGTACTTGAAACCTGAAACACCTGTAGCAGGATAAATTTATTCATCACACGTCCTCATGCGTTTAAATATTATCGTCACACAAAGAGTACGAAGGCTATTGGAGGCTCACCGTTGCTAATAATGACACTGCGATGCGAAACTTTCTTGGGCAAACAATTTCATTTTTCCTTTACCTCCACCCCGTTGTTGCTCACCACCGGCACCTGGCGGCTGCGAAGCTAACGAGCCTTCCAGACTCGATTAAAATTCAAAGTAACGTTCATTTTTACTAAAACGATCGAAGAAATCAGCATACAAAGATGTTCTTACGGGTAAATAGAGCGCCCAAACGTTTGCAATTTTTGGTAGATCCAAAGTTTTTTTAATTATTGCAGCTATACGTGGGAGAACGTGAGGTAAGAACTCTTAGTTCTCCGTAGTTATTTCATTCATAAGTTAAGTTTAATTCTCCTTGGTTCAACCAGAAAAGCAGTGCGGTTTCTGATCATTTAGCTTCTGAAATTATCCTTCGAATCGCAGGAGTTTCAAAGCTTCAGTTATCAGTCGAATTTCCACACTGCTTGAAAAGAAGCCAATTAATTCCTTTAACATACAGTATGCCCCACAAAAACCCGAACCGTTATGTTTTTTCCCGTATCAGTAACACCATCATAAGAATACCATAAGCATTTAATTTCAAGCAAAATAATGCGGTGTTACTGATTACTACTGAAACGAGAAATAATTACAGGTGTTACTGATCCGGGAAAATAAATATTCGGCTCGGGTTTTTGTGGGACACACGGTATAGCAATATTTACATCCCGTAAGAAGAAGTAGAAGGAGGGACTTCATCATCACGTATTGGAGACCTGTGATCGGATAGACTACGAGTAACTTTACACGTACCTTGCCTTGCATGGGCCTGCTGTGTGGGGAAGAAGGCCGCTTTCTCTCTGCAACTTTCAGCATGGAGCAGCTGACGTGAATAGAATGGAGAGGAGGCAGATGTATGCATCATCGGGGAAGGATTAAAATAGGAATTGGACACTGCCTCGTGAGATCTGTAGCAGGTTATTGGTTCTCTGTAAGACTGGCGCTCGTGGCGTGAAATGGAGATATGACCGCTCTGTCAGTACAGTGTGTGTGCTACCTTCCGCAGAGTGCCCACTTCCACGTAATGACTTGCCATTTTATGAAAAGTTCAGAGTCGAAGACATGCAATTTTCACGTTTGCAGCCTTTTCAATGAAAATTTAATTACTCCAACCTTTCCATTCAGCGGGCCAACTTTAAACATTAAAAAAATATCAAGTATTTCACAGCATTCAATAAGTTGATTTGAATGAATTCTTCATCAAACGAGGATCTAAAAGTAAATCACACACTTCATCGTTATTGGCCAGTGTTAGAAAATAATTATAATAATGTTTTGAACATCGTGAGATCACTCAATAAATTGAAATTAGGGAATTCTTTTACAAACGAGGATCTAAAAGTAAGTCACACACTTCATTGTTATTTGCCAGTGTTAGGAAATGATTATAATAATGTTATATAAATCGTGAGATCAAGTATTGCCAATCAATCAATCTTGAGATCAACTATTAGTAGACGATTTCTTGTAAAATGAGTGTAAAATGAGGTGAACTTAACCAAGACTGCCAGTGCTAATTTCTACCTATCTTGTCGTGACACGAAACATGGACGTAAACACACGACGGTCATTCTCAATAGCAATAGAAGATAAATGTGGTATTCATCACTAAAAATTATGTTATCCAACAATATTTGATCAGAACTTTTCATGCTTTTTATTCTGAGATAAAATAATAACATATCGATCTTTATCCTACGGTGAAATTTCTTGACGACATTGCATTTCATATCTTTTAAGAATAAAATGAACAGCAGTTTTCTTTACCTGTGTCTCGGTAGACAATTTTCTCACTGATTTCGTTTTACCATAGTTAATTTATATTTTACCCTTTTAATTGTAATTTCTGATATGCCAAATTGATAAAATTATTGAAATGTAATAAAGCTTTGAATTCTACTCTTTTCAATGAAACTTATTTCAGCCTTCTTGCGCTAATGTTTTACAAACTGTAACATTTTTAACTCGCCTTCTTTTTTTAATTTTTTTGGAATTTTATCTTTCAATTTTTCAGCGTTATGAGGGGGATTAGCAGATTCATTTTCAAGTGTATCCAAAGAAATTACCACACGGTGTTAGATCTGGGGATCTTGGAGGCCACTCAATTTGTTGATTTAATGCATCTATGCAGTTGTTAAATATTTCTCCCAGCCGTGCTCTCACAGCTATTAGGCTACTGATAAGAACACGGCTGAGAGGAGTTTTAGTAACCGCATAGTTGCAACAAATTCATAAATTGAGTGGCCTCTGATCCCCAGATCTAACACCGTGTGATTATTTTCTATGGATACACTGAAAAATGAATATTCTGATCTCCCTCATAACACTGAAGAATTGAAAGAAAAAATTCCTAATCAATTCGTTAGTGATTTCATTTTATCATTTTATTTGATTTTATTTTATCAGCCTATTCATCGATCTACGAGGTTCATCGCTCATAATTATCAACCTCTAATGAATGTCATCATTTCTGATGGGGCGCGTGCACTGTCTAGTTGATAGTGAATATCAGATGTTATTAATACTAGCGCTAATTTCAGCAGCTAGGTACAAACATAAGCATAATTTATTCTATCCATGATCTCGTACTCTCGATACACTAAGATTAATGCTCATGCACGGCGTGCAGTACACAAACTTATGGGTGCAAAGTCTACCGCCTGTTTTCTCCTGCTATTTTGTTCGGAGACTGATAATATCATTAAGGTAACTCATGTAACTAAACTTCATGTTACGTATCAATGAAACAAAATGTATCCATGAGTTCTCATGCTAAGACTCCGCACCATTTGACTGGTTATTTTGCTTGACCATGTACATGCTGAACTTCAAGAACAATTCGATGAAATTTTTATATTTTGTAATACGATTCAATTATACGCCTGGAAGTTTGGAGCAACAATGTTACCGAACTGATTTTCTCAAATTTTTTGTTTTTTAACTCAAGTATGGACATAAGAAGCACTTAGCATGCGACAATTCTGCAAGATAATACGATGCAACTCGAAAAAAAATCAAGTTTCAAAATTTCGAGCAGAAACATAGGCCGAACTGATAACTTTACGGTGAAATGACGACTTCGTTAAATTATTAACGAAGTCGTCGTTACAAAAAAAATCTTATAATTATTTTGCTTAAATTTAATTGATAGAACGTAAAACAAAATCGGATTATAAAACGTGTCCACGAAAAATCTTAGAAGAGTTGATAAATAATTTAAGGTATCATTATACCCTGTTCAATGGCTGAACAAAAAAAATTGAAGCATGAAACAATTTCGCATACATAAAATACTAGATTCTTAACACGAAAATTTTTCAGGCGGACGCAAATTAGTCTTGAAGTGCCATAAATACGAGAAAAAGCTCTTCGAACGCATGTGATAAGAGAAGCCACTGGTTGTATGAAATTGAGCTTTTTCATTTTTCTCTATATTGCAGAATGTGCGTGTGAGGTTCTTCTTTTTTTTTCTTAATCTAAATAAATTATTCATGATGAACGACTTTCTCTGTGACTGTCGGAGTAAATGATATGATATTGCTTCTCTCTAATAAATACCGATGCTGTTTAAGGAATCTGACGGGATGGATGATAATACTACCTTATCTCCAAAAACACATTTTTTCTGGTGCAACTAAAATTCCTCCATCAATTCAGGAGATGTAACCAGTGCTGTGGTAAGTCCACCCGACGTCCACGGTTGCCAACTTCAGAAAATCTACTCGCGAACTGAAGAGAAATCTCAACCCTGCACATGCTGCACCTCATTCCTTGTTCGAAATCAACCCCATTTCCGCACGCAAAGTTGTCTAACCTAAACTGAAAGACTAACGGCACGATGTCATTAAACGACAAAAAATAAAGTGAATCTATTTGTGTCCTTAGTGACAGTGAACAAAATGATTAGTGTAAGTAGTAAAACTTCACGAACTCTATTCCATCATGAGTAAGTACGACTGACTAGCGGCCAATAGACTATCATAACTAGACCAGCTTACGTCACTTGTTTAAAAAAATTCTCTTGGTGATCATTTGCCACACTGGAAGACACAATTAGCTCGGACAAAATGACGTCGTGGAGCCATGCTGTGAAGTTACTGCAGCGTACACCGAGCGTATCAGGCCGCTGCATCACGAGCCGTACGTACGTCGTGCAGGGATCCTACCATTATGCAGTGAAGATGTCCGTTTCTGGAATGCGAGTATCATTATCTAGTGATTACAGGCTCGTGTCGGATTCAAGAATTGGTTTTGGTTACTTTACATAGGGGTATTTTTTACTCGCCCTTACACGAGTGTGGCTCGGTGGGCAAAGCTCTTATGAAGACTTTCCATGATTTTCCATGAAGATCATGGCCACAACGGCTATTTAAAAATGTTGCTGAACGAAGCCATCTTGTGAAAAGTTTTATTTCCAGGAAAATACATCTATTGAAAATGCCGTCAAAGTATGGTCTTACATCATTTATAATGAGCAAGTTTCGCAATAGCATCACATTTCATTTAATTTCATCAGATTTAATTTCACCTGGAGTCATTTTGTTGATGATGGAACTGGCGCTGTGATGATGTCTTGCGTGTCCATGTTGAGAAGGGCTCATAAAACATGTTTAGGTATATCCTTTATGTTAGAAATTAAATTTACTGGACTTGAGCACTTCTGAGATGAATTTATGAATAATGAGGTGTAAAATAATACTGATGAGGAAGTGTTGAGCGATTTAGTTTTAAGTTTACTTTGTGCAAAAAAATCTAGCCATCAGTGGTTTGAACAAGTTGTGTTTGAATCAGTCTTGTTTATTTGAAGTGTATCAGACATACTAAATTAAGAGGCAGAAGCTAACTCATTCTAACAAGAGTGGCATGTGCGTGGCTCAATATTCGATGTGGTTTAAGCCTGCATACACCGTGCAATAAAATGATAAAGTCCGCCCAAGCTCTGTAACGCAGAGCTGTAATCGAGAATAATGATGCTATTGACGTCATGTGCTTTGGCTTAATGAAGCTTACTGCTTTGATGGTTATATTCAACATACGACTTATAAAAACCTTGATAGAATATTGATGTTCTTTTTTGGACATAAACACGATACCTTGTACGCTTATGAAAGAAACCTACGGAAGCTCATTCTTCGGAAGGTTGGGAACGAACAATTTTCTCTGAAAGAATTTTGTACTTGTGGAAAGAATCTGGTTTTTACGAAGCTAATAAACTTTCACGGTGATGAAAGAAAATGACTGAATGTCATTCTCCGAAGCTTGTGAACGAACAGCTTTTCCGAAGGAATGTCCGCGAACTTATGTATTTGTGTGAAGAATTTGATTTTCAGCCTCCAGGGTCTGCTCAGAGCGATGGGTGTTCCCGTGCTACATCTGATCAAACTCAATTGGAAACTCAAAATGTTGCCAAAGATGGTTGTTTTCACAATTCTTCACCGAATGTTTAAAAACCAAATAATTAACTTATATTTCGTGCACTGTTCATTTTTATTCATTGAACGAAAACTAAAATGGACTCAAAATTTACCGATTTTAGTAGAAACTCTACAGCACTAGAGAGAATGGGAAATACTTTTGCCCCATGTAACCAACTTTGACGTTATTCTGAGACGACATTTCTCACCTGCATTGCAAACAACAAATGGTCGACTCTGAAGCTCATGCTGCGCGGCTCTGCTCTGTAGAGCTTGGATGGGATCGTAATTGCATAATTGCAAAAAGGTGCCGGGAGGCCGGCAAAAATCCCTGTGACGATGTATTGGTCAATGACCATCGAAGAAAAGTCTTTCTTTTTGGTCGGACATCGAGGCTTGAGCGGGACCCTACGCCACCGGCAGCATATTGCAGAGAAAAATGAGCCGCAATCCACCTCATTTGAGGCGCGAAATTGCGCCGTAGATCAGCGACTCCACATCGCAAGTCGCTTATTTTGGCGCCCACGTGTGTTTTTTTCCGTAACTTTGATACAAGTGCATTCCTATATGCTGGCATTGGCGCTACGCTGGCGATACCAACTTTCCTACGACAAACAAAAATTTGCTCTCTCGAAATTTGTAATTAGTTAGCATAAACGAAAACCTTAACCCGACCACTAGCGTACACGATCAGTCAAAAATGAAAACAATAGATCACGTACATAGAAGCCCGTAACTAACTTTATCAAGTTATTAACTATTTAAAATAGCATTGCTTCCTCTGATTACTTGAACAATAGAAAGTTTGTGATGAGCATGTCTGTGATACAGATTTTACTATCTCTAGAATTTTCACCGTATTATTTCGCAAGATGCGGAAGCCAAATGAATGTTATGTGAATTTTCAGATATAAATCTATATTATAATTTTACTTCTCCCTCCGTTGGTCAGAAAGTTGGTTATCCGGTTCGCACGCCCGATTCTGTATTTGGTTCATACATTTTTGTTGGCGTTGAAGTTCAGTTGTTTATAGGAATCCGTTTAGGACATTTTAGTTTTAAAGGGAGAGAAGAAATAAATGAGGGCCTGAGAAGTGTTTACGTTAACTAATATAAGTGTGACTGCTGCATGCAATCCTTTGTTGATAGTTTCATGCTCCAACAGTTCATTCGCCATGACCAACTCTCTAGTATCTCCCCACTAGACTGGCCGCCCATACTCTGCTCCTCCTCAATCTTCTTTTCGTGTTCATTGTCTGAATCTGAATCACCTATTTAGAGGGTCTAATTTTTCAATTCTTCCTGGTGCAGCTAATAAATCGGATCTTAGCATTCTAAAATTATTCTTTACATTCACTCATGAAATATTATTGAAAACTGATCAAAGAACAAGCAAACTACGGATTCCAAAAAATTTTAAATGCAATTTAAAGTTTGTAAATGGGCTTCATGTGTGCGAAATCTAGTCAATTGTCCCATTTTATTTAATGAGCAATAGATAAATATTTCATTTTTCATCGTCTGACTTATTCCTTTCTATGACCCAGATTTGAGATGTGCGATAAGGCTGTGTTTAAGGTTGCCATTCAGTTCTTTTCAGCACTGATGATGAGTCTGATAGATGCTATCAAATTTGATCATTATAAAGTCGGCTTTCTTCCTATCTTGAAGATGACCTTCCACTTCTTATGCCCTCCTTTCTAGGCTTCAACTATTTATGTGCATCTGAGTGCGTTGGTACGACGTGACACATTTTTAGAGCTAGAATGGATGAGCATGAAAATGTGGGTTTGCGAACAGGGGCCAATTAAATTCACCCATAACACACCCAGCTGTTCGGAGGTGTGCATTATCCTTTGTTCTGTTATCTGGTGCTAGTCAATTTATAAGAGTCAAACGTTCGTCCAGTGCAAGAGGCGTTGAAATTTTAGACTGCGTTTATTCTTAAAAATAAGCTAGTGTTTTATAAACAGTTCAGCTCGTACCCTCTTATCAACTGTTCAGATATGACAGTTTTTGTTCCATATTAGTTTGCAAAGATCTTTGATCTGCTGTGTGTCTTAAAGAATGTTTTTCTTGTTATCTGACGTATAACCAACAAGTCGCCGAATTAAGGGAAACTTATTTATGTAAATTTTTTCACGAAAATGGGGTCTCTTGACCCTTATAAGATTATTTTCTACATTTTAGAGTTTTCCGAAAATTTTTAAAATCTAGATATTACCGTCCCATTTATGGGACGCTGGCAGAATGTGTTAGCTCGGTGTTCATAAATAAGAAAAATCGTACACAATAAATTCTTTATTTCATGAATGATATTACAATGACTAAAGGACATTTATCCTAATACACAGATTTCACCTGATAAGAAAAAATTTCAGGTATTTTTCTTGAGGAAGTATGACTTCATAGAATAAGGTCTAAAAAACAGTTGAAACACGATAATTCAATGCTGCAGAAATTAAAAATTTCGTCGGAAATTTGTCAATGAATGGTTATTATGGAATGAATAGACATGAATAAAGACTACTAGACTCTGAAAATGTTTTAATTTCAGATAACCATGGAAAAATGGCGAATTTTTTTGAGCGTCTCATTAATGGGACGCTGGCGGGTAATGGGTTAAACTACCATTTTTTAACCTTGATGTAGACTTGAATCCTGAAACGTTTGTTTTTAATGTGATAACTTAGTATTCTACGATAAATATCATTCTTTTTACCCTGTGATTAAGGAAAGTTCATCATAACCCAACAAAATACGGATCTGCTATCATCGCTTCTAGTCCACTCGCACTCTATAAATCACAATTCTTGACCCGACAAAGTTCACAGTTTATTAAAAACTCAAGCCTATCTGACATATCCAACCTATCCTGACTGATCCTCAACGACCCGAACTCAACATAACTTGTCATATCGTACGCTGAGTGAAAGTAACCTAGCTTACATATTCTATCCTAATGTAACTTATCCTACCTTATCCTGAACTAACCTAATCTAAAACAACTGACTCTAATTCACCCTGAAATAAATTAATCTACCAGTATTACCTGACCTATCTTCGCCTAACCCAAATTAGCTTGAACTAACCCAACTTAAACTAACCCATATTAAACTAACATAATCTAATATTACATAACCTAACCCAATTAATTCTAACCCGATTTATTCTCACCTAACTTATCTCAACCCCACCTAACCATACCTATCCAAGCCTAACCTAACTTAGCATAACAAAAACTAAACCAACCTGAAATGAATGTATTACCTATCCTAACACCTAATATATTACCTTTCCTAATCTATCAAATACTAACTGGAGTCATTCAGCACTAAGCCTACTCATCTAAAACAAAGCACAGTAGTTGACTTGTATATCTGTGATGCTTACCCTACCTTATATTCCATAGTGAGCACGTATTTACGTTCGAAAGTTAGAGCTGAAAAAATGTACGTATGTTAAAACACGCGACCCATCAAAAATTAATGAATTCCATCCGATTATAATCGATAGAACACACAAATCATAGCTTAAACTTATAATGTTCTTGAAGCTTGTCGGACAGACAGACGCGGCTCATATCAGAGTCCATTTCAGCGCTACCTTCTGTTTCTCTTCCCGTTCTACCTCTTTCTTTTCCGTAACCGTCTTTCATTGTTTGGAATCCTCTATCTGGTAGAAGTATTTCTCGCGACTGAAATTAAAACTGTGTGGGTAAATTACACTGAAAAAATTTAACCTTGCCGTCATTAAGAACTCGTAGTGTTCAAGTATTTAATTAACAGGATGAGAATAAGGACTGACAAACCAACCAAGTTCGTGAGCTTTACCTTGCTTTATTCTGATAACGTGCGAATGCCAACACTTGACTATCTAGCAGCTTAATGTTGTCATGACGGTTCAGTTCGATAAATACCTTAACAGACTTAACAGAAGAACCTACTTTTGAGTGGTTTAAACGGCCCCAGAACATGACAGACCCTCTTTTTTTCTGATGTTGCTACGTGTACACATGTTTCAATGAAGGTTACATGTGATCTTCGATGAACACGACTGCAGACACGATTGCTATAGAAATAATCAGGGTTCAGCTAACCATTTGACACTTCGCAGCTGACCATTTGACACTTCACTCCTCTGCAGTCCGTATACTTTGACCCAGTTTAAGTGAGTGGTCTTGAGAGCAGTAGCTATTTTCATCGATTGTGTTCGAGCCCCTTTGCTTCATGCAACCATTACATGGAGCTCCCTAGTTCCTTCCTTAATGCATGGCGATTCCGATCAACAATGCGAGACACATGGAGGCGGTTCTTATCGGTCAGAATATTTTTCCAACCACAATTTCGCCTTGAATTGTCGTATGTATCAGAATGTCTCTATTGTTGGTGGACTCGCATAACGGAGCAGTGTGAAACACTAGCTAATTCCGCCACTTCCTTCATAGGGTGCCACTTATAGGCCGACCAAATGTTACAACCCTTTGCGCCATCCCGATACGTCTTGCTTTCACCTATCGTTATGGCGCAAATATGAAATGAGTCTGTGCCTCCCCAGCTCTGATTGTAGACTGATGCCTGTTCAGAACATGCGTGCAAGTTTGGGGCTTATGAACGGTAAGTGATTAATTTTTAGCCCTTAGAGCTTATTTATTTGGCCATTAACTTCCATTTTAATTTATATATTTTTTGTTTAAATATTTGAAAATCCATTTATTTACATGATACCTCAATCTTATCATACTCGTACATGAAAAAAAAAGACTTTAAAATGATTTGATTTGATTTCGACAAATAAGGTCTACAAAAAAGCGATTAACGATGAAAAAACCCTTCTCAATGTTCAGGAAAAAAAATGATATTAACATCTACAATGACAAACGTTTGTTATACTTTTATACACATGTCACCAAGTTTGATTTAGAAGGTCCTAAAATTGTATTATTCCAATCAATCCAATTAACCTTTACAGTATTTTCGATCCCATAAAATGAGCAAAGTAAATATCGCTCTGCTACTGCAATATTGACGTGTGCGCCCGAAGAGTCGTTAAACAATTGGTTAGATTGGATCGCATATTGCATCAGCGGCGTCAGTTATCGGACAATCCTAATAACAACTAACTACGCTTACCATGAGATTGTTCTCATCGTCCTGTTGCTCAACTCCACAAAGCCTTCGCATTTGTGACACAAAACAACAAGTGGAGGCAGGTGTGAACCCCTCTCAGCGTGCGCACACCTCATCTGGCTGCTGATTTCTCGTAGTTTAAAGAAAAAAATCCAAGCGAGAGACTTCCAATAGAAGTTTTCTCCTATACGAGAGTCCCCCGAAATATATTGAGCGCAAGTGGTGCGAGGCCTGCAACTTTGTAGTGAGACTTACAATCTTGCACCAAGGCTTGCAACTCTGAGGCAAGGATTGCAACTCTGAAACAGGGCTTGGAACTCGACGGCTAAGGGAGAACACTGTAGCTGGCTTGCAACCTTGTAACATTGCTTGCAGCCTTGCAGCATTGCTTGTAGTTCAGCAGATGTTTTTGCAGCTCTGCAGCTAGCGTTTCAACTCTATTGTGAGACTTGTAATACTGCAGCAAGTCTTGCAACTTTCGAGTAAAGCCTGAAACTTTTCCGCCAGTTGAACACCCTATAGCAAGGCTAGCATTTCAAAATGAACATGCCACGGAACGGAAAAAATCCTAGGACTGTACACATATTCTTAAAACACCATGCGGTAGTAGGCCATAGTTATTTTGAATCATTTTAAATTAACTTGATATCATACTTCACAAATTTCATTCAAATGGATACGATTTTACGTAAAATCGAGCTCATAAAACTGATATTCTGCATTGAAGTAAACTTTCACTTAGCACTTTAAAAGCGCTCGATTAGATCAACGTTGTATAGCTGGAAATCAAGGGCCAATGTAGGGATTATTCCTCACGTTCTTTCAGAGGTACAGGCCAGGACGCAGCGATCGATACTTTTTATAGTTTATAACATTAGATATACGTGCAAAAGGTATAGAGAGCTTTAACCATCAACGCTCGACAAAAATGTGAGACGAGAGGATAATTTTACATTATCTAAAACAAAAATTGGAATACACGTTTGATTAACAGTATAAAATTCAACTGTCACAACGTCCTATTTTAACATTGTAGCATCTTCAACCGTAGGATGAATAAATTCTCACAATTGCTAATTTCCGCGTCAGCTTACAGTTAGTCGCAATTGGCAATCACATGTACAGTAGGCTACAATGCAGTGTTAATCGCTATAGTAACGCATTCCCAAATGTAGGTGGAATCCCTCATGCCGTATTTTTAAAAATCAAAAATCAGGAACACTCGCATTACGACATTCAATTTTAGTTCGTATATCCTCGATCTGGAAAATAATTCAGGATAAGCCAGTGATAACCTCTCGTGAGAAGAGAGTTTGTCAAAATGACAAGTTAAACTTGGCTGGTTCTCGAGCTTTCGACGGAGGGCGACCCCCTTCCCAGCACCCCGAAGTTTCCCAAGAAACGGCAACCTGTTAGAGATGGAGTCACGCATTATAGCCGGAGAGTAACTAAGCATGACTTACGGAATGTATGAAGATTAAGTAAGTCACTTTTATGAGAATAGAAGGCATTCCTAAAATATTTTGGCATTACGCACTTTACCCAATTTTACGATAATAACGCTATGAATATATGAAAAGATCTCAACTAAACTGACGAGTTTAACTTGACACGAGAACGTAAGTAGATCACTTCGATGAAATACAAGTTGCCTTATGAATTTTTTATGGGTTCTCACACAATTTGTAGGACAATTACAATTGCTCGGAAGGCCTCCCAACAAATGTTCAAAGCTAGCAGCGCCCACCACCTCTCCAACCAACCTCCGTCGAAAGTCGTCTTCCTCATAGCGCAGACCGAATGGATTAGCTCATCGCGCTGGCTGGCTGGCTCCACGAAGATCTACGTTTAAAAACGTATTACGTAGGAGCGGCAGGTGTAACCGTACCACCATAACAGCAGCAGATGTAGCCGTGACCCGATAGTAACCGTAGCAGCAGATGTAGCCGTGACCTGATAGTAACCGTAGTAGCAGATGTAGCCGTGACCCGAAAGTAACCGCAGCAACAAATGTAGCCGTAATCTCAACAGTAGCCGTAGCAGCAGATGTAGCCGTGATCTCAACAGCCGTAGAGGTAGCACAAACACGGTACCTTGTCACAGAACACAACACGGCACGGTACGGCATGAACTTATAATCGCTGCCATACGGTAAAATGCACAGCCAGAGACACAACTTTCCCACTGTGCCCGCCGCCTCTTATCCAGAACTGTCGCGCGGTCGCAAGCGCTGAAGGAGCTCTGCTGCGCTGTGAACATAAAAGGTTCAACGCAGACGACCATATCATGAGCACACTGAAAACTAAGTTGAAGTGGCATTGACACTACTGCAATGCCAACGTCTGGAATAAACAATACGAGCAAGTGTAACTTTATGCGAGGGAAAATTCTCCGTTTTCTACACGCACGTTGCCTTCACCAACACCTTTTTTCTTGGGTTATAAAAATGCATCACAAAGAAAAAAGACTGCTGTTGAAGAATTGTCGTGTACTGTTTCAACACTTAGATCAGTAAGATCAGTACCTTGATCGTCTAATTAAATTCTTTCGATTTCTAAAAAAAAATGCAATCTAAAGCACTAGTGAACTTATTTCTTGTCTCTTGGAGTCTGAAATGTTCGTTTGAAAACAGCTAATCGCATAGCATTGAGTTATTTCCCCGTATCTATATGAACCACGTCTTGGATGATTCTCTTCCGCTTTTCCTTGCCTACATTTGAGCACCAGAGACGCATCACACCAAAGAACCATCATCGGACTATCATGAAAGCGTATATTTTGCATTCATCACGACAAAAACAATCATCAGACTATCATAAAAGCGTATATTTTGCGTTCATCACGCCAAGAACAATCATCACACCATGAAAGCCCATATTTGGCATTCATGTATCTTAAGAGAAAATAAAATGTTGTAACTTTTATTTTGAACACAACCTGAATAGTTTTCGTAGACACTCTAAATTCCTGAATGTTAATCCATAAAGAGACTTTATTTTGAATAATAATTATATTAAACGTTTCCATTTTCTTTCATATGGTTTGCAGCAGGTTTGTAATGTTATTTTAACATACCAAATGCGTAAATTTCCTGTAGCGGTAGAGCAGAAGTGTAAGCTGGCAAGTTGAAGAGTAAGTGTCATTTAGCAGACCTTATGTTTTACAACATTACTCATGTTAAAAGTGCGCATGTTAACATTACTCGCGTTTCACTGCGCATCAGTCAAAATTGACACAGCCAAGTCAAACAGCCAAAATCAACGCAACAGAGAATAATAGACAATACTTACTGGTACAACAGGGTGCAAGAGCCAACACCGGCACAAGTGTGTGCAGCAGCCAATACTAGTATTATACAACTGAGGAAAACTGTCAGTTCGAACACAACTAAATATTACAGTGAATACCCGCACAACTGAGCACAGCAGCCAAGACTGGTACGACTGAGCGCAACAGCCATCGTTATGCAGCGCCCAGAAGTGAATTTCTGTTCAAATGGTATTCTTGAATTGTTCTTATAGCGCTTTAATTCACTGGAAATTGTGTGATTCGCTGAGCTAAAGCGTGGCACTTGTGCGTACCAAATATGGTAATGTAGCCCCACACTCGCACGCAATCCGACTTTCTTCGGGCTCCGCTCAAGGGAATCGCTGGCGGCGATCACGTGCTGTCCATTCATTTAATGAAATTCTCTGAAGAATCCAACGCCTTGGTCGAGCTTATAACTTATGGAAATTGCTCCAGAACATAAGCGCGGTCTTGGCTAATGGCGGCTGCTTGTGTCGTGGTGTCGCACTTGCGGCGCCGAATATTGGCACCAGACAATTGTTATATAACAGTTCATTACACGCCTGGTGCTGCCTTGTTGCTCCACTAGTTGATTAGTAGCTCGGTTTGGCAATCACGGGACGTCACGAGTTGCTTCTGTCACTTGCGAACACCGTAGTGACTTTTTCAAGTGCGTTTGCCTTTTTGGTTTTAAGGGAAAAAGATGGGTCATCCTTTCGGGCTCACAAATTCTTCTTTTTCCCGATTTTCTCTACGGAAAATTAAACGCTCGCAGAAGTAAAAGAGCATGAAACACTGTGTTCATTTTGCCCGGAAGCGACGATGCGGCTGCTAGGAGAGCTATCAGCGATTCGTAAAATCAAATCACGTATTCCCTCCGCCTTGCACTTCTGTGTCCCCTATTTGGTTGAAATCTCGTTGCTGCCAAAATGGTCTGAACGCTCTGGCGAGCAAATTGAAGTAATATGCGTCTTCTCTTAGATCACTGCGGCGTCTATAATTTTGAGCAGTTTCTGTAACTTAAAAATAATGTGCCTAAATTACTACGTAAATCAGAAAAATGACAAGGGTTTTACTCCTTAAACGAAAATTATAGGAAGACACAAAAGAATAACTGCATTTATAAAATAATGCCAGATCTATCATGTGCGAAAATTGATGAGTTCGAATTTTTGAGATGGGCTTGGAAAATTTAATTTACCACGATTTCTCGTAACTTTTGTTCACATTACTAAATCTTCCCGAAATATTCACAGCACATCAGTCTTGTACTCTAACTTTCAGTAATATTCTAATTTTTCAAATGTGTGCCTTGCTTTCATGTCCTTAAAAACAGTAAGTTCTTCATTTTGTCGGCTAGAGGAAGGAAGAATCTTTTTCAAAACAAATTAACTATTACCCGCTCAACTTTTGCCATAGCCTCTCACATTCGAGGAGAACACTTTTACCGGGTGATAAAATTCCAGTGCAAGATGGAATAAAATTTTTTTAATTTTCAGACAACGGTTTTTCCTTATTACGCTGAATATCTCTTTTTCAATAGATATTTGGTAATATTTTTAATTTTTCAGATTAAGTTTTTCCTCTGCTTGATTATTGATGCTTGATTGATCTACACATCACCTCGTTCAAGCAAAGCTGCTATTCTAAAATTTAGAAAGTTGCTGACCGAAACAATGTGACGTGTTTCACATTTGAACGTTTTTATTTTAAGAAAGAATACTCACAGGTGTTTCTTGTCCACGATGTGCGGCTTGCTCATAATAATCGTATCGTAATAATCATACGAGTTAGAGAAATATTAAATGGTCCAAATAAATCGCTGCAGAAGTTACATTTTATTTAGACTTCTCTCTTTTTCTCTCTTGAACTGCGGCGCGAAGAATTTGAACGTACTGAGTTATTCTTGTGATCATACAGGAATGAATATTGACCTTATCGCTGAAATTCTCAGTGCGCATGGTGATTCCAGCTTATTTAAATCAACTGATAAGATTTACACGAAGAATCATGTATTCGACGGCATGATGCGCTGACATAAAGTGACAGTTAAATCTTGTAAACGCTACGGTTGAAAAAATCATTTCGTTAAATTGCCCTCAGGTGCATGTATTAAGCTATCTTAACTGGATGACAGTATTCGTAAAATTCAGAAAATCTATCACATTTTTGAAATATTTGACTTTGTGATCAGTTTCTAGTCATTTTATTATCACGTATGCTTGGAAATGTTATTCTTATTCATGTGGAAAAATTACTGGACTTCTTAAGAGGAGATAGCTCTTGGCCGAATCAAATTCATTAATCAGTCATAAATAATGCCGTTCAAAATTTGAATTTGGTGACCACCTTTTCTCCTCCTAAAAACACTACTTTTGAGATAGTGCAATACACGAGCTATGGTCACAGTAATGCTGCGCAGCGTCTGTTTTCCTCAAGAAACTAAATTTCGACCATTTCATTTCATTTGTAGAACGCGTCTAAGTGAGAATTTTTGGGAACGGAGTATTTTCTACAGTTAAGCAACGAATGTCAATTACTGGCAAATGACTTCAATTGAAAATTTAAATCCGTCAAATTGGCACCAGAGAATTTCTGTAGAAAAGTATTGGATCTTGGACTCGATTCTTTAATGCGTCAAGTTCCAGATTAGCAAAGGTGGAACAGCGCTCGGGAGCTCGAGCAGGACCTGTTTCTTTTTCGGCCGCCTCCTCCTCCTCCGATCTTCGCACGAAGGCGATCAAGAAGACTCGAAGTGTGACCATTCCGAGGGACAAGTTAATCAAGTGTTTCTCGAAGTGGCTGCTCAAGTCTTGCGCTTACGCACAAGGGGCTGTCTAACTCGGTGCTGGCAAGTCCGCTCTGTCGTTCCACTCAAAACAAAGAAATACATCTTGTTTTTCAGTGCCAGTGCCTGATATTGAAATAAGTTAGAGTTGTACTTATTTAATTTATTGGGTTACTCTGCGCCATATCAAAAACTTTAAAAACCTACATTTAAAACTGATGTTTCAACCAAAGAAATGGGAAACATTCGAGTAATACAACGGACGAAAAAAACTTACCAATAATGAGCAAATTAGCTATAGTCTCCGGTGCTGCGATGTACACACATTGTTTCATTAATGATCAACAATTTCTTTTGTAGTCACTCCGACACCCCGATGCTCCAACAGTTTAATTTTATTTTCCCCTGAAGAAACAAGAAGTACAGTTAATTTTTGCCCTGCTGATCGTGATCCGATGAGAGTTATTTTCTGCTAGTGTACAGCATGTGCTCAGGCATCACAACACAGTAGTCTCAGCCTCGACACATTTTTTCAGATTAAACATATTGTTTGGTTTTTGGAGTTACTTGCCTGTTGTGTATTGAAGCCCCTACTTTTGAATACGGAATAATTGGGTACTTACAAAATTTTTGTCCCATTTAGCCTGCTTTTTGAGCAATTATGAGCAATATTGTGAGCATTTTGTCAGCTGAGTAAATCATTTCGACAGCGCAGATCTTGTAGCCAATTGCGAAAAATCTGTGGAAATATTTTCAGTGGATCCTGTTTTATTTTTGTCATTTTGAAGGTTGTCTACCTACTGTAAGATATTTACGCCGCCTTTTTCTGACACGTTATTTAAGGATAACCTTGATTCTGGCAGGTATTGGGCGGCTGCTGGTGACAAAATATTCTTCAAAATGCTCGCATTTTATTAATTTTACATAAAAAAGGAGCTGCAAGTTCATGCGCTGCAAAGGACAAGAAATGATTTTTCATAATATTGAGGGAAATTTAAAAACTGTGTGCAATTTTTGACAATTTTTTGCTAATCGAAACAAGACATTTTATGAGCAGACGAGAACCGTTCTGTATAAAAACCGGGTTTCCTGCACATGACATCATTCGTAAAGTTGGACGGGCAAAATAATTCGTTACTCTGTTATCTCTTTTAGTTCGACACATATTCTTGAGATAAAAGCTAGTTTCACTGCTCACACATCATTTTTTTTCCTGACAAGCGCTTGTCTCAAACGATGTCGTTGTCTGTGCGTAAAAATTAGTCTGCACTCCGCTGCACCCACGTCGTTGATCAGATGCTGTGCAAAACGTAAAATTGGCCGAGGACGTCATTTTTAATTCACATCTGCTGCCCTTTTTTTCTTGTGCATGCATGATCTCTTTGACATTTTGAGGCATGTATTTTCATCTGAGATTTTGAATGTATATTTTTAAAGTTTTTTTTCTGTTTTGTGTGGAAAAGCACCACTGATATTTCAATGGGCGGTAGTTGGATATTTTTATTGGGATTTACGCTCCATATTGTTGCCTGTGCTTCTCGTTGCCCGACATGATTCAATTTATTCATTTAAGGGCATTCTGATGAAAGGAGCTCAGATGAATTGAATTTCAAACGTTTTCAACATTCCTCGACATTTCTAATGTTGCATACTCTCTACAGGTGGCGGTTTTTTATGAGATTGATTGTGGGCTAACGTCGGGTGCACCAATCTCCGTCTTCAAACCCACTAATTATGAAATTCTCAACCCGCATTTATCTCATGATCTCTTTTGGTGTTTATTTGTTATTTTCATTCATTAAAACGCAAAAATGACTTACATTCTTGCATAATTTGTATCCCCCACTCGATTTTTTTTAAATCTTCGTTTTAGTTTTGTCTCTGCCTCCGCCTGAAATTCAGAATGCTTTGGTAAGTCCTTTCAGGACATGTATTACCTTCAGTTAATAAAATGTAGCCCCTGTACGCTTTTCTGTCATTTGATCTATTAATTACAATGTGAATGAATACTACTCCACTGTACTGTTTTGTAAAATACCACTGTTTGGTGGAGAAACTCTTGGTTCAGTACACTACGAAAAATCTTTTCGTCTTCTTGCTCAGCCATAGTAAGCAAAATATTGCTCAATACCCAAAATGACAGTGAACTTTGCACATTATATACCATAATATTAACACCCCTTGATGCATTCGAATTGATCTAACTTAATGAATCATAGTTACCAATAAACACCAATTCCCTGAGTCTGATGAACACACCGGTAGCGCGCCACACTGGAACATTCCATTCAGCCCCCATTAAATGTCTTAACAGAACTTGGTGGTAATCATCACGCTGCAGAAGTCTCATTACGTTCCACGTTGCGCCCAGGCTCCAATATCGTCCGGATCAGCAATTGCATGTCCGCCGCACCTGCTTCGTTAGCAGCCAGCGTCCCTCATTACAGTCTGTCACTGCTGAACTCACGCGCCCGGTGTCATGTTAGCGTGCTTCGTGCACGTTACCGTAGTTTGTGCACGTGACCGTACTTCTTGCCCGTTACCGTACATCGCGCACGTTACTGTACTTCGTGCACGTTACCGTACTTCGTGCACGTTATCGTACTTCGTGCACGTTACTGTGCTTCGTGCACGTTACCGTACTTCATGCACGTACCTAAACTGCGCGTGCGTAGATATAATGCGTGCACACTGCCATACTGCCTGCACGGAGCTCGCATACGCAGTTCGGTTGAGAGTGCTCGTATCCGTTCTGAGTGCGTGGATGTCTGCTGATTGCACTCACTTGCAATGTGTGATTCAAGATACGCTGTAAGTTCGTTTGAATTTGTTTTTTGTGAATGGAAAAACACTATATGCTCCTGATCAAACGGAGAAGTATTTCTTCTAACTATACGAGTAGATGACTTTTGTTGAACTCGCATTCGTTTCCGTGTAACGGCTAGGTACAAACATCTCGCTTGCCGCACTGAGAGATTTGAACTGGTCACATCCGACACACTCACCGCTCATATCTTCTGCTCACCACTGCAGCAAGGGTGCGCGGTGTCACTGTGACTCGAGGCACGGAGTAACACCTGAACGTCTGAGTCACTCGATAGCACCGAATAAACGTGGTATACGTAAACGTATCATACTAAACAAGAGCCACTTTTGTAGAACTTAAATGGAATAAAGGCTCAGAAATTCAAGGCCAGCCAATAGAATAGTGTCTCAGCTAGTCACACATTGTGTGGAACTTAAAAAGGCACTATCGCCTATCATCGCAAGTGATCTCAGTCAGACTTTTTCGCCAATGCATCTATAATTTTAGCCGCCCTATGCTGAAGCTTAACTTGGACAGCTAAAATCAAGATACCTCGGTGAAAAAGTTAGAACGGTGCGCGTACACACAACATTTCACTGCATCTTGGTGGGAGGACGTGCGCAATGCGTACAGAAATCAATGGTTTATTTTTCCCGCATTAGTGGCGTAACAGTCGCTAATTGCAGCCTTCTTGTTGCGAAGCATAGAAGTGTTGCAGAGTTGTTTTGAATAAGCGGCCTCCTGCATTCAGTGTTAGGCTGCCAAAGAACAGAATATTACATTCTCACGCTTTCACAACTCGTCACTGGATGTCAGATGGAAGGCAGTCAAGAAGCAAACACTGCCGCTCGTCCATTGTCTGTCATTAAATGCCCCATCTTCAACCCTCATACAATAATAGCTTAGAGATGAGGTAAAAGAATAGGAAAAAAAAATCACAACAACCATTATTATGTTAACACGTGGGAAAGAATAAATAGTTTATAGTTATTATCTTCAGAAAATAAATGAGCGTTATTTTCTTCCAATGCAAATACATAAGGTATTCAAGAGTGAGATTATCAAAAGCTGAGCCGTAACTACGACTTTAATCGTCCGAGCGATGCCGTTGAAATCAAGTGCAAAAGGCGCTTCAGCAACCTGCATCTCAAATGGATACGATAAGGTTAATCGGATGCAGATTTTGTCGCATCCTCGACTACTACGAGGATATTGGAAGCACTCCAAAAATTTCAAGCTTTCCGAAAATATGTGGAGATTCAGATATAGTTCATCACCAGGAGGCATGAGCTTGGGTATGAGTTTGCAAACGATACAAATGCTGAAAATGTCAGAAAAAGCAAAAGTACAAATCAGGAGAATACGCTGTAATAGAAATCGTTAATAAACTTTTCTCAAAAACTTCTCAAAATTTTTGAGGTTCGGAAAGCACGAATATCTTGGGAAGAATGTGCACATTGTCTACTAAAATATTTTTGATTACCTACGTGGATGAAAGTCAGTAAAAAAATTCATTGTGGGTTAAATTTGACATTTCGTGTGTCTAAGCGTCGCAATCGAGAAAAAATCAAAATTTTCGGAAGAAATGGATTCATCAGCAATTTTTAATAATTGTTGCTCGCAAGAGTTACTTTGGATAAAAAATTGTGATATTGTTACATTCATGAGCTACTTTCTGTCTGGCACGATGAAGACACGCGATGTACTGAATGACACATTCGGTAAAAAAGTCAGCTCCAACATTTTTCTCCGTAGATTCCTTCTTAGCAGTAAAGTGGCACAAATAAATTAGAACGATTATTAAAGGAATGTCAATTTTGTCGTGATCTTTTCTAACATGTAAAATGCAAGAAAAATCTGGAAAAATGTCGACAAGATGAAAAATAGACTCTTCGCTCGTAAAAAACACCACTATCTAGCATTAGGAAGAAAAAAAAGAATTGAAATAGGGTATATTTACAAGCGATTTAATTCATAGAATGTATTAGAACTTTGGTTCTTAAGGACATTCCCAGTTTGAAACTGTACTTAATTAGGATTGGTGGTGAAAAAGTATACGAGAGACAGACAGCGGCTTTTTTTTAAATAACACTACCTGAATTGAAAATGTTACCTTGAAAAACAAGTAAATCAAATGCGTAGAAATTTATCAAAATCCAATAAATTTAACACAAATTGAAGCGCACCATGTCAAAAGAAACACCGAAAATCTTTTATTACAGGCTGATCAATATGATCATTTAACACAACATTGAAGCCTGGCACGGCAAAAAATTCAAAATTGAAGCTAAAATGATATTACCAGTGCAAAAATGGCCCTTTGGCTATTTCCAACTTAGAATACATCGCCCATGCAAATGGTTCGTTGAAAACAGTAATAGTTCAGAAAATGTTTTATTGCAACCGATTTTTGATCGGATCATTATTTACCAATTTTTTCCTCGTGCTCCAAATACTTGAAACTGACAAAAATTCCAAATTTCGAAAACAAACTCACACTCAAACTGACCATCAGGACTATTTGACGAGCCTCAGAAATAAGCTCTTAGTTTTCTACTCGTCGCAAAAAGCTTTCTTTTTGCTAGTATCAAATTCGGGAATGCCATATTTGGCGATATTAGGGTTGCCCTCAACCATTCAAAGTTCTGCTTGAATCTCACATGCCCTTAAATTCCAAGACTAATGAAAAATAAATAAAGAAGAATCAATAACAGATGCAAATCAGGAAAAATCAGATAAAAAATTTCTGAATTCTGTTCTACAAAATACCTAATCGGTAAGATAAAACTCGCATTTATATACGCGACTAAAAAAAATAAACCGAATACAGAAAATTATTGACCAGCATAACATACTGCATTTTTTCTCAGCTTGATATCAACATATTTGTCTTCCATGCTCAACTAGTTGAAAGTTGGAAACAAAATTACACCAAGTTAAATATCATTGCTCACTGCAGAATTTATTCTTCTGATAAGTTTCCAAAAAAGCCTCACAGATCGTTTGCTCTCCTATGCTTATATTTCGAACTGTAAGATTTTAAGTGTATGTGTTCACATCTCTAAAATTTGTCAAAAATTTCCCCTCAGAAGTGTATACTTGAGATAACTGCCCTACCACTAAATGTGCACGAGACATGACCTAGCAACGCAACCTGCATCGCTATAACGGAGCAGTTTTTAGAAATCATCATAAAAGCAGGCATGGCTCAAATGCAAAACAGATTTAGTGTACATTGTTTGACCTGAATGGAACGAACTTAAAAGGCTTCCACAGATCCTTGTGACCTCCAAGATGCCCTTATTTTAGTTGGGTCGTGGCCGGTCCACTGGCAGTAATTTACTGAAGCAATAAACGGTAACTCAGGGAGCAGAAAGACCGTGGCACATCCCATGAAAGGTTTTGGCTGTTAGCGCTAAACAAATACACCTAAACGACCAATTGATTTTACCTGGTCTTAAAACTGTACAGTCCAAGCATTCCTTCTGGAAACTGTGCGGGTCCCAGACAAAAACCAAAGAAAATTTTTTCAGGATACTTCAGTGTGCGAAACCACTACTGCCTGGAACTATGTTGCATGTGTGTTGTTTTAATGCAACTGAAATTTTTGAGGACGCTTGCGCAATAAAGTAGGACTCAAACGTCCCCCAATGTCAAACTGAATTAATTTTAGCCTTATCAATAATATGAAACAAAAAATGAAGAAACATCATTTATGGGTTTTTGAATTGATATTCGAATAAATTAATTAACAACAACGCCTTGTTAAGAAATCGACCGATATTGCTCTGTGATTTGTTCAACATTTTTCAGAGGGCGAATTTAAAAAATCATTTACTTCACGGTGAGTTTGAATCTCCTGCTAGTTTAAATGCATTTCCGAAGTGAATAATTTAAATTCCTTCAATTGGATTGATTATTTGCATTCATGTAATCATACCTAAGACAAATTCAATACTACTAGCCAGTATTAGATGTTGTTAACACAGCATCGGTTTACAATTCGTGGAACTGACCATTCACCTCAGAAGATTCAGCGTGACCGGCGTAAAATAGCAATGTTTTCACTGATACATCACAAATAAGATCTAACAAACATCGGCCAAAGAATGAATTTTCACACGAATTTGTACATGTGCTTTATTTACGCTCATTTGTCGCATGGCTTCAAGTTACAGCGAGAGGATTGGAGTTGGCACTTCTGAGTTTTGAGTCAGAGGAAAAAAATTCGCTCGGTAGCAGTCCGTGGACCAATATCGATGACTGAGCCAAATTCTTCTGGCATGCTGGAGGCTGGTAGGAAAACATGTGACACAACTAACCACTCACTTCTTTGAATTGGAAGTGTCCATAGATACATGGACAAAGAACAACTGATAAGTGGGTAGAATCCTAGGAATTCTTGAAACCTAATTGAAAACTTTTCTCCAAATAACACTGTTCACCAAATTTTAACTTTTGTACTGCAATACAAGTAGCCGTTTTGTACAAATTTTGGGCTGCTAAACACAAAAATCACTATCTCCTCACTCAGGTTTTCAGTAATTTCACTTTTAATATTTTGTATACAACGCTATGGGACGTAATAATTACGAAAGATCAAGTATACGTGACAGATGAAAAAATATAAGAAAAAAGAAAAAACTAGGCTTGGCACCGTTCATTTCTGTCGCTGTTCGTCTCGTAAATCCCGTCATATTACGGTAAAAATCGATTCCAGTCGCCGACGACCTCAGTCTTGTACATACTAGAGAACGGATAACCTTATATCGCTATTTGTGTTTCGTAATTTTATTGACTGCTAGGCTTAACAGTGATGTGCTGTATCAGTGACTTGATACGTTTTGTGTAAATTTAATGGTTTACTGAATATGCAGCAATGCCCCGTTCCTGTGTTAATTCACATGACAAATTTTGCTACGTCTGCGCTGACATGATTTGTGATTCCAAAAAGCGGCCATTTTGAAAAAGACAATATCTGCAATACTTTGGGTGTCGTGTCAGTGACCAGGAGAAGAATTGGGTGCCCCACGTTTGTTGTACGAAGTGTTCATCAACCCTGAACGCTTGGATACTTGAAAAAACGTTTTCATTCGTTTTGGTGTGCCCGCCGTTTGGCGTGATCCAACAAACCATCTTACCGATTGCTATTTCTGCTGGACACCGTGTTTGAAGAAGGAAATTAATTCGCAGAAGATGAGGATATTGAATGTAAGTGAGACCATCAGTTGTGAGGTGTCCATGAGACCATAAGTTGTGTCCATGGGCCCAGTGGCCCATGGAGGATTGCTAGTCCGCGATCCACCCGCTAACATTCCGACAGACAGTGACATGAAGGATTATGGAACTTGCTGTATTAGCAAGTGTTTTAAGCACCAGTGATGCTGACACATCATTTGAACTGACAAGCACCTCCTGTTAAGTCCACAGAATCACACAAAGTGAATATCATGACCTGATTAGGGGTTTAGCACTCCCAAACAATAAAGTTGAACTCTTCGCACCCAAATTTCAATAGTGGAACTCCTCGCGATAGTCAAAAAGAAATTTCAACATTTTCCAGCTGTGCCCATGACTTAATATTAAGCAATGATGTGGAAGGTTTGATGTTGAAACTAAAAATTCTGTGTATAGCAGACTGTTGAAAATTGTTCATAAACGCCTCTGAAACAAGCCTTAAGACTGTGCTTTTGTATAGTGGCATTACTGGAATATCATCATCAATCCCTGTTGCTTATGCAGCCCTAGGTTTTGAAAGTTATCCAATTTGTCAACCCCTTCTGAATCAAAAAACTACAATCATTAGAAGTGGTGATATCAAACTAATATCTATTGGGCTAAGTCTACAAGGTGAGCAAACAAAGTACAGCTGCTATTCTACGTGTGTGAGTGGGATAGCCGCGCGAGGCATGCCCATTACAAACGGAAGGAATGGCCTCTACAAACAGCTTTGATGCCTGGCCCTAAAAAAGTTTCAAACGAACCTCTAGTGAACCCTAACATTATTATACCACCGTAGCGCATAAAACTTGGACTTATGAATCAATTTGTGAAGGCCCCCAACAAAAATGCCAGTGCATTTGAACACTTCTGCCAAAAATTTCCACGCTTAAGTACGGTAAAGGTTAATTAAACATGGAGATTTATAGGTCCCCAGTTACGCAAAATTTATAAGACAACGGAGTTTGAATGAATTCTCAATCCTGAGTGATCTACATGCCTGGTAATGTTTCTGTAATGTTGGTACACAATTCTTGGACAACTTGTGGAAGAACTCATATCTGCCTATGAGAAAATTGGATAAAACATGTCAATAAAATTACACTTAATACATTCACACATCGATGTTTTCCAAGCGAATTGTCAGGCTTTCAGTGACAAATGAGGAGAGCGATTCCATCAGGACATTTCAGCAATGGAACTTTACAAAGGAAAGTGGTCAGTTTCCCAGCTAGTACATTTTTGCTGGATGATCCCCAGAGATGCTCTGGACGTCTACCACAAGCGACAGAACAAAAGTTGACTTGCATAAAAGGCACAGTTTGTTAACTGCTATTCGTACAATTGTATTCCCAGAGAATGGCATGTTAAATGTAAATTATAAAATAACTCAAAACTCTGATCCAGCAGGTAATTTTAAGTATTACTTTCGTGTTCAGTGACCCTAAATCTACAGCGGACGGGTATTCTCATTTTTTAATCCTTTCCATTGTTGAACAGTGTAATTAAAGGAGAGTTGTCGAAGCACATTTTTACCTGGAGAGCACCAAACGTCTGACCATCCTGTGCTTTCACATTTTTGTAGCTCGTTCACTGAAAACTGTTCCACAAGAGAGGTTGTGTTCCTCCCTCGGCGTTATGAATTGTTTTGGTGTACCGTAATGATCTAAATAGCATTGCAAAAGTTGGGATGAGACCTCCTGGCGCGGCTCAACTTCTTGAGTTTTTGAGTTTTACAGTTCGTATAAGAATCGATTATATTTTTGAAAACTTTGAAGGGGCCAGAGAGAAGCCCTGGGAATTTCAGTGGATGTGATGTGGGAAAAAGTTGGTTACAAAATGTGGTTGAGAGAGAAACTACATCCTATCAGAAAGAGAATCATAACACGTCACAAGAAATACCAAAAATGCCACAAATTTTAGGGAATCACTGTTGTTTTACACATAGTGGAAGAGCGTACAATGGTAAACTCACTTATTCCAGATCTCCATTAACATCCAAACAGACAAGCATTCGTTCCCCTTTTTCGCCGTTACTGTGCAACATCAGCTCACACAACGCCCCTTTGTCTAACCCACGATACGGGCTATTTTGGAAAAGATTTCGCTCGAAACGTGGACAGACTTTTCATTTTGCCCTTATTCTTTAATGCTCTTAGTAAGAGCCATGGATCTCATTACTGCAGCGTATGTCTTCCAAATCTAGTCGTGAAATTGAATGCTCACACAACCAGATGGAAAGAAAACGAGCTCCTGTTTATCCAAGAAGACGAGAAGCCAAAAGTTCGGATCTCCTTGATTGCAATCACAGGAATATTGCGCAAAGATGAAGAGCAGCTGACGACACTTGCAAAAACTTCCTAACGGCGATGCTTTGCGAGGTTTGGCGAACCATCGATGTTCATCAGGCGCGTTCCCTCGTTTTTCTGGGAGTACTGTGTTCGTGAATACTGGACAGTGAGACGCTGAAGTTATGTGTTGCGGTGTAGCATTTACGCTTTTATATAAATTTGAAGCAGCTTCAGGTTCTTCTGCAAGGCCCCTTATGTTACGTTAGGTATTGTTCGATTGCGATGTAGTAGCTTAAATTCGTTGGTGAACAAGAACAATTGTGTGGTTGTGCTGAGATAATGTTATTATAGATTGACCTTGCCTCATTAAATTCACTCGCATTTAGCGCTATCTTTCTAATCTTAAAAAATTCAAAAAATATTTATTTATTCTATAATAAATTGCGTTTCTTAGAAAAAATTCATCTTCCGCTGGGTGTGAGGTGGTGTTGTTTACACGCCTTTTGTGGTGATGTTGCATAGACTACTGCATCTCACCAGCAGGCACTAAGAATTCACTAAGGCACTTAGAATTCAAAATTCACATCAAAAATGTGAGCGACTACACTCTTCAAGGCCCAATGCGGGAAGAAATCTTTCGCCTTTTAGAATAGCCTTCGTGATCCTTACGGTGTTTTCGATTTAGAAGATGAATACGTGTCTTCCACAGCATACTCTCATAAATTCCCAGGAACTGCAGTAGTCCAGCTGATCAGCAAAATGCATTCCAAATTGATTCATGTCATCACTCATGTGATTTTAGGCCATGGATCGAATGGTACGAAACAGTAACGAAATATTCACATCAAACCAAAAAAATCGTGTTTTAATTTCGTGTAAAATTAACAGGGAAATTCTAAAACATGAATTAATAAAAAACTGAATGAGACCAACATATACTGCAATACGATATTCATCATATACATCCATATCTGACATGCCTGGAAATGTACACACGAGTATGAAAGACATCTAGACACACAAATATGATTTACATTTACTCACACAATTGGGTTATTCATTATGGTAATATGTTTTGTTTTTTACTGAGTAACATTTTGTTAGAATAAAATCTGATTTCAAGCAAAGGTTCAAATTCCTCCCCAAAGATAAGACGCGAGTAAACCTTGATTTACGAACTATGCATCCCAGAAGTGCCGCGTTGCGACGTTGAAAAAGCGGCTATTGGGACTTATTCGAGATCACGTCTCTTAGACGTAATTAAGTTGTTGTTTGTTATCAAGATTACATGTAAGCAAGCATTCTGTTCTTATCACTGATTAGTGAAAAGCAGTTGTACACGAATGTGAGTAAATTTTCGTAAAAGCGATGAGACTTCGAATGCGATTTGTCTTTATCGAAGCACTGAACACACAACTCCTAGATTCAGTATATTTTACCAGGTGTTCATCAGGTAAAGTCTAACCTTTTTTAAGTTTTTGTGCGACGAAAAATCTTGAAAATAAAACCTGACGTTCTTCTTGAACCACAGTATCGGCGCTCCATTGATCCAGCTTCCTGCTCCGCTGGTGAGGCCTAAAAGCATCGTGAGCTACGAGGCTGAGCTACAAACCTCCCGAAGCTAAGCAGTTGGTCCAAAAAGGGAATCTAAGGACAACGGTCCAAACTGCTACTGCAGCTTAATGACCGGACTTGATCGACATCGAAGACTAAGCAAGGGACGTCTACGACTCTGCTGTAACGGTAATTACCGGGGCCGGAGCATGAGGCTGCCATTTACGAGCGTCTCTGTTTACTCCATCCTGTTTTAGAAGCTCGCCCAATTACTAGTAGGTCTCAGTGTCAAATTAGCATGGGCACGGCGCTCCCAGAATCACATTCCTTGACTTACACAGGCGCTGCAGGCGCACATTCGGCCGGCGTTCCAGTGCTGGAATTATGAGCCAACTGTGGATGTTCCTCCGTGTTACTGGCGCGCAAATGTGGCGCGCTCGCGCCGGATGAACCTTAACAGAGACGGTGCTCATCTCTGAGCTTGTTTCCAGTGTGTGTTTCTTTCCTTCTGAGATGCAAAATTTTGACTGAGATGGAAAGCTTTAGGTAGGATGAATGTACAAACAAGTTATAAAATACACGGTGTTGAGGTCGACTAGATGTCTATGTAAACTGAAGGCGAAACCAATTAAAGACATGGGTGCAGTTTTAAAATATCACATTGGTTTATATGAAAAACATCACTTCCTACGAAAGTACTTCAAAAGATTTAAAAAATTTCATTTGAAAATTTAATGAATGATTTAAAATCTTTGCTAAGACGCATTAACACTCTTTCGCGCAGATTTGGCATTTATGACATCAAGAGACTCATCGCTAAGACTGCCTCAGGAGAATGATCAACAAAGCCCTAAATAATAATTTTTTTCGAATGAAGCTTGAGTGAAACTCAGTAAATTAAAACGAGTAGTTAGGAACAAAAAATAATTTTCAGTTTTCTATCACGGCACACATCAAACTCTGACCATTTTATGTTGTGTGGTAGCTATATTCATTCGCTCAGCTTCCATAGTACTTATCAAACATTATGCAATGAGTAGCACTGCCTGAATGTCATAATAAGGACTGGTTTGAAAGATCATTACAAATTTTGCTATTCAATCATAGCTTTTGATGTAAAATTTATTAGTTATGGTAATTATTTTGAAAATAATTCATTTTTCCCTCTTATTTTCCAAGTCGTTTGCCGTCATCCATAGCAGACCGTGTTTAAATGTAAAGCTTAAGTTACCGTTGTTTGCGAAGTCATTAAAAAACACACATAAAAACATTTTGCTGCAGAAACGAGCCACGTGGCTCATTCTTGGGTTGTTTCCAAGTTTCAAGTCGCGCACTTAGCTTACTAGCCCTCGCTGGGAACAGCTCTCAAACATTTGTTCTATTAAAAATATTTCAATTCAACATCATGCCTTCACCTTTTACAATACTCAAATCTTCTAACTGAATTACCTTCCAGGAGAGTTTGGTCACGTGACTGTTTCTTGACTAGCGGCTCAGGCTCAAGTTCAGCAAAGTTTCACAAACTGACAGATAATTAATGCCAAACACTATTCCCTAAAAAATTCATCAATGAACCTGTATCAGTTTTAATCGAATGGCAGTTCTCAAAAAGTAAATCCAACATTTAAATTCCGAACAGAAGTTTCCATCAATTAAAAAAGTCAATTATCGATTTTGACACAGAACCACCAAGTGTGTTTTTCAGTTCAATCTTGTGATTTGGGATGAACCATTAAAGAAGTTGAAGCGTTTGTTGGAAGGTTGCTGTCACAACTACACTATCTGCGCGCAATTGTGGCATGCATTGTTATATTCAATGAGTTTCACGAAAGAGCATTGATGTTGCAGAGTTTCTGTTTATCACTATGTTCGAAATTATTTGCAAGGAAAATGTGCAAATAAAATACCTCATTCATATTTATATGTTGAAGTATGTCCAATACTGTTTACTTTTTTTTTTACATTTTCAAAAACTGCATTACTTAATAACCCAGGTGCAAAAATGCTCCTGCAATTCAGCAGGAAATATTCCCAATAGCATCATTTCAATTGCCTTAATGGCAAACACAATTTCCACGAGGACGATCCGCAATACATCGTTTTAAAGTGGATTTCTACGAGAGTTTATTTCTCCACGCTTGCCTGGAAAAATTAACTGCATTTCGCGTATCGCGTGTGCAGCAGAAACGATGTGCTTTGCGTAATGAAGAAAGACGAGCAATTCCAAGATCTCACCGCACTCACATCAATAGCGCGACAAAAGTATGAAGTTTTGTGAAAGTGGCTTGAAGAAAATGTAATGCAATTGGCAATTTGTAAACCCCATTTGAGTCCTCAACTAGTAAATCTCTGACACTGTTGATTGAGATCAATTTGACCTAAGGGCTTGAACAGCAACGCTAGGTAAAAAAAAAACTTCGCTAAAATTTCATGTTGATGCTTGTGATACGATTAATTACATGTGAGTAAGTACTGCACCTGAAACTCAAAAAACAGTGATAAATGTTGTACTCAGTACACGTATTTTTAACCTTGTTAAAAATTATTACCAAATGTTTTTCGATAAGCATGTGAGACTCTAATTTCTTGCTATCATAAACATGAAGTGCCGTGCCGAGCAAGAAGCCAGTAAAAAAAAAGTTTTATTTAGTAACACCTACTAACGACACCGATGCAGAAAAAGAGAAGCAAGCTGATTATTTATTATTGAGCGAATATAATTCAAGCGTAACTTTTCCAATGGGTTTATGCATGTAAAGTTGAAAAGCAACTTTCCAGACGTCTATAGTTTCGAACAAGAAATTCAAGACCGACATGTCCGTGACAAAACGCGATGATGATGGCATTTCGTGATCCCTTTAAGCTGCCAATCCTGAGCTCGACCTCCCAAGTCGCTTTAACGGTAATCCCTTAACGCTGATGCGGCTTCCCTTCAAATGAAGCTAAAGAAGTTATCTGCTCGGGCTCAAGCGGATAACAAATTAGGAATCCCGCTGAATGTTTAGAGGTTCGGGAAATGCGGGGTTTGTTTGCTCCTATCCTCTTCCGCCCCACTTCACCTATTGGGGTCTCAGTTCAACTGGCTGATTTAGCTAGCTCTTTGACTGCATTACTTTCTTTACGGTTAATTACGCGTGATTGAGAAGGTGCAAGAACTCCCCTCTTGCCCTCTTAGGCTCCACTACTGTAAGGGATGCCGTGAACGTAAGATTCAAAAATTGATCTTCAACAAAGCAAATTAAATTGCAAGAGTTTATTTATTTATGCTTTCGAGCGGTATATGTAGTTTAGATAAAAGTTGGAGTTTCACGTAGATATCACATCTTGAAAATCTTTCGGTTTTTCAGTACTGCATTTATGTTAGCGTTTTATAAAATGAAAAAATTGCTATCTTAAAAATATTATTATTAGCTGCATCATTAACAGATCACTGCTTGGCTGCTCAAGAATGAACTATAATTACGTAGCAATAACTTAGAATTCATTCCTAAGTAACCAAATGTGGTTAACGAACAGGCTCTTATTATCCTTAAGGACCATTTCAACAGTTATTAGTTTAATAGTGACAAAAAAGGTTGAGAAAGACACAAGAATCACTAAAATTCAGAAACCATCCATGCAACTCAGTTAAGTATCATTTAATCCCGAATACTATCTGTCTAGTGCCGTCCAACTCTTGCCATTGTTAAGCAAACAACATCACCTACATATGAGATATCGAGCTTTGCAACTCCAAACATGAGATTCCAAAAACTTCGTTTGGCTCTTCGCTGTGCGTAACTGTATAAAATTATCTACATCAATAACAATTAGCGGGTGCTGATAAAGAAGCACACTTGGCAGAACTCGGCAATAACTAGACTGTGCTTATTAAGAAGTTTCTCCATTGGTGCGCGAGCTCATTTGGAAACGCTGAGTGTTCTTTCACAAAGACATCGATGGCTCTTCTTCCTTTTGATGTTGTTTACCGTACAGCTCTTCAAACTGCGAACAAAGTCTTTGTATTGCCTGGAAATTGTCTCCAGTTCGCTGGCAAGGTTTACACTGCATTGGAGGGCTGCTTTTAGCAAGTTTCCGGCCTTGGATACTTGGAGGAAAACTCCACAACGAGCGTAAATATCGGGCTGGTCTCGGGACAACGGAAGTTGCTGCTAGAGGTCGCCTGCAGCAGGTACGGCTGGGTGGGACGGAGGCAGTACGGCTGGGTGGGATGGAGGCAGTACGGCTGGGTGGGACGTATGCAGTACGGC
The DNA here is from genome assembly GCA_014220935.1 of Platorchestia sp. MABIK. Lineage (NCBI taxonomy): Eukaryota > Metazoa > Arthropoda > Malacostraca > Amphipoda > Talitridae > Platorchestia > Platorchestia sp. MABIK. The sequence goes on along the minus strand of JACJUY010000215.1, from coordinate 194,013 downwards.
TGGGTGGGACGGAGGCAGTACGGCTGGGTGGGACGGAGGCAGTACGGCTGGGTGGGACGGAGGCAGTACGGCTGGGTGGGACGGAGGCAGTACGGCTGGGTGGGACGTAGGCAGTACGGTTGGGTGGGACGGAGAATTTGGGCGTCTAGCTCTGGACGTTTTATTGCGAAGAAAAACAAATTGATTTTTTAGTTTTTTCTTACCTCTAGATGAAATTCGTGTTGCCTTTAATAATGAGACATAAGGTAAGATCGTGAATGATTTTTCCGAAAAATATGCATTCACGAAGGAAACTACTTTTTTCAACGGTTCTCTCGTTTTGTGATTGCCAATTTTACAAATTACAGAGTTTCTCTCTCGTGTTTAATATGTTGGAGCTCTGAAGAAGACTTCACGTGCAGTTCATACGGCAGGAGAGTTTTTTGAAAGTATTTCTATCCGAGCTTGAAACGACATTTCAGTTTGCTGCGTGTGAGTGGTGACATATAGAAGTTGTAAAGTCGCTTTTCAAAGTTTTGCGAAGGAATGCACATTCATGAATTTCACAGATAAAAGGGAAATGAGACTTTTTCTCATTCGTGAAGTGGGGAGTAAACATTAATAAAAATAAAGAAGCAACACAAAAAATAACGCGGACAACAGAACAGCGCAGTATAAGCGATCAATCTTTTATACTTTACTTTTAATGATTCATCACAGGGCTATGAAAATTCTGAAAAAAAATTGTTTAAATTTTAAGAACGTCCAAGTTTTTCGTTTCTAGAATGATCTAAATTCCTACACAACACCATTTCATTTTCACCTGCACCGGCACTACCATACCGATAGTATTATTATTTACTCCCGCTGCTATGGAAAATAGTTGACACGCACAGCAAACTTGGGAGGGTCGCACATCAGTGATGACAACAGCCGTGAGCTCTAAATTAGGTCTCACCAGAGCAGTCCTTCGGAGACCAAACTTGTTCATCACCTCTAGCATTATTGCTCGAGGTCTTCCCACGGCGCCCATTGTGTCGGGTTGTTTTCCATTCAAAATAGAACTCATATTCATCCAGGTGAATCAAAATGGCGGTCTGGAAGCATATGTTGGTGTAAATTGTGGCAAAACTCCCCGCCGTCAATAATTGTTACGTGGGAGACGCAGGTCACGCGGGTGCAACATGAAATAATTTTGTGGCCGTTTCAAGCAAGACGGAGAATTTTCGTTTAATCGGAACCAAACAAATACTAAGAGAGAGAGTATAAAGTGTGTATAAATACGTAGCATATGTTTGGTGCTTTTGTTAAGTTTACTTTTCAATTACGTGCCGAATTCCATGTAATGTTCTTAAAATAGCAAGACCTAATTGAACGTCAAAATTATGAACCTTGTAATTGTTAATGACTCATAGAATTGAATTTCCTAGAACACAGTGATAAATAAAAAAAATTTTGGCAGTCCCTGAACCCAGACATACAAATTGGGACCCGTTATTCGTGAGTCTGAGATTCACTCAAAACGCATTATTCTTGTCAGGAATTAAATTTTTGCCAGCTGACGGCTTCCTTAGAGCAGAAATCATTCATGACAGAGCAATAGCTTGTGAGAAACTGATTATTTGCGCTTGTCTTGAGACTAGATTACTCCAATCATAGTTGCGATGAAGCTATGAAAAGCTCTTTAGATTCCCGGAACGAGCTCGGGCACGGTGTTATTTGCATGTAAATTGAAGGTGTCGCGAAGAATAAGCGACCAACGACTGCAGATCTAACTTGGCTTACGAGAGATTGCGAAGAGACATTGAAACAACTTTTTGGTCGCAACTTCGGTAGCACTGCTGCTCTACGATACGTTCAGCGTGCGCTCCAAAAAATACGCAAGTTAAAATGAAGGTAATTCTATCCATGTGTGGGTGAAGGTGTGCGTCACAGAAAAATCAACATACGGGATATATTCTCGAGGTCTAGCCGTGGTTGAAACCCATTGGTCTGGAAAGTTCAATCATCCTAGCAAGTGAGAGAAATAAACAGAAACACATCAGTTTATACTCCAGCTATGCTCCTGACACCAGGTTATGAAGTTGTGTATTCACAATCTCTTGCACCTTCTGTTCTTCCAGTGTAGAATTCCATCCAGGCTTCCTGATTGTTGACGCAAGCGCTTACAGCAGTAGTGTTGCATTCATAATTTATGGTAAATCTAAAATAATACAATCTCGTTTTAGATAATGTTAGCAACTTTTTGATGCATGAAAGTTATATTTTTTAAGGGTAGTTATAAATTTTTTATAAAAGTAGTTATAAAATTATAAGAGCGGATACATTTTCCATTTTCTGATGCCTTTTAAAAAACCTTCTTAAGGAAAATGAGGCACCGTAGCGAATATTGTTTGTGAAACTGACTCTCACAGTAAAAACTATTTTCAATTTGACACGTTCTTCAGAAAAGGCAATTCTAATTGTGTAACATTTCACCTCATTTTTAATTTCTCATTAATATGACATTTTAATATCGTGTACGCACCATTTTCATTCCTCACTACTATGACATTTTACTATTATGTATGCGCATGTCAGCATAACACTTCAAATGGAATGCAAGTTGCCTGTTTGTATAAATCGAATTGATTAAACCAACTGTTGCGCAGGTGTACAACCAAATTACAGGGTGAATCCATGCCTAACAGATCCAAAGTAATTGCATCACTCTCCGAGGCCGAGGCTCCCAGGTAGCGTGATGAAGTATAGAATTCCTACTCTGTATTTAACGCGGCGTCGACCCGCAGCACAAGTCCACGAAGAACATCAGCCAGTTTACGGCCGTTCAAAAGTCCTGATGAGTGTCTTTCCTTCAAATCACTGAGGCATAAAGCTTTTTATTAAGAAAGTAATTCATGAGGAGTTATATCGTCATCTATAAAAAGCCTACTAAATTCGTGCAAGTAATCTCCAGGGGGCGTTCTGGTCGGGCTATGATCCATACAAGGATCTTGGGAGGCCTGAAAGCGTCCAACTTTTGCAGTCTAGCGGACGATTTAGCGCTTCTCCGTAACACGACTTCTGCCGCTTGCGGGGAGCTACGGCCGCTCTGCTTTATTGTATTCGGGCACTTCGGGTTGCTACGACGCGCACTTCATGCGTGCAAGTATGATTTGCGTCGTGCACCGAGCGCTGGAGGCCACCTAGTTGCACAAATATCTCTTAAAACAGCGTGTGAATGATGCTTTTTTGGGGTTTCATGGGTCACTTAAGTTAACAAAGTTCGTTTTCCAGGCTGCTCATTTCTCTGGGGAAAATATGAAAAATACTTTGAACGATCTATGCTAATGGGAAAAATAATGAAGCATCTGTTACAGTCATGGTCATACTAGTCGCAGACAAGTGAGAAAAAGATCGTATTGTCAAAATTTTCAGTTTGTCTTAAAATTTTTATAAATTCTTTCAGAATACGGTATTGTATTATTGATGAGTGGGTAGTGATACAAACTCAATCCATTTCATTAATGAACGTAGATATTTGTAACAATCTTTCCCTTCCATAGATAGCAAAATACACTCGGTCTTGCTAGTAGAAACTAGAACCAACACGAAAACGAAGTGTAATGCTAGACTGTCAATGCAGGTATGTGCGGTCAGCGCGATGCTGCGAGACGGAGGCGAGATGACTGGAAATGCTTCCAGTTTGATGAGAGATGCCGCTTTTCAGGCTTGATTACACAATTCTTCTCTATGTGTACCCCATGTACGATTTTTCCCAAAGTACGTAGTTATTATTTTGAAAAATTATTACTGTAGAGATGTTATTATTAGATACGAATAAAAAAGATTAATTGTCATTAATTTCGTCGTAATTGTGTTTATGAAAATGACAATAGTTGTGGGTAAACTGATCAATTTTTAACAACTCTCTGTGTGTTCATTTCGTATTCAACTCATAAATGATCAAGTTCATTAGGGTTTTAACTAAGCGTTTTCCCCTCTGGCAAACACCGTGAAGATAATTTTATCCTAAAATTCAGTCCACGGAACACAAAATGTGGTCCCACTTCTACCCCGGCTGGGCCAACCGAAACAGAAGGCGGATTTCCACGATATGCACAGTTGAGATAACTCGTAAAAATTTATTCGTTGTTCATTCTCGAGCCCGGAACTTTGCTGGCCAGGTATTTTATCATTTTGAAGAGCTAGTTGGACTGCTCCAAACTGTGATCCAAAATAGATTAAAACTGCATTCGCTCTCGGCGTAGTTGATCCTAAGTTCCTTTCAAACAAATCTGAAATTTTAAAAATTTTGTTTCCAAATTCTAGATTTGATGAACTTTTCATTGGCACAAGAGAAATGACATAAATATATATTATTAGGTTTATTTAGTAGAACAGACAACAGCAATTTTAGCAGTGCTACCTTTAGACGTTAAACAACACAAACAAAACCGTGTTGAAGCCAATGAAAAGTGAAACGTTTAGCAACAAAACAGAGGACACACTCGAAGTCAGTATACCAGTAACAAGTTCCCGAGAATGTAATCCTATGTATATGGACTATCGAGTAATATCAACTAGCATGAATAACCTTAACTCCTGAGCAACAATGTAAAAAAAATTTTGCGACTCACGATGCAGACTCGATGATGCGTACACCACTACAAACATTACTCGATTTTCCGGTGCAATTACGTGCGTGAGTGGAGTCGAGTACCAGGAAGAGCCTAAAACTTTATTGATCGCCGGCTACAGTTCATTAGTAAAAGTAAAATATCATGGCAAAAAAATTATATGAGTTAAAATACAAATGAAAGGGTGTTTTCGGAAACCATAATGGAGTGTTCAGTAGGCAAGGAATATTCACGTGTGCTTCACTTGAGATCTGACATTAGCAGGTATACAAATAAAAATCTGTAGTCTGACATGAGCAGCAATTATACAACATATTTGTAAAAAGTATAGAATTGTGGTTGATTCATATTGAAGTTTAGTAGACATTCCTCTTGTAAAACTGGTTTAAAAATCAATCCAAAAACAAAAGTTGTAATAATTAGAAATCCAATTGATTAACATCACTCTCACAATGAACGTTTTATCCGTGGTTTCTATTCTTCGTCTTGGAACGGGTTATTAATTACTTGGAAATAAACATTATTTCCTCTTGAACTGAATGTAATAACATCACAAAAAATGGACATCACTAACATAAAACTACCTCTGTACCGTATGTTCATTAATTTGTCACGAAGAACATAGAGCTACATTTGTCCGCGAATGAAAAGAACGGATGACACTCAACATCCACTTGTTATGGGCATCCACTTTGCTAAATCACAGCCCAGTGCGCTAGCGAAATGATGCATGTTAATACTACGTCCTTGAGGCCAACGGCACCTGCCCAGCTGAGGGTGGCCGCTAATTAGCCGTCACCTATTGTGTCGCGCTCCTCCCGCTGTTGAGAGGACACTGCATTACGGACGAGCGTCAGAGCAAACAATGCACTGTTGAACTTTTTCAGCGGCAGCTTCTGCTGACTGTACGCGCGAGTTATTTACTGAGACACAGATGTATTCAGTAAGGCACAGTCGTTTTAATTCAAGGATTTATTTTAGACGATTCAGTGAAATCCGTGAAGCAGGCGTTCAGTAAGACAGGAACAGAGAACAAAAAAATCGTTTGTGAATGGCACTGGTCAATTGCTAAAAAAAACTAGAAGATTCGTGGCCTGAAACATTCCGATATCGAAATTCCTACTTGCATTTCTCTAAATGATTTCATTTTCCAAAGAAAAGACGGTAGAATTCCTCCAATAACTAATTTTCCCAGGTGATAGTATTTTTTTCAATTTTCAGTCAGGTGAAGAAAAATGTGCTACATGCAGGTACGAAACTGGTATTTTCTCCATTAGGAATAAGATAGCCTAGTTGCCTATTTATTAGCCTTGTAAATTAGACTATCTACCAGTTAACTGTTTACCTGGCAAAACAAAACACTCTCATAGGATATGGGTGTTTAAAATTAAGAGAATACTTTTTTCAAATATTTATGCCTATCATTGAGAACTTCACACCCAGTATGTTAGAAAATTCTCCCACAAGTTGCAAGTTATGGCGTAAATAAAGTGAGCATTTGAATTTACCTATTGCACCTAATTTCTCAAATGCACAAAGTGCTCACTTGAATGTGAACTTTTTACCAGCTACCCAAATGTACTTGAAATTACATGAATTTGAAGAAATTTTGAAGAAACGTGCGCGAGAGAAGAATTTTACTTGTCTACGAAATCATACACAATTGACAGGGGCAAACGGGTCACTGACTCAAATAACTGACTATTGAAGAAACTGAATGCTGAGTTCCCCAGTTTGTCAACAATATATTTGTTTTTAAAAAAATGAAAATCGTCGAATGAAAAACTAAAAAAAATTATAAAACTACACAAAAATGTTTCAACATCATTTGAAATATGATACTAAGACTGCGCAAAACTCCAATGTAGCTTATAAGCAATCGCGTACGTTGAAGAAACCAATTTCAGAGTCTGTACCTTCAGTAAGCCACCATCAGCAGTGCCCTTTCAAGCGAGCGAAATTGCTTTCACGGATAAAAAAGGCCCGTCGCTGATATTACCGTTAAGCCGAACGTACCTGCAGGCAAACACGGCCTATAGCTGAATTTTCGATCGGATCGAGATTAGATTTTTTGTAAGTTGTTTACTTGGAAGATTACCAAGCGCGTACAAGAGTTGTGCTTCTATGGATGGGAAAATGCAGACTTTTGATATTTGAGTAGACCAAAAATTAGATACCACACTGACAAAAAAATCTCATTCACTTTGAGTGAGCTAAAAGTCAACGCATGAATTTCCTTTGTCCTACAACTCTCTTTGTGGTGCAAATTTCAAGGAGCATTTTTCTCGTCATCGAAAGCTTGATGGATGCCATTAGCTGCGATTGATTGCCTACTTTGGGGTTTTGCAAAAAAAGGAGGCAAGAAGCCGAAGCGACACAAGCTCCAATTGCCTTGGAAATTGCGTCCTGCGAATACATTCATCAATACCACGACACGAGACATCGCGATCGCATGACCTGTCAGCCCGGGCTGCTGACCTGTCAGTCGAGAGACACAGTTGTGATGGCAGCAGCAGTTTCAATCTAAGAGCCACTGCAGACCTAACAATTGCAGATTTTGACAGTTCGCTTCAATCTGCGGTCTGACAACTTCATTGACCGTGTCACTGCACGCTGATGTTGAGATCCTACGGCATGTGGGGGACTGGAACTCGGAGCATTCGATTGAGCACAATCTTTAGACAGCCACGGAGCATGCACGTCAGCCAGCGTGGTACATACAAGTGCATAGACCTTTAAAAAAACTTGCACTACTGTCGATCCTTGAGTAATGAGGCATCATCTCATGCAAACTACTTCTTATACAGTATAGATAAAAATTGAAGTCAGTTATTTATTACATGAATCTTGAGTAATATTAATTGAATACCTGGAAATTTCTCGTGTAAATTACTTGAGGAACGCACAAAATGATGTCGAATAAGTCGAGGATTCATTGTACTTGATTATCACGGTATTCCATGACACGAAAGAAGTCGAATCCGAAACAATTAACTACTTCGTTAAGCATGAACATTACAAACTCATGGGAATTCCCTCTAGCGTAGTTCCTCACCTGACATTGGCTTGTAGAGACTATCTGGGAGCAGATTACTGAGTGCTCTGAGTTGCTATGGAATTGAAATGAAATTTAAAAGAAACAGTTTGATGCCAACAAACTATGCTGCGTCATAAATCTGTTGCTGCGAATAACATTCAGTGAATTTTGTACTTTGCAAAAACCATTTGAGTTCTAAGTAAAAATTGCAGTAAAATAAAAATAATAACGTATATAAAGGAGCCATCATGACTTTTCTAGGTCATTCGAAGAAGGAGACGAAGTGAAATGAGGGAGAAGAGCTGAAATAGTACGACATAAGTAGAGGAGTATTGTGTACAAATCAAATTACAGTAGAAAATTATAGATGTTAACAAAGGTGGAAACAATCGTAAACTGATCCATCAATTAAACTCAGATGTTTAGTTTGTTTATTTCAAAGTCTTGGTCAGACTTGAAAGAAAATAATTATTTCTATTTCACAAACAGGACTGTTCAAATCTGTTCTATAACTAAAGAAAGCAAATTTGGAATAATTAATTTTTTCAAACCGTCTCATGTAACATTATTCCCTAAAAATACAAAGTCCCATAACGGTGCGCATTGCGGAGATTTTCATTTCAGATGTGTTGGTATAAGATACAATTCTTGCAACAATTTTTATTTTTATGATGAGTGCTTATAACTGAAGGTACCATGATTTTTCGATCGTGAACAGATTCATTTTGTTTACTCTCTCATAGGCAAAAGTCACCAAGTTTTTCTTAACACTGAGGCCCAAATAATCTGGAAGAAAAAAGTCCAAATCTAATTTTCACATGCTCATTGTCGAAGAAATGTGTCTATTCCTTGTCAAAGGAAATCGAGATTCCTTGCTGATGACTTTATAAAATTCACAACTTACAGAATTGATTAAGAAAATGAATGATATTGAATGTTTTACGACACATTGGACCATTAAGGTCTCATCATAACAGAGAAGTTGCTTGCTACTATATGCAAATTGCATGCAAATATAGTCAGTAAAACTATTACCATAGTTTTACTCATAGTTCATATGAGATTGTTTTAATGAAGTTAGTGAGCAAATATTGCCGCTCTTTGCACTACACTGACCTCTGAAGCTCAAACTGCTTGCAAAGGTTGAAAAATACTACCAGAAACGTTCGATATCCTCCTTACAGAAGCTCATTGTTTCACTCACAATACAAAAGAACCTAGCATTTCATGCGGCAAATCAATTTCAGGGGCAATAAGATGTGCTCCGCTTGCTGTAGGCGTTTGTTCAAAGTTAAACTGTTTCTCTTGACAGCCTGGTTCTCGTTTTTTCCTCAAGTATTACTCTCCAGTATGGTAAATACTATGTGTCTGAAAACCAATAAAATTTTGTTCTAATTTACTCACACTTGGAATGAAGCAATAGAAATGAAGGAAAGAATAATTTTGTGATGATTTTTGCTAAAATATTACGTCCAGACGTGTTGTCAAAGATGGAAAAACGAAACGAAAAAATTTAATTAAGCTGGTTTTGATATTTTTACAACACTTGCTTTTTCTTCGAACTTCTAATTAAAGCTTTAAAAAAATCCAGTTTACTAGGTCAAATTTATAAAACATCTGAACTCTTGTATCAAATTGTTGAGAGTCTCTTCTTGACTTGAACTTTTGCGTAAGCCTATAGTTTTCCTATGCACAAGAAAATCTTTGGAGCGAGCACATCTACCTTAATTTGCTTTCCTTTCCGTGAAATGATTGATTCCCTCGTGGTGGCAGCCAAATATTTTTTAACGTCCCTGTTTTAGCTTCATGGCCGACGTTGATGTTTCAGTGGTTGGCTTACAACGTTTTATGCATTGCTGGAGTGAACAAAGCTGTCAATATTCCAGTTTGAAGCAGAAATTGTAATCTAGGAAACTATGAATTAAATAAAAACATCCCAATAGTTTTTGCGACCAGGCTCAGTAGAAAACTCATGCGAAGAAAAATTAACTCTAGGTGAGCAAAAGATGTATACTGAGCTGGACTTGAAAGTTGAAAACTGTACACTCCCCCTTCGAAAGAACAGCGTGTAAAAAGCCTGCTTCTTATTTCACTTTACTATGAAACCACATGAAAATAAAAATAAATGTTTCCTCACCATTCGACAGTACAGCCTAATTGAGCCAGCCAGCGGCATGTTGACCCACTCTTTTTCGGGTCTCACGTTTTAGTGATCGAATTTTACCGTGGAGGCTGTGTTTGAAGAAACATCACACAACACTGCCGTCAAATGGATCAAATTTCTAGAATATGGTAGATATTATCAGTTCAATAATTTCTCAGGACGCATAGGACTTAAAAAATTTAGAAGAAAATATTGATGTAGCAAAAATTTATCGCGGTTATGAAACTGTGAGCATCTTAAAAGGCAAACGGGTAAAAGTTAATCTTAAACTCACCATGAAATAGCGTCTTTTATGTGCGAAAGACTCTGATTTTCATTCCATTAAAAACATTCTTAAAATGAGAAGTTGCAGAGTTTGACAAGCGGTCTAAGTGTGCTACACAAACAGTAAACAGTTTGTGTTCAGCTACACAAACTTAGTTGATATGAGCGTGAATGAATGCGTTTGACATGGAATTAGTGAGCGTCACTTACCAAAATTTCGAATCTGTGTAATTTTTAACTAGAAACCACTCACAAAATGAATTTCTAAGTCTATTCGGTTTCGAATTTGGTTTTATTTCGCAATCCTCAGTAAATTATTCGAGGCAACACAAAAAATAAAGTATGATCCATGCTCGTACTGACTAACTTGTCGTCTCGCAAAAGTTGAAAAATTTATGAAGGCGGGCGAAGCTGGCAGGTCTTGGGCTTCTGTAGAATATTGAGACATCGGGTACCGAAAACTCAAATTATCTTTTCTAGATATAACATGAGTACGAATCTTACTTATGTCTAGAAATTAGAAATTTAATGGTTAATTGCACATTGACTTTCATAAAACAGTGACACTGCACTGTTGCGCTTCAAGATATTTCAAGCTTGCTGTACAGCGGTGATATTCAAATTAGATCACCTGGGATTCTTTAGGAAATATTTGTAGGTTCTTCGAAAAAATTATTTAATGCATATCTAGGGGCTTCCGCAAATCTATGAGAAGGAAAATATGCAAACGAACGAAAAAATAATACCCAATAAAATTAATAAATCGATCAAATTGACGACAAATTAATAAATCAATCAACTTAACGACACATCAATAAATCAATCAAATCAACGACAAATCAATAAATCAAGAACGTATCTGCTCTGGCGTCGCTGCACGCGTTGCCGTGTGGTCAACATTGCAAAAAGGAGAATTCTTTCCACCGCACCGAGGTGATTTTATTATCCTCTAATTACAGTATTTTTCAATGAAACGAGGCAAATGTTAACCTCATTAGCAACCCGCTCACCCTCCGCGAATGTCACACCGATAAATTTCTTTCTTTTTACATTCCATCGAAAAATTGTTAGGATAAGCTCCTTAAATGCAGAGTTTGATGCCAAATTTCCTCTATTCATTTGAATTTTACCTAATGCAGAGCTCGAACCCCCTAACAAAATGGAGGAAGTCTAAGTACCGAATACCGGCTTTCGAATTCATGAACTTCGCCTATGATAAAAACGAGACTAATTCAGTTTGTTGCAGGTTACCTTTGTTTTACGACGATCCATTAGATAAATCCCCGATAGCAAATAACTTATCAGCTTCATCTTTTGCTTGTAGCTCATCAGCAAAAACAAAAAGGTCCATTGGACATTTCCATGCAAGCATGTAATCAAATATCTCAGATTTTGCTTCATTTGTTTTAAACTTGAAATCTTAAGCCAGCATGTTCTTTTCTTCAGGTTACTTGATCAATTAGATACTCATCCGCAAGCAATAACATGTCTCAGATTTCGCTTCTTGTTTCAAGCTTGAAATCTTGTGCTGGGCTGTTCATTTCTTCAGCTTTAGGTCCCCTGAAGAAGGTCTTGCGGGCTGTCTAGCTCTTCATCAGCAGCGTAAACACTCATTAAAATACTTCAAAGCGTAGTCAAAGCTCCTCAGCATCCGCCAAGACACTGCCAAGCGCCTCAATTAAGGCTACGATGGCACAGATAAGTGTGCTGGAGCTCCCTAGCTTAGCTTCTTCTTAATAATCACTGAATCGCTTAACTAGCAGGCAATCATCTCCTGCGCTGTGATCTCCTCCTCAGAGACAAATGAAGGCAAACGCTCCCTCAGTAACAGTAAAGGCTTCCCGTTACACAGAACTTTGGCGTGTTTTCGTTGAAGGAGACTATGTATATAATCTGATGATTTCAGTCAAATTTGTAACGAGCTTTTTCTGCTGAGTTACTTTCTATTGAGTAATAGCGGGCTTTCATAGAGGGAGACTCTATGCATATAATCTGATGATTTTAATCAAATTCCTGGTAAGCTTTTTTTCTGCTGAGTTATGGCGTGCTTCCGTTGTGAGAGACTCACTGCACACGATCTGAATATTTCCAATTTCTGCGAAGCTGATGTTCCGTCAATGAGTGATACACATATCGACGCCCTAGGACGTTTGAGGTCGTAAGTCTAACAAAAGAGAGAAACTGCAACATTTATTGATTTTATGTGAATGTTTCTTAAAAATAACCTTTTTAAGCCGCCTTATTAATCATGGATGTTGTGAAAACTAATTAATTCTTTTTTCTCGTGCAAGTCAGTATGTACTAGAGCTAATTAGTTCTTTTTAATGATTCATTCAGTTAATTTAGTCCGACACTATTTACATAATAAGGTTTTTCAATATTTTCAATATTGTGAGAGTTGGCTTCTACTAAAAGATATCAGGGAAGGGCCAAGTTCCAATATGACAAAAACACTTGATGAAAATTCAGTATTGACATGAAAAAAAAAGTCACCGAGTTCAAAACACTTCTTGTCATCCTAACAAGCGCTAAAGTTGCCCAAGATTGGAAACTTCAGTGTTCTCCCTAGAATGTCTGAGCGTATTGACGCAGCAACAATAGAATGCCTAATTGGGACCTCTTGAGACACCTTGCGCTGCAATACGATGTGGCGTTGACTAAATTCTTCGATTCTGAGGCAGCCATTGCCTGTCTATTACCCCACGTAGTCCAATGACTCGATTTCGTTCAACGCAACTCTGAAGTTGTCCTCGGAGTTAGACAAAGGCAGCATATGACGGCAAATACATCAGACGAGCGAAGCAACAATGCTAAACTTTACAATAGAAAACTTTTATCAAGTCAGTATAGCTGAGTTATAACTTAACAATACGTTCGAGTGAGCGCAAACTACGACATTTATTTTATTTCTGACTTTTAAATAAGAACAAAGCTTACACATGTTAAGGCGAGTTGAGCCAAGTCAGAGATGTCCAAGTCGAGTAAGAGAATTGCGCAGTCCTTACCAGCCACGACGGTAAGCCGAGAGTAATGAGGGCAATCCGACCTCAGAACCGAACAGTGCTAGATTTAGTGAACTGAAATGAGCAGTCGGACTGGCTGAGTTATTGCAGAGGCATCCTGAAGGGAAATTCACGGGGACTTCACGCAAAATGCCAAGAGCCCCATCAGTCCCACTCACATCGCCCTTTAGGGCATCCAAATGTTCGAAGGTTTGACTTCTCTATTTTGGAGGATTGGTGATCGATCACTTGAGAGAGTTCTTCGACGCCGAATAATTTGTACACTGAAACTCCTGCAATTACTTAAAAGGAAGTTTCAAATGCAAAACAATCTGGCTAACTGAGCGCAACTTGACTTGGAGTTTCGCTCTGTGTACGATAGTTACCAGAAAATTAGTTTCTAAATATAGCATAAAAAGTATCGAAGCGTTTAACCAAGCCCCTGAAAGAATGATGATAAAGTTCAAATTTGAATTTGTCTTTCAAATGCATGCTTATTATATTTTTAGTAACAGGATTTAGCTGTAAAGGAAATAGCATCATGACAGCACCACAATGAACTTTTATGTGATATGTTATTTTTCATAGTAATTCTATCAGCAGTACTTTTCCACACTAAGAATTTTCCATGTATCATTGAATTTCTTCAAGTAATTCTGTTTGTTAGACATTGAGCCACATTTTAGTCTCTGAAACTAAAAAAAAAGTATGTTTAGATTCACGAACGTGTTATATTTTTTACCCAAGTTTTGAAATTTGAATAAACCAGTTATGTTTGATCAAAAATTTAGTTTTTTTTATGTTAGACATGATCTACCAACAAAAATGATGCACTAGCTCTGAATACAGTCGAGTGAACTTGCAGTTTGTACACTCACGAAATGCACAGCGTCAGAGTCTGCAAGTTAACACGGTGATCGCGATGTGAGCCGCCGGTGTACGCACATACAGTATGGAAGGAATTTTCATAATGTTGCTGAACTACCAATACTCACAAACTCAATTTTCATAAATACTTAAATAAAGCTAAATGAAAGCGCGATCTAGTTAATGTTTGCTATTTTCAAATTGCTTTATTCAACTGACTCTAATGATATTGTAGCCCCGCTGATATCCAATCTCATTAACCAGTCTCTCTTACTAGGCACTTTTCCGAACTCCCTCAAAGTTGCTAGAGTAACCCCTGTCTTTAAAAATGGTGAAAAAACCTGTGTAAACAATTAT
>JACJUY010000215.1:83148-178833 GCA_014220935.1 Platorchestia sp. MABIK | reverse complement strand
GATGGTAGGATGCCCTAGAAGTCGCTGAACTTGTTCGGGCCCACAGGTAGCTATACTCTAGTTTGACCATTGTACTAGCCTTAAGAATCATTCTACCTCTGTATCACCTGTGGTAAATAAATTGTTAAATTGTAAATATGAGTTAAATGTTGAGATTGAGTTTAACTTAAGCCCATCGCTGTCAATCGTGATAAGACGACAGGTCAAACCGTGGGCGATGCGACGTGTACGTTCAGGTCAGATGTGAGTTTTTCTGTAAGTTTTTCTCGTGTCTGGCCAGCCTGTTTCTTCAGGAACGACCAATGGAACAAACGTTATAAAGTTTCCTCAGAACAAAAAGAAAATGGCAATGTTTTGCAGAGGTGAACTTGGGAGCCCCCGTAAACTTTAAATGCGTTTGATTATTTGCTGGAGTGTAGCGACTGAGACCTGAAGTCACTGCAGTTGTCATCTGTTTTCTGGTTGAATGAGTTTAATTTATGGAGCCAAAATCGGAGCTAAAATTGGGCTGTTATTGAGCATTTTCTGTGTAAATTTAGTGTTGTGGGGTCTCACTTGGGCATCACAGGATCAGTGTAGTCAACTTTAAGATTTCTTTGAACTGAATCTGCTTGGCTGATGCTGTATAATGCGCTTAGTAAAGGCAAACTGCCTTGAAAGCATACTGAGACAATGAAAAATCACATGATAAGCTAATTTTAGAAGATGATATGATACGAATTAATTACGACAGCACTCGTCGTATAAACGAGAAGCAGCCAGTGCAAAATCTATAGAAAATATTCAAGATGTGCTGTCTTTTTGAACTAATTTGATGGTCATCATTTACAAGTACACCATCAGTCTGGCCAGGACGACTTCGGGGCTTACTCTGTGGTGAGACTGATTGTCGAGACCCATGAATGAGTGAAGGTCACTGCTGAGTAGTCGGATAATGTTAAAATTTACACTGAAACGTTCTCCCATTTTATGAGGGAGTTTTTCAATTCATTGTGGGAAACTTTTAGTTTTTCCCACACAATCAATGAAGGAAAAGGAATAGTCAAGGTTTTCATTATAGTAATTTTCTTTGGCTTAATGACAAACTGTCAACAGCATCAGATAATGCCATTTTGGTCGATAGATGTAGCTCTCGATCAAAAAATACGGGCGAAAAGACAAATGTTAATAGCAGCCACCAGTTAATTCACGGCCACCTTAAAGTTGAATAACATTCGCGTTAAAAATGAAGTGAACTCAAACGAAGGACCTTAAAGCCTAAATCTCAAAGAACATAGCATTGGCGAATTTTTGACTTGCAATTGCCACAACGATGTTTTTCGAAGTTTAATGGTTATAAAATTCACATAATTTTGTATTAATTAAAACTTTTAAAATTTGTTATAATATTTTTCCTTTGAAGTTAGAGTTTCAGGTTTAGTCGACTGCCTAGCAGTCTGCAGCAACACCACGGTAGCCGATGACCACACGAAAATCGAGATTTTCGCAACCCCCCCAAACAAAATTTTCGCTCACCTTGAGTCCACCCTCACGGGCCAACGCCCGCTGAAAATAGAATTCTAGATAGACCCTGACGCAATCCATTAAGACCGCATTTGAGCGAATATAATGACAAACTGTCAACAGCATCAGATAATGCCATTTTGGTCGATAGATGTAGCTCTCGATCAAAAAATACGGGCGAAAAGACAAATGTTAATAGCAGCCACCAGTTAATTCACGGCCACCTTAAAGTTGAATAACAAATGAATAAAGTTGAATGAAGGTCAAATTTAGGAAAATTACGAAGTTAAGCACCGTCGCCAAGCAAGACTACGAAGCAGTCCTGAAAATAGACACCACAGAACAACTACGTCAAGGCAATTTTGAAGACACTGCGAAAAAAACATCACTCCATTATGAAGTTTCCCATGAATAGACCCACCGGTGGTCATTGAGAAGATTTTCATAATGCTACTGACCGACCTGCAGTCATTAACTCAATTTTTATAAATCCTTTATGAAAGCTTTAATGAAGGTACAATGCAGTTAATGTTTACTATTTTAAAAATTGCTTCCAACAATTGAATTACTACTAAAATGAGTATTGAATTTCAGTTTTACCCATCGCACGAAACGTTTTAATTTTCATCTAGAAGACTCCAACAAAGTTTTTTTTTATTTATTCTGTTCTATCTCCGATCGACCAACATAGTAAATTCATTGTTAAAACACACTTGTGTTAATGATGAAATTCAGTGTAGTAACGCTTGGAACAATGAACAAAAGTTGAAACTTCAGATGAAAATAGTTAAAATAGTGCTCCAGAGAAAATTAAGTAGTGTTTAAAACTTGAAGTTTAAAATTTGAGATTGAATTAGAAGGGAACCGCATCAGAATATGGAGACTCGTCAATAAGTTAAGAATCAGACAAGCAGCGTGATTTAACGGTTTGATATTTCCGGAACACTTTGAAGACGAGCAGCTTTGAGAACGCAACTCAAAGTGAATAAATGAGAAACAAGCGCGCACGCTCACACACAAAATATGGTAAACGATAGAACTCAAGTAAAGATCTGACGCAGAAGTGGAGACGGAGAATAAGAAATTTGCCAAGGGGACGCCTCGACACGCGCAACGCCGAACAAGCGGCACCTGCGCCCTGGACTCCACACACCGGCCAGCGCCGCAGATGAAACGCCCAGCTGCTGAGCAGACACAGTCAAAATAGGAATGGACCTCTCAGGTAATGTAAGCCGAGGTCACTCCAGAACTTGCCTAGAAGCGATAGGAACCTGAATACAACGTGAGTGCTTATCATGCTTATCTTCTATACCATAAAAGGAGCCGTGTCCGTCCCTCTGTCTGTCCGTGTGTCACACCCAACAGACGAAAGTGGGTGATGAGCGTATCTGTGATACAAGCTTCATCAACTCCATAATAATTGCCGGTGTTTTAACCCCGCAGATTCAAAGTCAGAATGAATATCACGTGTATTAGGTTAGATTAGGTTGTATAGAATATCAGCAGTTGAGACTTCAGAAAGTATAGGAAAGCCGTAGAATAGCATGGGAAATCATGGGAAAGCCACGTTAAAGCTCAGTTGGTCCGATATCTAATCCTGTCATTTTTTGACGGGCCGTGTACACTAGTATATAATAAAACGTCAGGTGTCTTCTTAAACAAAAAATTAATTCATTAAATTTATAAATTTTTCGTGCGTAATTTCTCCTATGTTAATACAATGGGAATCTCATTGAACCCGTTAAATTGAACCCGTCCGTCTTGGTCGGTTGGTCCGTCTCTTTTCGCTCTCTTAAAGAATGCTTCATTAATGACCATATCTATGATACTTGTTTCACCAGTGCACAAGCACAATCGAGGGTGCTATTTGGATGGATATGTTTGTTTATCATCCGCATCGGGAAAATTTGCCTAAAGAAAAAATGAAATCCTGTCATTTTCGACGGATGATGTACATACATTAGTAAACAACTAAAACATATGAGGGCAATAATGCATTAATACAACACTATTTCCCAATTAAATTTAATGATGAACGATATTTATTTCAACTGAAATAAAATTTTCCCACCCTTACACAGATTATTTTTCAATGGATATGAATATTAGGACACGGTCACTACTCTGCGTCGGTCAATTTTCTTGTAATTCCCAAGCTTATTAGAGTAGAACTTTCTTAGAAAACCATTTATCATTTTGCTTAGCAGGAAATAAACTGCTGTTTTATTTGTGCATTTACTAGTCCGTGGAGAAATAGGACGAACTGGTCTGAAGTCAATGAAGTTACTATTTAATCTTTTTTTAAAACTAAATTAAAGAAAAAACTAACAATGCATGACTGCTGGAGCCCCGGACAACGTACGCATTTCTGCGAATTGCTTCGAGATTTTGAACGGTCACAAGCACAACCAGGGGGTGCACATCAAGCGCAAATCGGTCATGGCACGTCTTGTAAAATATTCGTAGGAAGACAACGAGCAAGAAAAGCCCAATTGTGTACGTGATTTCCATGTCCAGTGTCCTCGAATGGAAATTTTTACCGAGTAAGAATGGCAAAACAACAGTGAAGCTTTTTCACAGGCTTCATTGTAAACGGAAATTGCTTCTGTAATTTCCATTCAGAGCCTATCCTTCAGGAAAAGCCTATCCAAAGCTCAGATTCAATTTGATTTAGTCAGTTTCAGTCATGAAATAGTAATAGCCCTGAAAATCGGCTTCAAAAGTATTCAATCTATTCATATACTTGTTTATATGACTTATAGTAATCTACGTACTACCATTTCTCCGTTAACTTCCATGCAAGAAAAATATCAGATAACTTTCCTCGTTGAATATTGTAAAATTTTTCACCTAGAAAGTGATGAAATTTTGTTTTTATGATACAAAATTATCATGCCGTATGCGAAATTTCTAAAATTATTATTATATTTTTCGATCACGCCCAAAATATTCACGTCACGTGTGTCTTGGAAATTTTTCAAAGTAATACCGATGAGAGGAGAATTGTCGCTCGCGTCTTGCTAAGGGGGAAGCTTGAATATTCTGGAAGGCTGAAGCTTCTCCTAGAAGGCCAAACTTGCATTTGTGCCCAGGGCAGCAATCTAACAAAGTGACAAAAGTATCTCGTGAGCCAGAAAATCGAGCAGCCTTCTTTTCTAGTAGCATACTCTTAAAAGTAACTCTTCTGTCATATTTTGACGCCTTCTGAATCTTCAGTTCGTTCACCTGGCTCTTATAGCAGTCCTGTACCTTAAGAAGACAGCAAACAGTACTGTTTGATGCGATAGCGTACCATCCTTAAGATTTATTTAGTTCATAACCTTCTTTCTGGTAACCTCAATAAGACACGAACACCAAACATGAACTATCGCAATTAACCAGCTGTTTTGGGTCCGTGACGGATAATATCCCACACGGATACTAATACTTAAGGGATATCAAGCAAGAGGACTAAAACTCTTTCAATGCAATGATAATAACGCTTCTCAGAAAGGAGAAATGAAAATATTCCACGAATTTTAGTGTGGAGTAACGAATAAATAAAGAAATAATAAATCGGTTTTGATGCTGTCGCAAACTCCCCCTAGAGCAGTCAGCGCTCTGTAAATAGCACGTTCGAAGCCGACATTAGCCGATTTCAGGGCAGGGACGACGACTTTGCCACGACAGTTTGCGAGCCTGAGTACGACGGTTCGAGAACAGCTTTCCAATAATACTACTCGGGTAAACACAGCCAGCTGAAGGTAAATACAGAATTCCTCTGAGCATTTGCAGGGAGCATTTGGAAAGGTCGAGTCGCTTTCCGACCCCGTTTTAACATACCGAAGTAGGCTACGTTGGCCCACAGAGTGAAAGAAATAGTCGAGAGCATTCTAGGCAAGTGATGCTCATGAATCGAAAATTTGCAACTTGGCGCTTAACATAAAACTTCGACTGTTTTTTCTAAAATTTGGTTTGCATAGATCGCATATGAAGCTCATTTAAGCTAAGTTATTGCATACACTTGTTTCTGTTTTATTCCAAAATTACAAGCAACTCAGATGCAGCATTTTACTTCAGAGTGACTATTTTCTGGTTTTTATACTTGAAAAAAATGTTTTTCAACAGCTTATTTTAGAATTTAGTACGTTGCTTGTTATAAGTTTGTTACAAGAGTTAAAGCATCGGCGGACACTTTCGTCAATGTATTCTTTTCTCTTTGATTTACGGCGTATTTCAATCTTTACGTGCTCTCTAATGGACTCATTGAATAATTGCCTTAAAAAAAAACACACAACGCTTCAATAATTCCTTACATCAAAAAGGTTGTGATTTCGCTCGCACGTTCTAGGTAGGAGATTTAGATCTTATTTTAGAGCCTTTCTGTTTTTTTTTAATTGCTAGCATCACCATTAATCCCTTTTATCCAATGAGCTTTCGAACACCTGCCAAAAGTTATTAAAACACCAATAGTTTTTATTACGTTTTGGTTTCCTCAAGTGAACCGTGAATTGCGAGCTTGAGTTGAATTAGATTATTAAATACTGAAATTTTGACAGAAATCAATGAACGAAAAGAAGCAACGGTTGTGTTAAAAACTCCCAACCACAAACTAAATTATCCCAAAATGCAATTAAGTGTCGGCTCACAACACGATTTAATCGCCCGTACTTGATGCAGATGAGGAATGCATGACCTCCTAGGACGTGCAGCTGGACGAATGTCCAAATAAATGAAAACCCTAATTTCAACCTACGCAAGACATTTGTTTGCAAGAAAATAAATCCTTTAAAATTTTACCTCGCATCAAATCACCCGGTTTAGCATTTGATATTATTTCCACATAAAAGTGAGGCAAAATTATTCATTCCAAGTTAAATGGGAATTTCTTCAAAATGAATCGTTGTTATTCAAACAATAGGTATTAATTAATTCAATCTGAAATAAAGTTCCTCCATACTCCGACGTAAGGCAAACAAAACGTTCGCGCTGTGTGCGTCAATATAATAGGAATGGATTAACCCTTCCCAATTTGATTTGACTTGTAACATTTTGTGCGAGACTTTAGCCGCTTGCTAAAGATTTGGGGAGGTACTTGATTGCCCGTCGTCCGTAATACGAAAGCTGCTTATTTTTATGGTACATTCGATTTACTTTTCACGTAGTAATCAAGAAGACACAAAAACACGCTTTGAGAGGACGAAGACATAGCATCGACCTTCCATATTTTCAATGTGGATGCACTGCGCTGTGACAGGGAGGAGAAATAAAGCACAATATATTCTCTTTAGGAATTCTAATCACGAAATGTCATGCGCACACGCACATATTTCCTTTTTCTGCTAATCTGCAGAGTGTCTTCCTACTATCACGGACCTATATTGGTGCTTTATGGCTTGACTGTATAAATATTTCGTGCCCAACTACCCCGCTATATGCTTTACCAATTACGAATTTTTATAATACTTCACAAAGAAAAAGATCACAGGCCCGATTCTTCAGTTTTACCGAGGCAATTAACTACTAATGAACGACTGCGCAGAATCACACCGCGCTTGTTTGCCCTCACGCCTGTGCAACGTACTACGCCCAAAAAATGCTGCCATTGATCTCTTCCACTTGCTAAAAACTACAAGCAGTTGCTTTCATTGATAAGTGCACCTTACGCATGAGCTTATTCTGGGATTGGAATTAGAATTAATTATCTCACAAAGTGATCATTCATTCGAAGAAATCATCAGAAGATAATTTTTATTAACACACAGATTACGCAAAAACAAAGACACATCAACTTTACGGAACAAGGCGTGAACTCGATACTCAAATTCACTCATTCATTTAAAAGCAGATTCTATTTGGTCGAGCGAACTACATCCATTTAATGTGCAAAATGTTCTTGTAATTATCTGTTGGGCATGACCATATGATCATGACCTGGACGCACGCGCTGGCGCTGGTGACCAAGGCCGTGGTCAGTTATTAAAATCGCACAACTACAATGAACAATGCTTGTTCCTTTAGAATTTTTGCCAGCATTATAATTCAGTTCGCGTGTCCCTGTAAATTATAAAATTTTATTCTTGTTAACTATATTCTGAAATGATAGGCGGTGTTTTACTTTTGCGATATTTTGCATTCGCGGTAGAAGTAAGGTTAATATTAGCATTTTAAATATAAAACAAATGATCATTACTTTTTACAAATATAACGCACATGATCTTTACTTTTTACGAATATAATCCATGTGATCATTACTTTTTACAAATATACTGCATTTGATCATTACTGTTTAAAAATATGTTGCATATGATAATCACTTTTTATTTACATAATATTCATGATTATTACTTTTTCCATATTTGCTGTAATACCTCGATTGGTACGATTTTGCTAATCGTTACCCACTGAACGTTACCCAAAATGACAAAATTATCTTGTGTAGAACGTGCATGAATTTTAATGAATGAAGTAAAACATTGATAGATACTATTGTAAGTAGCGTTGAAGTCGTTGTTGAAAGAATTACCTTAAATTGGTTAAAATAAAAATAAAGCCAGCCCTACAAAGTAAAAGTTTCGGTCATGATTTGTGTTAGAGTTTATGATTGAGTGGGGAAATGGGTGGTAGCTGCATCGAATGATTATATTGGTAGTCTAACTTTATTTCTAGTCACGGATGCTAATGTTTTCGCTTTTCTCGCCGAGGAGCTGTGCTTTGGCTTTAATGGATAAACTGTTTTGTCATTGAGTATAATGTGCAGTATCAAGTCCATGAGTTTTCTTCTCCTATTTGGTAAAGATCGGTAAAGACTTAGTTCGAAAAATCTTCATTTATCAGTGTCGAATGTTGCAGATTAATGAAATTTTTTGCTCTTAGTCAGTAAAGATCTTTGCAGAAATTCTGTGCTGATCCACACTTCAAAATCGGAAATTTACTGCAATAATTCTGCATTAAAAGCTGCATTAAATGCGGATACTTCTGCGAAGATTTTCAATGATCTGAAAAGTGTGTTTGCAATAAACGGCACTAATCTTTACCGATTGGTGAAGTCCTTTCTGATTGGGAAGGTGAGGTTAGGAAAAGTTTTAACATTTGGACATTCACATCCAACAAGAATTTCCAAGTGTCCTCAGAAATACGAG
Organism: Platorchestia sp. MABIK; assembly: GCA_014220935.1. Classification (NCBI taxonomy): domain Eukaryota; kingdom Metazoa; phylum Arthropoda; class Malacostraca; order Amphipoda; family Talitridae; genus Platorchestia; species Platorchestia sp. MABIK. The sequence goes on along the minus strand of JACJUY010000215.1, from coordinate 170,209 downwards.
CAAAAGTTTGCTCGCTAATATTCAGTTATATATAATTTGAACATCCAGGTTCAATCAGTTCAATTAATTCAACAATATCGGTAACATTTTGACTCAGGTAGGTGAAGGGAATACGTAGGACAGTTGTAAAATATTAATCCAGAGTACAGACCGGACTGAAAAATTAAGTTACCAATCCGTTACTATTCTGCCATAGTTTCCTTTGCCTGCAAAAGTCAGATTAGATGTGTTTCCTTTGATACTGGTTTTCTAATGATGAATCAGTGTGTATTTTCCGACTAGATGTACAGGAGTCCTGTATTACTTGTTTGCAGCATCGTGAGGGAGGAGACGTTCAAACTAAAGTAAGTGTCGGAGCAAGAAGTAGGTGGAGTGCTAAGCAAACTCTGCGAAGGAGGGAAAAGCTCTTTGCTTGAAGCCTTTCAAGGCTCAATAAATAAACTCGAAAAATGAAAGAACTTCACTCGCTGGAAAAAATTGAAAAAGTGATGCTGAGCTACGAGGTATAATATTTGCAACTCAACCTAGTTTTCTAAATAGTATTAGTATTCAGACTATGAATGACAGCAAATACTACAGAACATGAACGTCCTTTTTATTACGATCAAAATCCCCTGGACTGAACGCAATGCTACCAGGCCACTCTATGATCTGAAGCCTTTATAATTTGCTCCCTCTTGCCTCAAGTCTGCTCGACAATCAATTGTCTCAACATTCGTAACTTCTCTTCAAAGTCTGTCGCCTTCTGTCGTATTCCAAGTTGTAATTGGAATCGCAGGGTCGGAAGACACATGTTGGTGCTGCTAATGCCCTGTTCTCAAACACTCGGAAGCTCTTAGCAAGGTAATTGTACCATAATGGAGGCTATTTAGATATGAGTTACCTTCTTGGACCTGGAATCCCCTGTACAATCTCTTCGGTGAACAATTCAATGCGCTTCATAAGTAATAAGAACTGTGGATGTAAATTGCTGAAAAAATGTGTTCGTATCACTTTAAATAACTTTTTGCTCAATGTTTTCGAGAATTATAATCCACGATGTTATTGAACACGGACGGATTTTAATAAATTCTTTTCAAAAAACGCTGCATACCACAAGGAATACTCAAGTATGCGTACCAACTGGCACTCGAAGCTCTCCACTGTCGTGAATACAATCAAACGCAAGCGAGAGCGGATATTTTTCGGCGTATTGCCTTGCAAATACCTTGATACTTTTACGGTATGTCATACGATAGCACCAAAATCCGCTGAGTGCTTGCAGCGTGGCTTCTGTAACGAGCGTAATGACGGCAGCACGAGTGAGATACGATCAATAATCTCTAATGGGAGCCATCAGCAGCGTACTAAAAGAAATGAGTGGCCAGGTATACAGTTACCGAGACTGCTGCCACAGCTCGCTCGGAGCACGAGCGCGAAGTGTAAATGCAAAGATAAAAATTTTTCCCAGACGCTGCTGAATTCAGCTTATGACTGGAGGTACTGGTGCAGCATGGGGCGGTACAGCATTGGGCGGTGCTGCATAGGGCGGTGCAGCATAAGGCGGTGCAGCATAGGGCGGTGCAGCATAGGGAGGTGCTGCATCGGGCGACTCAGTTGGGGGTGCGAAACGTTTACGCTTTAAACTAAAGATGGGAAACTAAACAAGTATAAAAACAAATTGAAGCTAAAAATCGCGCGTCAATCTCTTTGAAACATTAAGATTCTCTGAATCATTTTACGAAATTTTGCTATTGATTTGAGTTTCGGCAACGAAAGTGTTATAAATGATATGCCTAGGAGTGAACTGGAGCATTCGTTATCATTGAACTTTAATCAAATTGTTACATTTCCTATGAACATGTCTATCGTGTAAATCAATGGTTTTCAAATCATTTCTTACAATCAATGATTTGAATCATTGAACTTTAATCAAATTGTTACATTTCCTATGAACATGTCTATCGTGTAAATCAATGGTTTTCAAATCATTTCTTACCGCCCCCTTCTCATGAAATTTTTTATCTATTGCCCCCTTGAGATCTAGCCGCTCCATAGAGGTTAATTATATTAAAATTTTACATCAAATTATCGAAAAGATGAATTTGCTATGTATTGAAATGCTTCCAAGATGGGCTTCAGCTCTTTCCTTGAGCGCTTCAAGGGGCGGTAGCGCACACTTTAAAAATCACTGGACCGTAAATTCATAACAAAATACACCTACTGTAATGTTATTTTCCTTTATTTGTTAGTTTAGAATGATAATAAGTAAGTCTAGGCTCCACATGAACCCATGCTGCGTATTGTTGACTCAAATAAATCAAATTGTTGAAACCAGCGAAAACTTCGTCGTAGACTCCATTCGTAGCACGACTAGGGGAAAATTATATTGAAGCTAATTTTCTTTGTTTAAACTGTAATCAAATTGCACCATCGTTTCGCATGTCAGCGCATAAATAAAAATTGTGACAAGTGTCATCTACATATCAATAACATGCTAGGTCATGCAAATGCGTCAGCAAGTATGATAATTCTGAACTGCTGCGATGCGCAAGAGCTGTCGCCCCAAAATTCCTGTCATTAACGCATGCTGAGCCTAAAATGTTATTCAATCAGGAGCTTGGACTCGAGCTAGTGAAGTTTGGGAAGAGTATCTAGCTCAACGCAATAAATTCCTATCAAATAGCTGCTCTTTTGCAGAGAATGGTAGAAATTAGTGCAAATGGTATTGCCGTTTGTTCAGTGTTTGCAAAATACTGAAATTTGCAAGATAATACAAATAAATATTATGAAGCTGAAGAACTAAAATTTTTTGATTTTTTATCTTTCATACATGTTTTCAAATGAGATGGATGCGAATAAGATTAGCTTACTAATCGCTTAAGACATTTGCATTTGTAGCGGAAATATTTCCCTCAAATTTGAAATTTTTTAGAGATATCAAGAGATGTTTTTATAAACATTAGCTTTCGGAGAATCATTCATCAGATAATGCTGAATTGTTTAAAACTTCTACAACTGAAACAGAAGTTCAGCTAGAACTTTTAGCTCGCTGACTAACTGATCAGGAAGTCAGGCATTGCTTAACGGCCGGTCAAAGTAACAAACATTATGTTGGAGAGAGTTTGGACGAGTACTTTTGTTGATGCATTGGAGATGAACAGAGCGTCGAAACTTTTTTTTGAGCTATAAACTAAGTTATTTGCGAGATGATTGCTACAATTAAAACCCATTCACAGGTACTCGGTATGACAAACAACAGAACCGTTTTGTCATACTGCAGTGATGGATTAATCAGCAGACACACTGGAATTGCGTCACAGCCCAGAAAATGTATAAAACGTTTTCTTAGTGAGGTTAGAAGTACAGTTTTTTTAAATTTGTGTTCTACATACACTGCACAGTAGGTATAGAAGCTGAATTAATGTGCCTGGCAGCTTTGTCTTACCGTTTGGCAGGCATAAATGTGACATATTATCGACTAAATGCTGGTTTAGATGGCGATAACGCAGTAAAAAAATTAAAATTGTTCATGTTTTGAGATGGTACAGTTTTTATTGTTGGTGAATTGAAACATGAGTCTTAAAACTGATATTTAAATGAAAATTAAGCGCTTCTTAGGTTATATGGAGGGTAGTTGGGCTTATATCTCGATTATAAGAGGACTTGGAGCTCCAAAATTTCGAGTATAAATCCATGTAAATCTGTGCCAAGAGTGAGCTAGGCTAAAAAAATGATCGACAGCTCTTTATTATTCTGCCTTAGTTTTCTCTGCCTAAGGGGAAGTGAGGAATTGTAAAACAAGCGAGATAGAGAGAATATAAAACTAGTGAAGCATAAAAAGGAATAGCGCATAAATTCCAAAGCTCAAAAGTAGTTTTACACGTAATTTCGTAAAGCCTTCTCCATCCACTCTGAATCTGCACGTGAACTGATCTCCAGTAGTACTGCACACGTTTTGCTAAATGATGGCGCATTAGACTTGAATAATACTCACAATTCTTAAATATTTTGCTTTCATTCGAATACCAGCAAGGTTGAGTTTCTCTTTATAATATTTAACTGAGTCCACATCAAAGATAGAAATCCCATCAGATGAAAAAGAGTTCCTTGGTTAAGTCTACGGTAATTGGAACCAGTATTCAATTTATTTCTCACAAAATCCCAAGCTGTTCGTGTGCTGAATTACAATCGAAAACTCTTCGTTTATACTGGGACATAGACGAAAAACGCACCTGAGTAAAACAATTTTGCCTCAATTTCATGTCCTGCGTTGCATCGAATGTCGAAGTTTTGAACGTCGGATCATGACGAGGCTAAATTTCAATGTTACGAGTATCAGAAACTTTATGGGCACTGCAATTTACTTTGATAAAATCTTTTAATGCCTATCAAACTAAATTTAGCTATTTTGTAACGTATGCTGCTGTGCAAACATTTTAATGCATAACCTTATAGATCACAAAATTACTATGTAACGCTTATCCGAGATCAGACTCAACATTACTGTCCCCCCAGAATCAAATTACAGTGACTCTTAACCCTTCTTTTCAAACTACCTCACCTATAGTTAAATACAGTATCACTTGATTCTAATAATACGACTTTTTTAAATAAAACGTCTATAAAAGTGGCAACTATGACTTGATACATTTCAGAAAGAAGTCTTTTATGACAAAATTTGTAGGACAATAGGACAAGGTAATCGTAAAAAAAATGCGATCTAGAAACATCTCACTGAAAATTCTAAGACGTGACATTATTTGCCTCTCCCTAATTTAAATTATCTCTTCACACAAACAAAATATTCTAAGTTCGACCTTGCCATAGTTTGATTCTTTGAGCTGATTGACTTGCACACGCCGTGAAATGGCATCAAGCAGCTAAAAACAAACAGTTTTGTCCATCATCAAGCGGGCTTGCAATTAGCTGCGCTCCAAGTAATTACTTTGGTTTATTTCCATGAGGACAAAGCTTTTCGGAGCCACATTCGAGTGCGAAATTAAGAAACATCAACTAGAATTTCCTGAATGGAATTGAAATTTTTCTCATTTGCTTTGAATTATTTGAAAACTGCCAAATAAAACAGATACTTCGCTCGGCAAACACAACTAGAACATCAAAACAATCATTAGAAAATCTACCATTGGATGATGCTGACGTGAGAATGGGTGAAAAATTGCCTTAGATGTTAAATAACTCCACGGTGTTTTATAATGCTAAATTTTTGAAGCATGAATTATAATGTTCTGAACGACTGAAACAAATCGTGACCGAGTTGCTCAGCCTCTCTAATAAAGCGTATGCACGATCATTCATGCATTCATTTAAATCAAAACTTATCATTTCTCAATGACTATATCCATTGAAGCAATACGTCACAAATTGCAAATTTAAACACGGCAGTTTCACAATTTGCGCTTTAATCGAAGGGAAGTTCAACTAAATAGTTTGAAGACTTAAACATTGGCATGGTATGTTGTAGTTCCAAAATGCACAAGAATTAAAATTGCCTAACTGTATATCCTTAACAATGTGAATTTTCACTCGAATAAGAATTTAGTCTGCAAAATTTCCAAATACTTTTGATGCTGATGATGAAGCAACGCTCATGTCAAGCTCAGTTGTAACTCACGGAGGCCTGCTTCAACATCCTGTGAGGCTTACAAGCCCCAGGCCTAGTTAGTTTTACAAAAAATATCATTTCTTACAATTCAATGCAGACTTTTTTTCCAGCTTAGGTACGTTCATTTTCTATTGTTTTTCAGCAAAGATAAACTATCTAAAATTGTCTAAGTTTTCCTTTATTAAACGCGACATTTGACAGAAAGCATCTGCACTTGTCATTTCACCAGAATCCCTTAAATGGAATTCCCTGAACTTACCTTAGGTTCCATTTACTTGTCCCTATTTATTTTTTGACCTTGAAAAGATGTGAAAATCGAAAATCTTCCCCTGAAATATAAATGAAAGAAGAGCATTATTAGCGATCACTGAAACAGTGCTGCAGAAAATACAGTACTGAATTTTAAATAAAGTAAAAAACATCAAAAAACGTTTCGACTAAAGTTGGGTTTGACTAGGGAAGTTCATAATGTATTAAAATAATAAATTAATTTTTTAGCACATGCATCGCTTCCAATGCAATGTAAAACTGAGAAAAATATTGTTGAAGTTTACCATTATTAAAAAACTCTGATGAGAATTTCTTTTCAGTTTCAATTTTTCCAGAAACAAAATTTTACCACAAAAATATCAAATCCATACAAAAACTTTCCAGATTGTTTCCCAAATTCAGTCATCAGCGATCGTTTCCTCAGAAAGAAATGGTTCAGTCACATATTTAGGCGAGCTGCAGCAAAGCTTTCATTAGGCAGGGCCACACGAAACTTCTCTAGACTGAAGTCTAAATGGAAAACTTTTCTGGACTAGCGCATCCCATTGTCATCCAAGAAATCTTCTTGTTTGGAGTTCATTGTTCTGAGCAGGAACGCCGGTCTGCTCGACAGGCTTCCTTCCTACGTCCCTGTGGGTGCGGCAGCTGAACGGGAGACGGCACTGCTGTCCACCTCGCTATGGTGCACTTGCAATGCCCGGCCGAAATGAAAGAAAACATTGAAACGGGTAGGAAAATGAAATTGTAGTTTGTTGCTGGTCTTGGAAAATATTTTGTTTCATTTTCTAACGCTTTTGTGATACGGGTTTGGCTTTTATGTATAGTTATTTGGCTGTTTTCAAATTTGCTTTTCGGCCGTTCTCCGAGTACAGATTCGTTTCATTGAAGCCCAACTCGAGAATAATGTTCAATCTTTTTAGATTCTCTATTAAGCTATTCCTTAACACCATTTTCGAAATGTTCGATTAAAAATTGTGCACACAGTTTGTCGCTAATTTCATTTAACGTGTGCTTTTCTGAGCTAAATATCAAATAAACCTATAATTCAAATGTGAAAGTGAAGCACTTCCCCAGAGTTACTTTTATCAGCTCTGGTGTTCGCTGTTATTGGTATCCAATTTGGTAAAATGGTTAATTTAAAAAATAATGATAAGCAACTGTCATACTCCGAAAGTGATTTCTAAAGTAGTTTTCCATTTTTGACATTATATGCTAAGTCATGTCACCCGACTACACGTCAGAAATCGAACATTTTTCCACGCTTCAAGTTTAGCCTGACATTTCTTGAGCGCAGCTGATCCTGCTCTCTGATCTCAAAACCTGAAGCAGCTCGGCTTCCTCAACATAGCTACGGTGGCTTCTCTCTTTTATGGCCAGGAAGAACATCAGTGTACTTTAAATTGCAGCACTTAGAGTCTAAGCCAATGAACTGAGTTAGAGCAAAGTCCACGGTATTTGAAGCCCAATAAAGAAACATGTATTTTTAAAAAAACGTCAATATCCCGTAGGTGAAACATTACTAAAAATGCCCCATAATCACATTTTTAATTTAGTCTTGTAGAGCATGTGTTATGAAATCTGAAAGCACGCCTAAAAATGAGTCTAATTTTGACGACCAAGTCAAAAAATGAGTCATGATCCAAGTAGAAGTTGCGTGTAGTACATTCATGGAACCTGCGTTATTTTCATAATGAATGTTTGCGATAGATTTCAGTGACTTGGACCTCGCAGCAGCTGCTCGTTATTGGAAAACTTGGCTGCGAGAAGCGCCCGGTTGGACTCTCATGTTGAAAATATCTGTTGAAGCCCCATGTTAACTGCTCCGTCCACGCCACACTTTGTGCGCGCTGCTACAATTTTTTGATCTAAGGTGCCGCAGATTTGACGAGAGGCGAGTTGTAGGAGAGGGTCCCCTAGAATGCAACGCTCGCTGAGGGTAGAAAAGCTCAGAAAATAAAAAAATGGCGTCTGTGTCCCTTGCATGCAATAGACGACAAGGGTAATGGAGCCCCTCTCTGCCAATCACCTTGACATTAACTAGACGCACGGGTGACAGCATACGGATCTAAATTACTCTGGCTGAAGTTTCATCAAAACATAGTTTTGAAGTTCACATTTTGAAAGAAAAAACGTACTATATACATAGTTCGGACTTTGAAGTTTGGATTTTTCTTTCGTAAAGTTTTGAAAAATGGGAAGCGATGGACACGAGTAGAAATACATATTTCACTCTACAGACGTAAAACAAAGTTGTCGCTTTACCTTGGAATTCGGTGTCAATTTTTATTCTGAATGATTACCATGAACGGGTAATTTATTTTTAAATATTCTCGTTAGATTAATGGTCGAAAAGAAAACTGAGACAGTATAAAACACAGTCTTAACAGAATTGCAAACTCAGTTTATTCCAATTCGAAACTAACGAAGCTCAACCTAGAGTTGATGCCTACTTTCATATTATGTTGTTCAGGGCTTGAGGATTAGAACGTTAAATTTAAAGTTGTTCAACTTTTTCACATTACGAATAGATTTGTTTTGGAAGAGGACTTTGATTAAGGACGCGGTTGGGGTAAAACAAAAAGTCCGTCAGTTCTAGACGGATTTTTTTGAGATTTTCACAATAGGTGTAAAATGATGAGACATTTCTTTTTAAACTGGTGTGTTTTTTTGTAAATTTATTAGATATATGATATTTTTTTTACATATGAAAAAATGGGTGTTGCAGAAAATCTTTCTCCTCCTACAATTTTGAAGTTACAAAACTGGCAAAGTGTTTTCTAGATAGCTAATTGTCTTTTCAAGAGATTCGGTGCAAAAGTTTTTCGATCATTTGAATTATTTTATCGTTGTTGTTGTTTCGAAAACTCACCTTTTTTAAATTAGGTGATAACTCAGCAACCGGACTCAAAACAAACACTCAGTTAGATCATCATAATACATCACTGAGTGGTAAAATGTTTCGTTTGAGTACGAAAGCATTTTAAGCAAGGCCATGAATGAGCTCTCTTGCTATTCCCGTAGAGCAGCGTTCAAAACTGACTCGTTATAAGGAGAAAAGGGAGAGATCAACCATCCATTGGCGCGAGCCAAGGTCACGCTACTGCGCGTCTTTTACCTTGTCAATGATACGAACCAACGCACGTACTTGAGAGCCAATTATGTTGTTGGACGTGCAAGAATATTCTCTAATGGAGTTTGACTGGAATTTCTCAGAATGTTTCGAAAGGTGCAGACTCAAGATGAGTTTATAAACCGAAAACCTACCATTATCCAGAAATTGACCCCAACTGTGTCCTTAAATAACGCAAAAAAGAGGGAAAGCATTCTTGTAGCGGCTTTTTTGAAAAATCATCTAAGCCTAAAGCTTCCGGCCATTAAATTGTTCATCATCAGTGGAGACTGTAAAAGGAAGAGCTTTTGTTGCACATTAGCTAGAAAAGTTAGCGTAAAGGGAAAGTCAAATAGAATATAAATCATCACGTACAGAATATCGACGAAACCAAAATATTTGAAAGTATTAACTAATGCAGAAACAGAATATAAATGAAAAATACGGAAAATGAAAAATCAACAAATTCCCAATTTTTGAACAGTATATATATAAGAAGGAAAAAAGAATGTAAATCAAAAATCACGGAATATAAAAGATCAAAAATCCCCAATTTTTGAAAAGTACAAACTATGCAGAAAAAAACGTCCGATTGGCACCAGTGCAGCAAGGTTTCTCTCTTTCTGGCCATCGGTACATGCATTTCCAGTTCCCCTAATTCCACACTGAATACTGCTTTCCGATGTCCTCTCTAGGGAACACCTTTTTTGGGGTGTGCCCTCTCACACAGACAGGACAATTGCATCAACACTCCATCTTACCTAATAGTACCCTTCATGTGTTTGTTTATTAATACATTCATATGATGTCCGCTGCTTCCGTTTCTCTTTCACGCTCATAAGGCCACTTTATTAATTGAACTTATTCGGGCTCACAAGTAGCTATACTCAAATGTGTCCATTGTACCATACTTAAGATACAATCTATTGCTGTAATACTTGTAAATAAATTGTTTAAATTGTTTGTTTAATTCCTGTATCTGTGATACGAGGTTTACCAAGTACATAATTAATGCATAGCACACAGTGCTAGTTACTGATAATTTGACCGCAAATGTACAACACGCTTCATTTGATGGTTAGTATATGGAGAAGTTTTAATGGATTACCATAAGTACAAAAATATTTTTAACGTAGTTACTATTAGGATGGATATAATTGTTTATCATTCCCATGTGGAAAATTTATCCAAGGAAAATATTGAATCCCATCTATTTTGCCGGGTCGTGTACACTTGTATTAACATAAGACAGATAAATCGATACTTTATGTCGCCTTGTGCATCAGAACCGGTTAAAACATTATGTTCGTTACAACCCTGCTGTGTTTGAATAGGTTTTAGAGCATTTGGGAGAGCATTTGATGCATTTTAACAAAATTAGCTTGCAATAGTCGTGATACCCCTATGCCTTTTCACATTTTGATTTAAAAATCCTGTTTTCAAGAGCAACTTATTCATTCTTGAGAAAATGAGCATACTTTTATTTGCCATCGGATGTACTCTCTCTCCTTGGCCTACACTTTTGGAAAATTTAAGTTTGACTTATCCTACATCCTACCCTCTTTTTATTTTCATTATAGAAGAATTTAAAAACACGCTTACTTTTCCATATGTTGAGCCTAAAATAATGAGCAAAGTGATGAGCGAAAGTTGTGGAAGTAAAGTATGGAAAATAATCTAAAACAAAATGTTTTTCCAGCTTTAACTTTATGCCCAGTAGATTAAATGAAATCTAAAGTGGTTCATCTTTTTTGAACCAGTGAAACTTAACCATCCATAACTCATTTTTTCTCAGTTCTTGAAGTATAAGCAAGAGTTTTCCAAGTATCTGGATGCGTTGAAATAAACTCCTTATAGATTAACAACAGTCCCAGTCATGCCCACTCAACTTTCAGAGCTATTAATTCAACCGCCGCGTAACCATGATACGAAGTCAAATCATTAGCGCTCGATTCTAAATTCAATACGCATTTGTGCTTTCGAATAAAGCCGCAGAGGTGGCACAAAAAACACTTAGATTAATTAGAAGCGGCTTTAATTGGGAGGTGCGTCAGTGTTCGGGCCACATAAAGCAGGTTTCCTCCAATTCCGCGGACTTAATTAACTTCGGTGCATTCCATTTGATGCCATTTTGATGTAGCAGGAAAATTTTTCTTGACTTTCGGGCAGTGCCCTGGTATTCCATCAATGAGGAATTCCCAGTACTCAACGTGCAGGCATATCGAACCGAAGAAAACAGAAGCGTTTCTTCAATATTTTTATGTGAGTTTGACTGGAATTTCTCAGAATATCTCTAAAGGTTTGAACTCTTCAATAATCGCAGTTGTTCTTGTTTCCCCTAACCTTTAAAAGCTTCTAGCACCTCATTGAATCCAACTCATTTCATCAAGATACTTCTAACAATGTCTCCATGCAAAGTTTTTCTATTATAAGTGAAGGTTCGAATAACAGCTATTCCAATGGCAAAACCCTATTCATCTTCACGAACGAGGATGCTAAGATTTATCCCAATAATTTATATAGATTGGTTTATTGGGAGGGAGTCTTCCTTGAGTGTAAATACGAGTACAATTATCGCTGTAATTGTAAAAAAATATATATAACGCTCGAACCAGTATGGTTTCGTAGAAAACATTGTCAATGAATGGCATTAGAACAAACTCTTGAAAAGTAACTTTTATAACTCGCATAACAATTGATCATGGTAAAATACTCCTCTTTGAAATCAAGAAGTAAAAAATGAAATAAGACAAAGGATAATCCATTTGAAAGAAACAAACATTATTTTCATATTTTAGTTTACATACTCAAATAAGATGTAACGGGACTGAGGAGCGACCTGAGTATAGCACCAGTCTTTTTGAAAGTACCAGATATCCAGGTTTCGTATATCTGCGGCGTTATATATCAAATATGAGGGCAATAATTGGACGCTGCAGAGAAGTCAAGCTAGGATCCCGATACTCTTAGGTCAAGTTCAGTTACTTTCAAATAGGTAAAAAAACATGGTGGGGTATTTTTCTTTGAGTCACTCTCCTCAGTAAGGGATTTTTCTGCTGTATGATTCATTGAGAGTGGCGTCGTTTGTAGGATATTTTTTGTTACCTGAATCGCAAAAACTTTGGCATGGCATCATGAGCACTGCTATTGATTGCAAATTACAAATCAAGGGATGCTTCGACACTTTTCCTTCAGCGTTCTCGTAACTACAAAAAAAAACTTATTACGCCATTACGTGAGCGAATATAAATGGGAAAATTGGGCTGAGCCTTCCGTAGCTTAACCACAAATAAGAGGGCAAGAATGAGTGATTAAAAGCCCATTGTACAAGAATGGAACGTTTCGAGTGTAAACTATCCATCTTCAGACAAACATACGCTGTAATAAGTTGCATAGCATTAATGCTTTAGAACAGTTCAAAATTGAATAACTATCGAAAAAAATTCAGAACAAAAAAAAATTTAAATGTACTAGAACAGGGTAAGATTCAACTGTAAATTGGTACCCACTTTACATCACGTATTCAGATATTCACTTTGCTTAAATCGCAAATTCATTTAAAATTTAACAAAGAAGAGAATGCTAATAAAATTAGCCATTTTTATTCAAAAAATAACAAAAAATCGGAAACGTTTCGGAGACCAGCTCCATCATCAGTTCTGTAAAATACAAAGTAAAATCAATCTGAGGTAGGCATGAAAACTCGATCGACAATAAATTCCAGAATATACAAAAAAATAGGACAACTACGCACTAACCATTTGAAAGCGATGAGAGCTAAGCATGTTGTTTAAAATAGGTTTTCCCTTAAAATTATGCAAAGATTCTAAAATCCTATGGTCAAAATCACGGAAAGAACTGTCAATTATTTTAAAATTACTATCACGAATAATCCCGGGCTCATGCGCTCTTCTGTTATGTATAAGTATAGTTGTGCGCATCGGCGTACGTCGGAATGAAGTCGCATAATATTTACGCAAGAGTGGCAGAGCTCCGCGGAAGGAGTTTTCGTACTGGTCACTTGTAGGCTCATTCTCCTCATTCAGCAATACGCAGCCACGCCGAGAAGTGAAGTGCAATTATTCGTGAAAGTGATTTTAAAATAATTGACAGTTCTTTCCATCATTTGACCTTGGGATTTTAGAATCTTTGCAGATTTTTAACGGAAAACCTATTTTAAACAACATGCTTAGCTCTTATCCTCTTCTGATAGTTAATACATAATTGTCCTATTTTTTGTATTTTCTGGAATTTATTATCGATCTTGTTTTCATGCTTACGTTAGTTTGCTAATACTTTGTATTTTACAAACTGATGATGGAGCTGGTATCCGAAACGTTTTCGTTTTTTTGTTTTTTTTTTGAACAGTGTTGGCTAATTTCATGGGCATTTTCTTCGCTTTTAAATTCTTAGCTTCACGTATTTTTTCGTGTTTTTCACAAATAACATTCGCTGACAAAGTTTTTGACGCAATTAACTTGTTTGAGTGACAAATACATTTTTTATGGCTGCCTTTGAACTTCTTTTGTTAGATATTAAGAAACAGGTATTTTATCCCTCCAACTTATTCTTCCCCTACCGATTCCAACACTCGAAATTGCGACATAGGTTGATTGATTGTAAGAATTGCGCTCCACAATCTTGGCCGTCACAATTTCTATGAGGAGCTTGTCCATCTTACACCACAAATGATTAATGTAATCTATGAAAGGAACAAAAATCGTTTGATTTTCTACGTGCACGGCAGCAACACTCAATAACACTCAAAGAAGTAAGGATCGATGTTAAAGTATTAGTTGCCGGATCCGTTTTGATTGATGTACGCATTTTACAGTATGTTTGATAGAATTGCGGAAGGAACCACAACCCATTGAAACTTCTCCATGTACTAACCGTCAAATGAAGCGTTTTGTACATACGTGGTCAAATTATCAGTAACCAGCACTGTGTGTTATCCATTAATTATATGCATTTCCTGTTAAACAGTTTCCGATTATTAAACAACCAAAAACAGCTGTGTAAATGTTATAAGCAAGCACGCGTCCCACGCTTGGCAACTTGAATGCTCTAATTTCTGACGTTCTCGTCCACCACGCTCCGTACGCGAGGTTTCACTGGAACTCGATAAAGGAAATAATCAAAGTTTAAAAGTAATTTTGCAAGTGAGTCATTATGCTACGAGAAAAGCTATTTATTTCTGAGGTGTCCAAGACATTACTTAGATAAACTTTCGTAGTTTGATGCATTTCAGTGATTTATTTTTACAAGAGCGCTGTTACAACGCTTGGATCGAACTGTTATTTTCCGCTGTCGCTCCTCTCTGATATCACAATTAAACTCAAGTATGGAACTGCTAAGAATAGTAAAAGTAAAATTGAAATTTCTCGCTACTAAGGCTGTCCATATTCTATGAGATAGATTTGAACTTTTTAATTTTCTGCGAGTTAAAAAACTGTTCCCAATTAGGATATCACAATTAGTGGTTACTTGAGTGAAGGTTTTCAATAGTTTCGAAAAAATCACATGGAGTTTTAGCTCAAAATTTTTCACTATGTGGAATAACCATTATATCATAGTCATATTTAATTAATCATTTTAATTAAACTGCTATTCTACAGCTATATTGGTTGGTTGCTTGAAATGCTACCCATTTCTAAGGCTAATGTAAATTTCTCACAGCAGAAAAATTGGCTCGTCACAAGAAAATTTCCTAAAACTTTTCTCTAGAAACTAAAAACGAAAAAAATATTTCCACTTCTTTCTACCGAAATCTGGAGGGAAAAAAGTTAGCGTTTGCATGTCACCACCCAATAAACCGAAGCAAAAGCCACGGAGGAGGCCTTACAAAGCCTCCAAAGTTGCAACACGGCTTCTTTTCTGGAACACAAGTAACCCTCTCAAGGCTCCCTCGTTTCTGGGCAGCGGTCCCGTGATCATAACTTGCCGCCGCCAGTCTTTGTGTCGCTAACTTGAGATCGCAAGTTATGACTTCTATCAAGACTAGGGCTCTTTGGGTGATCAGGCCGTGAATGATATCAAACAGTAGCCGCCAAAGTAATGAAAACCTGCCGAAAATTTTAAAAAGCTTCCTGATTTTCCATTCAGCTAAGTTTGAGCTTGGAAACTTTGGGGATTACAGTAGAAGGTATAGAGCGTGTGTGCTGTGGTGAGAGGTAAATGTTCCAATAAACAATTAAGTTCATTTATCAACTCACTCTGGGTACTCCAAAAGCCAACAGGACTCTTATACACAAGTGCACGAAACCAGAGGTGTGAAATGCCTTCATTTCAAGGCCTTCGCACATGTCTAATCAGAAGCAGCAGGAGAACAGTAGTTCTTCATCTTTATTTCTTCGAATCTTTTTATGGAATGATTACTTTCCCACGTAGAGAGCATATAACGAGTACAGATAGTACAAGCAACACATTCAAAAAGTTAGCTTTAATCTTTTTAATCACTAGAACACGCTGATCCTTTCAATGCATTCCGAATGAAATTATCCTGGGCATCTTGAAATACTGTAGAACCATTCACCAAAAATACTTATTCCTTCATAGAATTTAAAACATTCATGAATTTCTACTCAGGCCAAGTTTCAGAGGCACTAAAGAATCACGTAGAATGTGTGATTTGAAGGCACTGGTTCAATCGTAAAATACATTTGATGCTTTTGAAACTGTGTGCGATCTTTTCTCTTTTGAAAGTTCATGAACAACTTCAACAGTTGCTTAAAGTACACTTTTGTAATACTCAGTTTGCATTAAAGATATTCACATGTACATCTGAATTTATAGCAGACATTTTATTTTCATGATATTATCAAAACGCATAGAAATTAAAGATGGAAGACTAAATAGATTTCAAGTGTCAACATTTAGTAAAATCCGTATCTCTCATAAGAATGTTTGAACCTGACCAACTCAAACCCCACGTCATCGTATCAATTCGTTTTAACCCGTCAATGATTACAGAAATACATTGTACGTAAAAACATCGACATAGCCGACATAGTTTTACGGCCTGCCCTCGTAAAGTTCTTTTTTTTGTGTGCGAAAAGTTAAACGGGAAAATAAATTACCTACTAGCAACTCAATCTGTTGCGCATGAAGTCAAGTTCAAATGAATTCATGAACGCGCGATTAATTCAACTCGTGCTGCAAACAATGCTCGGAGAAGGAAAGATATTTCAAAATTCATGCGTGGTATTCCGCTTCGGCTTTACTGGCTCCACCTCCCAATTCAATCTTCGAGAACTGAAGTTACGTTCGTCTTTTCGGTAACAGATCGCAGGAGCGGTGAGTCAGGCAGCTATAAAATCTAGGGTAAGCGCAGTAAGCGTTCGTTTCCGCAGCGCGGAGTGGCTGTGGAGTGAAATATGCCCTCCAGCCCTGTATCGAGGTAGCCTGTTGCTGGCCGTAGCAGCCATCCGCTGGCTTTACACCATTGGATTAACCCGATTGGATGCCAATGTGGGTATCGGCTTAGTCAATTCACGAGGAAACCGCCGCCCAAACCTGCGTGAGAACGTAAGATATGCAAAACAGCACGAAGCTTTTCTGTGATTTGGATCAACCTTGGAATGAGGAGAAATATATCACAGCCAAGTACTTGAGATGCTTGCGCTGCGGATTCGAGTAGAAATAAATGAAAGAGTCGCCTGCATTGCCCTAACTTTTTGAGGAACTATAGTGAAACATAATTTCAAGTTTAATAAATTGGAAACTAGGCAATAGCTGTCCTCAGCGTATACTGAATTTACCACTACTGTACCCCTATTGCCAAATGCAGCCATTGTTCCTGTCGTGAAGTTTTCTTCGTGTAATGCTACACAATTCTCTCACATCCTGATTGACACGATGAAAATTTTGATGTGTTCAGAGCTGCAACTATGATTACCGAATCAAAAAAGAATCCACGTCTAAATCATTGGCATCAGGAGCTTTCCTACGTTGAATAAATGGAAGTACACTAAGATAACATCCATGTACTGAAATAATTTTTTACTGAAACTCCAATAGAAAAAGTTTACCTTCGCGATACAACTTACCCATAATTTAATATATATCTAAATATGATCAATATAATCACTTCGAGATCGCGGAAATAAAGTCCTTTACACGCTAAACTTTACTTCAAACACAAAACCTATCATTTTCTTTATGAGTTCCTAAATAAATAAAAGATGAAAAATTACAAACAGTATTTTTGTATTTACTTAATTTTTGTGGTCAAGAAGTTTCATTTTTGGAAGCCGAAAATGCAGCTAATCCGGAGACATCTGACTGCACACTACACGCGCAGCGCACGCAACTGTGATGAATGACTACACCATGCCTCACGTGCTCTTCTAGCCAACTTTTTCGATATTTCAGTCAACTTTTGCTTTCGATAATCTAGGAAAATATTGTTCCGTTTGACAGTATGCTTTTAACAGAAATTATTTTACTTCACTTAATAAGAGACATACAAAGGGGAAAAATCTGAGTCAAATTCTCATGCAGTAGCAGTGCTTGAAGACACTTTGGTATTTCCTTCCATTTGATGGCTTTCTATTGGGTGCCTAACCGTAGAGAGTAGAAGAAATGTTCGTTATTATCTCAAAACCGGAGGTTCAAAGTCAAATAAAAATCTTCAAAGTATTACCATTCATTTTTCTGAATGTAGTGAGACTGATATGAGCCTGATTTCAATAGCTGTTCTTAATGGTGTTAAATCAATAGATCCCGATTTTCGTTTGCGACAACCATTTTTGGGGGATTAACCAACTTTCACAGTTGCCCTTCACAAAAGATAATAAAAATTTTTCAAAGATAATTGACCAATATCACTTCCATGTTAATTTCTACTATTCCGCCGCAGTGATAAATTGCCGCGTTAACTTTGCACATTTTCAGGGCTATTTTACAAATGAGCTTAGAGTCGCGATTATTTAGGTAAATACGAAACGCCTCAACGAACAGTCATCCTGTGGAGGCGTGCAACTCATTAGGACAGCTTCATCTCTCACGCTGACACAAATCGCATTCTGCTCTGGCCTTTAATTACACGACCAGACCCGCTCACATGAGAGACGGAGCTGCTGCCCGACGCAACGATCTACTCAAACTAATTCAAGGCCGGATTAACCAGCCAACGGCGCTCTCAGGCTTAGCAAAACACGCGAACGAGGCAAGCAACTTTCTTCGGCAGTGAAAGTGAATTTTTGGAACCTTGAATAAGGATTAGGGTGGTTCTGTGGAAAGATTTAGCTGGTTTAAAAATTATTTCCTGCTTGTTTTTATTTAGGCCCAAACACTTAGGGTTAAGGACTAGATAATTTTATACGGGACAAATGGAATTTTAATTGTATGACTATTTAAAAATAGAGAATGCAGGACGTGTCGAAAATGTCGGAAGTGTCATGTTATGAAAATGTGAAAAACTCAGCAGGATCCATGTTTGTTCGTGAATTTAAAATTCATAACTGAATAAGGTTTGGCATAAAATTGCATGGAAGAATTTCTTAACCTGCGCAGGACTTGGCTTTGAAGTGGCTTTCTATGTTACAAAAAACAGTCGAAAATTTAAATGAAAACCGAAATTCTCCAGATCTGTTTTGCGTTCGAGCCCAATTCCATTCACAAAAAGTATGAAACTATAGAAAAAATATAAAAACAGTGAGTGTATGTGTAATTATTAAAGCATCTCAATGAGCGGAATAAATACGGCTTCCTTAAAATAATCTCATGAAAAGCGTCGCTACAGAACAACTAGCACTTTAATTTATTCTACAATTTCAGAGAGAGGGTTGTCCAGCCTAATGTAGATGACGATATATTTATGCGATCGTCACGCCTGAAATATTTCTAAGTCTAATATGGCCTGGTCAACTGTCCGATAACCATTGGACGTAACTATGCCAAAAGCAGACCTTCATCTCGCCATGGAACATCTTCAGGGAATGCCAGCGCTGCCCGCTGGTGCGTGTGAGGAACGTAGCGAGCTCGAGGAGCAAGCGCAAAGCGGAACTCAGGATTTGGCTAAATGCTCCAATGTATTGAAGTCAGCTGCCCTCATGGGATCCTACGTCGTTCTCTAGAAGTATTCATTTAACATGATTTCCCATGAATATCTGTTTGAAGCGGCAGAAGTGGTGCATCATGGTCATTTATTGAACCTAAGGTTAAATTTGAAAACTAAATGAATAGCAATCGTTGATTCTATCACAGAGATGTGAAAATTTACACATGCAGTTGAATCCAAATAACTGAAAAATGGGTTTATCTACAAAGGATTACTTAACGAATCCAAACATGTACATACATGACGGAGTGGCACATATTTCTTTATCGATAAATAGAACACTTGATCCTTAAAGTAGTTTTATGTACTGAATTAAATGGGCAATTTAACAAAGGTACATTATGTGAAAATTATTTCCTACTTCCTTATTTTAAAATGCGTGGTGGAAATGGGGCTACGTTTTCTCACAGTTCCAGCAGCATGCTCGATGTACTCTTCGATTCTATAGAATAATGTTCATCGTAAAATTCGGAAACGAAAACCATATTTTAAATTCCTAATGGAAGTTCAAGCATCACCGCATGATGCTCGAATGTCAATTCTAAAAATACGTTTGAAAACGTCACAGGTACAAAGTCAAAATGTTTTTATCAGTGGTGGATTTTTTTGCATTTGAACATGTTGCTTTGATTAACCAAACAAACTATACTCTCTTCACTGCCGAAAAATCACCTCCGAGTAAAGCTTCTGAGTTTCCTCAGTCTTGATTACATGAAAATTTCCACGTCTTTGACTCTGATAATCTAAACAAGAATCTGAGTTCACAATCAAAACACAACTTTACAAAACTTGTGATGTAAACACAAGTTCAAGAACGAAAGTTGATCACATTTGATTGGTCGTGGCTTTCATCAGATAAATGAAGAGATTACTTCACTCCATATTCTTCTCGGTGCTCCAGCACCAAATCGCCAAAACGGTACATATGATCGGATCTCACTGATTTCCTACACTGTGCGTCCTTAGATTTTCGTGTGCTTAGCGGCAGTCACTCTTAAGCATTGTTCAGAGTTTCCTCAGTCTTAAGCCACCAGTTCTTCTTTAAAGGTTTCATCCAAGGAGGTTAGAATGCCAGCCTCCTTGGTTTCATCACTGCGCAGTTTGGATCACACAATAGAATCCCAGTACAAACTGGCCCTATACATCGCAACCCTTCACATGAAACACCATCTCCATGGATTGCATATGTATCCATCTCCATGGATTGCCTGAGCTGAAATTTAACTCTATTTCTAGCTATCTGGAAGGATGATAGTGAGGGATTAAGATTAATAGGTGGAGATTTTCCATTAGTATACCTCTAGTTTTCAACACTTCCTTCAGTCTCCGTGCGAATCAGTGGATTGCATACAGTGAATGTCGTAATAGCAATATGAATGATATTTTTATTTGTTAGTAGATAATTTGTAGTATTTATGTTCTACAAATTAGTGATTTTTTTTAAATGGTTATCAAACTACGCATTAATTTCCAGTTAATAATGAATAGCGTTTTGATGATGTCATCGCAATGTTCTCATTTTGTCATGGCATATTTAACAAAATATGCAATCACAGACCCTACATTCTTGTAACTAATGATATCACAAAAAGTATTAGGTAAGGATACTTATAAATAAGAAAACTTTAACAAGCATTCGGAATATTTTTTTGTAAATACTTTGGGGACCTGAGATAACGTGGCGGAATATAGGAGATCGAGCTATGGTTTGTTTTCTCGATGAAAGGAACACGATACAGCGAGCACCCACACTGGCGCGGGGCTAGAAGTAAATAAAGGGAAGGAGAAATGTACATGTTACTTACCAAAGCCATCGGACAGGACGAATGAAATGGTAGGAGAGGGAAAGTTAAGCCAGGAACAAGAGATGCTTCTAAGAAACCCTCTCTTATTTCACTACTCTAGGGCAGAAAGCAAGGGAAATAGGCTCTCCATTTAATGAAGGCATCCTTAAGTAGCCGGAATAATAAATGAGCTTGAGAAAATTTACAAAAATTGAGGCAGTGTTAGCGTGACCATCAGACAGTATGGGTCTGTTAGGTTCTTCTAAGCCGCAATTTGGGATCCTATGTAGGGTCACCAGCTATAGGACAATAAAACACTTGGTTCTTAGCCTCATAATATTCCTCTCAGGGGGATAGATAAAACTGTTCAATAAAACGAGCACTCAAGGATGATAAGCAATATTAATCTTTATTAATATTGCTCGCAAAAATCGCAAAAATAGCATTTCCCGGACTGTCAGTGATCCCAGATCTATTATAGTCTGTATGTTCAAGTTTAGCTCGCGACATGATGTGCCTATTGATGAGCGCAATCATTTCTGGTATGAATAGGCCAGCACTGCGAAGGAAATTTTGTTCTGCTTCCAGTACAGAGTCCCACGTCACTCCATTCCAGGCACAAAACGTCAGTCGTGGTGCTGACCTATTTATCAATGGACACTTCTGGTCACGGGCTAAACTTGATCACACAGACTAAAATAGATCACGGCTCACTAGGAGCTAGCGAAGTGTTATCTGTGGGCGTATAAGAAAGGTCAATCTCTGTCTTATTAACAGTGAGATTTCGTCGAGTTTTGTGTGGAAATTAAAATTTAATGATATCAATAACCTAACCTTCAACGAAACGTCACAGTTATAAGTTTTATTCAACAGTCAGTAACTAATTTTGTAATTCGTTTTAAAATTGATTCAAAAAATTAAGCGTGCTCTTATGAAAGACGTGATGGATTCACAAGTTGAAGTGAATGAATTTTATAACCAATCGCTTGGTTCAATACATGCTGATCATAAATTTACAGCGAAAGGTAAAATTTTGGGGAACTTATTCGTACGAAAATTGTTTCTTCTGTTAAGCAATAAAATTTCTAATGATCAAACTTGTTGGAGTAAGTCAACATTTTGGCATTGGTCTGGTTGAGTTCGGAAGAAATTATTCGAATGAATATCATCTCGATTGTGTTAAATTACTCGAAAGCTTATGTGGCATGAAAGTATATACCTGCACTGAAATGTTTTACGACAAAAAGAGAGGGAAAGATTATAGATATGTTGATAGCAGTTGATGTTATTAGAAATTAATAAAATGCAATATTTCAACGTCACCGGAAGGTGCACAGCAGCCATGAAAGAAAATATCCTTTGAAAGAATTCCTACGCTTGAAAATTTCAATGATTCTTTTCCTCGCATCCAGAGTTCAAATCGAGGATTGATGTCTAAATAAAAACAATGAGACTGAGCGCTTAAATGAATCAGTATAAGTGTGAAAATTTCTGCGTATACGAGGCAATCATTGTGTGCCCTGTTATTTAAAATGTATTTTGTTTTTCTAACGCACTACTCTAAGTGGAATGAAATAAAAGTCTGCGGTTTCTTTATGCCATGTTTCAGTATATGATGCAAGTAATGGTAAAAGATGGTAAATTGGCAGGCCATAACCAGGGTTTCAGCAGCGTCATTGATTAATGTCGCTCAAATTGTAAATGCGAGTTCTCTTCACAGTGATTGCGCATTAGGGTGTAATTCAAGCGGTGTTTTTTTTGGAGTGTCACTCAGAGCGTATCATTCCCAACTGCATACTTCAGAGAACGCATCCTGCCTTTGAGAGCACAAGAAACTCTCGTGAATACTGGTTTGGAATTGTAAGTCAATCTTGAATCAATACAAAGCCATAATAATTTTCATTTTTATAGATTATTTTAGTGTTTTTTTAATGTTACTACTGTTTTTATACTGCACTCGAGTGCTTGCAATGTCATTTACATCTCTGTGCGGAGGTGTTTTCCCTGCAATCCATGATTCCCTTCTTAATACAAGTCAGCACGCATTTCTCTTGGAATTCTCAAATTATTTAAATACCGTAACTTCCAATACGTTCGAGTTAAGTCACCACACATTTATTCTTTCAATTGTACATGAACGTACCTTTACTATTTTATTCCAAAAAGTGTCTTTAGGGCAGAGAAAAAACGCATTAAATTTTTACTATACTTTATGCTTTATCGAGCTTGGCTTTCAGAGTCTTTCTTCTTTGATAACGGAATTTTAAGCCGTACAGTAGATTTATTTTTATTCAAAACTCTGTAGAATCGCCTCAACATCGAGTTATTCAATGTATTTTAGTTCCGTTGTAATCAAAGAATACTACGCTCGTGTGTTCATTGCACGTATAACTCCACCACAAGCCCAAAACTTCTCGAAACTGGGCGTTCTCAACACCCTAACATTTATATTGATAATTTCCTCCATAGAACGCACAAAATCCTCTCATGTCAGTGTACGTTATTCTTTGCTGTATGAATATATTACTTACTGAACTGTGCTAAGGAGTAACTGCGTTATAAATTCTACAGGCTCCATAACCATAACTTTCTAAGCTTATTTATCTACAATCTCATCGTTGAGTCGAGTCAAAATACGCTCTAAAATCAACTCAATATCCTGTTCTCCTGTTCCTAAGTGCCTCGAGCGGGACAGTACACCTCAGAGCCGACAACACGCTAAATAATACGTCCTAAAATGAAAGCAGTTTCCCATTTCTACGCTCTTTAGCTCGTTCTATGCTCTGTTGAGCTAAACACTTAGCAGAGAATACGCTGTAGAAAGCGTTTAGCTTCTGGGTAGAATGCGGAAGAGCAGCCAAGTAGAGCCTTGGGAACTGAAGCAAGCCTTCGCTAATGCCCCTAACGAGTCGCCTGCTCGCGAGCTTTTGCTGGTTTTAGAGAAGCTGCCGTCCGAACGCCACCATTGTCAAAATTTTCCCTTCAAGCTGAAATTTACACAACTACTCTTGAGAAAAATTCGCAGTTTCCCGTGCATGTTTGAAACCTTTCAAGCTGTTGTAGGAAATAAAGATGTTTGAAATATTTAAATCCGTTCTCGCTCTCGAGTTGTTTTTCTCCTGAGGCATTTGTTCTCTCAGTTCTTGAAGCATTTGTTCTCTCTGATGAAACTATATATGTGAAAAGATCTTTGCATGCGAGTTTTATAACAAGATATGCATGTGTTTTTAAGAACCAGGTGCTGATCACGTCGGCATCAGAAACTTTCCATAAATCAGTATAGACGGAATTCCCCCCAGCAAAGAGCGTGAAAATGAAAACTTTCGGTTTACCTTCAGCAAGCAAAGATTCTCATCAATATATCACAGCGAAGCAAGGAAATATGTAGCTGCAGATGCTGCACACTTACAACTTCACCTTGGATAAAAACTTTTAATATATCTACGGACAAAACATGGAACTCTTCTTCGTGACGTAATAAATTATTTCTGCACATTTAACATGGTGAACATTCCTCGGGGGCGAGATGAGATTATGAACATGAGGACACGACTTAATACCGTATTCTAGTGCTCCGTATGTTTATTGGTGCTTCTGAGTAGACATTGATGATGAGGAGACACTCGGAAATTTTCATTTTTACATCTCCTTTCACCCTCAATCCAGCCAATCAACACATATTGAGAGCTATCACCCTGTGTAATCTTTCTCTTACATATTTGTGCACCGATTGTTGCTGACTTTCTTGTTTTATCCATCCCTACTTCTAGCATGTAAACTGGATGCCTGAAAACTGCATAATGAGTGTAAATTTTCTATTTTTTGTTGAGTGTCCATCTTTCCCGACGTTACCTAAATGAAAAACTATGTGGAGGTGTCACAAGAAGAAAAGATGCTAGTTAAACTTGTCCTTTTAATCAAGTTTTCAAAAAGTTATTACCGCTCGAACATCAACAAAAACCAGTCTCTTTGGGGGGCGAGGATACTTTATTTCATTTTTATACCTAATTCACCTAATTGAAATTCGAGTTTCTCAAATGGAAAATTCATTCTCTCTAAATAAAAATCAAGTCCGTCCAAACGTATTTGAATTGCTTCTCATTGAAAGCCACTCACCTCTAGTCAAAATTTAAGTTCCTCAATGTATAAATCGAATTCCTCGAAGTATAAAGCAACATCTTCAAAGAGTAAATCAAATTCCTCAAAGTATAAGTCTAGTTTCTCAAGATATGTATAAATCGAGATCCTTAAGGTGATAATCATGTTCATAAAATTGAGTGTGGAGTTCTACAAATAACTCTTTCGGGTAAATTGACTAATATCCATGCAATATATTTGAATGAAAATAAACAACCAGCGTTTTGCAATTTATGCTTTTTTCGTCTCTTAATGCTTATGTCAGTAACAGAGCATTATTGCAGCTTTCTATGAAGTTTTATACCATTTCAAATTTTATTACTTGGAACAACCACATCTCTAACGCACCCTTTAAAATAAAGAACACGTTTAAAAGAAATAATTAAAAATCAAGGTCTAAGACGCTCCGGATGATTGAAAAGCAGTTGTAAAGAAATCAAGAGTGAACGCTATCACAGCGTTTGAACGATTGAAGAACAATAGCGTTATTCCCCAGAAGAAAGGCGGCGGTAAATCCTAGATGCCTGACGAGATCAAAACAGAAATTGTGTCTGCTATCAAAGCGAATCATTCCATTACATTGTCGCAACTGGAAGTACATTTATGGAATAGTTAACAATTGAATATATATGCCAAAGCACTTTAAAGAAGGTTGGCGTGAGAACAGCTTACTGTCAAAGATGCAAGAACTCTAATCAATAGCATGAATATATTGGAAAACGAGGTATAGAAATCTGAGTACTTGCTCATTTCTTTGATGCAAGGTTCAGTGGCAGGATTTGTAATCTGTATTGACGAAACAAACTTCAATCTCTATTGCAAGCGTAGCAAAGGGAAGGTCTCAGATCGGGATAAGAGAGTCAATTTTGCTTCTTTCAGTAAAACCGTGAATTTCAATAACGGAGCTCTGCATTCGTGCCATGTCTGCCAGTTGTGTTGTTTCACATCATGTCGAGGTCCTTCAAACTCCAACACTGTAAAGAGCGGTTAATCAATTAGTTCAGGCTTGCTATAAGCAGGGTGTTGAAAATTCTGTTTTCACTATTGATAATAGTTAGTAGATTTTCTATTCTGCCACACACAACAGAATAAAAAATCTTCTTCAATAACATCCACAAGTTCTGGTTATTAATTTACATAGTGCACGTAAAGCGATATTTACTTGTATACCGAGTCCTAAAAAATAGGTTTGGAGCATTCTCAAAAGTCCCATGAAACCCAGGCTAAGAGAGGAAACAGAAAACACGATGAACATAAAACGAAAACTAACTCTGTCATAAACGGAGCAGTGGATGAAGAACTCTGAATTACCCAAAAAGCCATTCCAAAAGTTACTGGGACTTCCATGAAAATTATGAGAATAGAAAAAACACTACCAGGAGGCAGCTAAACAAAATGATGTCAAAGAAATATATAAATAACTTACTTTGTTAAAAATAAGTAGTTAACCCAAACAGTCAATAATAAGAATGAGAATTTTTTTCACTAGAATGTTTTACTCTACGTTCAGTATTCAGTCCTAGCTGAGTAGAATAATTACAGTGCAAGCGTTTTTATTACATTATCCATAATATTACACTTTAAACATATTTAGATGAGAAGAAGTATTTTTAAATTAGACGGAGTTTCTCTGTTTATTCTATTTCGTTGAATATTTTAGAAATAAATGAATTCAGAACACAAATTTTCACAGTTACACTTAAATATATAAAAATTTGCAGTTAATCGTTTCCTGATCATGAATTGTTATTCACATCACTGTCTTAGAGCTTAAACTCTCTTATTGTAAACATCTGAAACTTGATATGAATTCAGTAATAGAAGTATGGAGAACTTTAACTCAGAATCCTTAAAACTTCGAGGAGCTTTATAATCATTCTGAGGAACTTGAGATATATTTGAAGAAACTCAGAATCATTTGGAGGAACTCGATTTTTTCTAGAGGAACTTGATGTTCATGTAAAGGAATATGAGTTTGAATTGGAGGAAACTGATTTGAGGAAATGAAGGTCCATTTGCTGGAAGTTAAGATCCATTCAGAATAATTCGATTTTCATCTAGAGATCATCGACTTTGAGTTGGAACTTGATTTTCCATAGGGGGAAATTTATTTTCACTTCGAGGAACTTGAATTTTATCCGGAGAGAATAAATAGACTTAGAGATGGTATAATGCACAGTCTATTGCCTGCTTGCTTAGTCTGTCCAACTCTCCCTTATCTTACCTTGCAAACTGAATACCTGAACATTACACAATGACTGCATATTTGTGTTTTTAATTGGAAATTCATTAATATTGAGTGAAGTAATCTAAAAGCTATCCTAACGCGATTATGGAGGAAGAGGAACAAGAAAAGGAGCGAATTTAAGATGTTAGTTTTAAAATAGTTTTACTAGCAAATTGAAGCTCTGACCTGAAAGTCACAACGACATTTTGGCGGCGGCGCACGGTAGTTGCTAAATGAGCAAACGCATCACAGCACTCGTGAAGGAGGAAGTGGGATTTGCAAGTACTATTTGTATTTCCTGACCTCTCTTCCCAAAATATTATCATGAAACAATTAAAAGCGTAAATTTATGTATTCAGTTCCTGTAAATCATTCACACTGCAGGTTTTTGAAAACTGATAATTTAAAAATTTTTATTCAGCGTTCACAGAATGTAGCGGATGTCTCTGAACACGGGTACGAGCTAGGTTTCACTTAAGGTTTGATTTGACCGTGAGCAGTTAACACTAACGTCACACGTGTGTTTGGTAAAGTCATTGGTACTCACATGTGTTTGGCTACATCTGAGTGGTCTCACTCCTCCTTGTTAAAACATTGACCGTAAATAATTAAAACTGACTAAAGAGGTTGTGCAATTTCGACCTCAGAATTTCACGTTTGGCTTTGATCATTTAAAAAAAATTCCCTGACGACCTCAAGAAAAGAAAATAATCGCATTCCCAGTAATTCGCAAAAATGTTTAGAGGTACTGATAAAATAATTTTTCATTGGTAATATCACACCTTCTGTTACTTTGTTTTCTTAAACCTGCTGCTTTTTCACAGTTTCATGTGCATGTGTCCTATACACACAGCAGTCCTTGGAAGTCTCAGCTCATTTTCACAAAGGTAGAAAAATGAGCTGTTTTGCTATGGAAACAGTATAAATATTTTCTTTATATCGGTTGGCGTATGCAACACTTTTTAAGGTCACTGATCTGAAAATTGTGAAAATCACAGACAAAATAAATCAGAACCAGCTCACAACTGTTCTTTTCTCGCTAGAAATGACAACCAACCTGTTCTTTTTTCTGCGTTTTATATTCTGACACGGAAGTTCAACTTAGAGAATTAAACTAATTGAAGTTTGCAGCAAATTCTCAAATGTATCGTTGATAATTGTGTAAGGTTTGTTGTAAAATTGCAGAAGGTACACTACTGCAAACCATTAAACTTTTTCTGCAAGTTTATACAATATACAACTGCAACCAGTTCAATTTTTGCTGCATTTTCAAAAAAGTGTATTACTACGTGCCTTGAAACTTCTCGTGAAATTACAAAAACTTACTACTGCAAGCCGTGCAATATCAAACCATACAACGGTCTTAGCGCCGTCCAGTACAGTGGTCACTGGATTGAACCGACCATAACCGTGTAGTGTCTCTGGACTAACGCTACTACACACATGAGTATATTTCATTCAACCTACGATGGAAATAATGACCGGTTAATTTAAAAAAAGTTAGTGTACACTGCCAGTCAAAAATGTCAGGATTCGAAAATTTCCAATGGAACACATAAATCGCGTAATGAAATCGTATCTCAAATACGGTCATTACGCACATCCTCCCTATAGGAGCCATCTCCCTCCTATGTAAATCCTTAAGAGCGTGACAGAGAAAAAACAACCAAGCAAGAAACAACTTTGTATTATTAAACAGTGGATGATACCCATAATCTCTCAATTTTTGGTGGGGGTAAAAATAATTACCTCGCTATGCAATAGAAACTCTTTTTCTGTTCGATCGAACGATCGCATTGCTTTTCACGCTGCTACACGAGAGTATGACGAACGCTCGAAGTTTTATCAGAATTGTTGAGCATAAAATTCTAAAGTTTCAGGAATTTATTCTTACATCAGAGAAATATCAATGAACTAAGACGCTTGTGCCATACATGCCGTATGTGTGTGTCAAGTCTTGCTTCAGTAACAATAAGTATATGGCGTGCACCTGGAAGCTAAAACATCATGTCCTCGAAGAAATAAATGGCGTCAAAAATTCGCGACAGCTTGGATGCAAGAATAATATTTTCTTCACCTTGAGTGTTTTTTAGTTGCATTAATAATTGTATCATCCCTGGAGAAACACAATTTTCGCTCAGAGCATTTTATCACACCGGTGTGCAAAATTCCAAGTAAAAAACTGTTCTGCTTCCAAGTGTGCACGACTATATGTGCAATTGCAGTTAGGTACATAAAAAATTGACGGTTACGATAGGATAGATTAGAGTAACGTTAAATAGAAATGGCTCGGCTAGGTTACGTTGTTTGAGTTAAAAAAGGAATCAAATTTTCTGCAAGTCCTGTTTTATAATTTATGCTAGTCTACATAGTAGGAGAATTTAAGTAGCTACGTCTCGTACTAGATTATTGGCGCAGAAAAAAAATCAAGAGCCGTTAATTGGATAAAACAATAATATTGGCAAAAGACGATCAAACGATGACAGAGCATCAAAATTACTGTCCCAAAAAAAACAACCAGTTCCTCCGCGCCTAAAATCATCCTGGAGAGCTGGACAGGTGAGAGCTTGTGTTCACGAACCTTACCTCGGCTCCGTCAATTAACTTCTTAACCATAGACAAATCGCGTTAGAAACCAATATTGATCACTCATCAGACGCATTGAAATTTTATGCTTGCCTTAGAAAAGAAAGAACAGCAGCTTTCTTTAGAAACTTGGCGTCATCTCGGAAATATGTGGGCAATTGGTGGCAGACCGCCGCTCTGTTGCGAGTATCGAGAATAGAGTTAATCTCTGCAAAGCCGCCAGTCCATTTGGAAACAAAGGCTGGTAACTGCAGGCATTAAATGGTAACGAGACTACATCAGGGGCCATAGCCCTCCGGCTCAGCTTGCTGCTGTCTTTAATTGCGGCACATCCGACGCAAGCCGCTCTTGCCGCGGCGTCTTTCCGCTCCATTGCACGGCGACAGTCTCGCGCTGGGCGCGGCGTACGCTTCCAACTAATGAACCTTGACGTGAAAATAATCGAAAAGACCTTCTTATCTAATGAGACAGTTTATGGTGAGTAAATTCGGAGCATGTTCTTGAATATTTGCCCTTGAAGTGAAAATAATCGGAAAGGACCTTTGTATCTAATGAGACAGTTTATGGTGAGTTAATCGGGAGCATTTTCTTGAATATTTGCCCTTGAAGTGAAAATAATCGGCTCGACCTTCAGGTCTAATGAGAAAAAAAAGTTACGCAGATTCTTTGGGAGGATTTTCTTGAATATTTGCGGGTGGACAATACTATGCATAATAAACTTGAAAAATCACTTGCGTGTCAATGAACCAGAGTGAGTGAATGTTGATTGATTGTGACTATGATTATGACTATTATTATGACATAATAGTCATGATTATGACTATTATGAAATGCTTCTTGCTCACTTTTCAAGAGGCTCTTCAGCATTTAACGACGCTCAACAACAGTGGGTCTTCAGCATTTAACGACGCTCAACAACGACGAAGAAGGAAAGAACGGACGTCTGGGCCCGATTAATTGAGAGAAGTCTCGCTCGTCCATCGAAAGGCAAATTTTCTGCCGATTGTATTGAAATCTTTAGAATGAACCTCTGAGCCGAACTCGGAGAAAATTTCTTCATTAAGTTGAGACAAAAGCAGGCTCGCATCAAATTTGTTAATCCGCGCTGCTGCGACCGTGCTCGGAACAAGGGACATTTTTTGAATCTTCCAATCAGTTGAAACGTGATCATTTTGCATCAATATTGTTCATGTTCTTAAAGACGAACTATTTTAATGTAGAATTTTTCATTAATGTATAGAAGTCCATTCATCGTTATGAACTTTCTCATTGTATATATATATATATTTCAATCACTACCTCGAAAATAAGGTTGAATTCTTTAGTGTGAGGCTGTGGTGACAAATTTATACATCATGTGAGCTAGGCTGTGGTGACCAATTTATACATCATGTGAGGCTGTGGTGGTAAACTTATACATCATGTGAGGCTGTGGTGACAAATTTATACATCATGTGAGGCTGTGGTGACAAATTTATACATCATGTGAGGCTGTGGTGACCAATTGATATAGAGTATGAGGCTGTGGGGTCAAATTGTAAACACATGCAGCACACGATACTAGAGCTAAAAGTTACTTATTATCTTCCTAAAAATTATCCACAAACAGTCGCGCTTGATTGTTTGGTTTGGCCTACTTTTTATTAATTAGCAACTTATTGAGTCCGGGGAAATTATGGTGCGCGGTTTTGTTTCATAAATCCTCACCATTTCATTCGTTTCATCACTAGCAGGATTTGTTGACCGATTGTAATATCCTATGCTGCAGTCCGGGCAAGTCAGGCTTGTTTTTGCTGTTTTTCACGGACATTTTAAACCTATGGATGCCTTGCTTAGAGCAATCTCAACATTTAAACTAGACTCGACCGTGCGTGCCTCTTTGGGCCAGGCTTCTTTTATGATTTATTTTCAGTTTTGAAATTGGTCTTTCGTCATACTTTTGCGAAAATGAAATTATTCAAAATTAATAGAATTTTTTGAGTAACACAGTGTTGAGATAATGGAAAAAAATAAAAAATTGTCTTTTTTGGATAGTTGAAGCTGACCGTACCCACACCACAACGTGTGGGGTCAACGTGATCACTTGGACCAGAAAAACAGCAAATTTTTAAGTACGCATGTGTAAAAAAGTGAAATATCTGCGATATGAATTCGAATTTAAATTTTCCAAACCTTATTTTTGTGAGCAGGATATGTTGCATTTTGACTTAGCTTTTACTGGAATCAGAGCGTGTATGGTGATACTCATGCGACCAAACATGCATGCAGGGACACTTACAAAGAAGACTTCGCAGTTTTATCTGTACGTAGATGAATAGATAGGTTTTTTAGGCTTCATGAATGCAATTTATTTTAACATCGAATGAAAGAGTTAAATGTGGAAAATATACGCTTTGGGTTTTGACACGTAAGAACTGTTCAAACTCTTCGTTCAATTGGATTTTTTCAAACTACTACGCTTCCACTATACTGCGATATAAAATAAAGCCAACAATACCGCAAACTAATTTTCATAACGTCAACTTGCATTTTGTGCACATTGTATATTTTGTGTGCGTTCGTTTCAAAATAACTTTTCCCCTCAAATAATTTTTCATCCCAAATTCTTTTTCATCTCAAGAACTTTTCCACCTCATTTTCCACAAGTTCTTCAAGATATTCAAAATTTAATTTCAGAAAGAGGCACATGATTAACAACGTAAATCAACTCATCCTTAATCCAAAGACCACTCAATAGGTATAAATCATTTATTGAAAATTCACACATCTTATTTTTTTAACTTTAGCAATCTCAGATTTGCACTCCGAAAACGACGTTTTATGTTCCTAAGAGTTTTGCGCACAAACTCATATTCGACCATGTCATTTTGCATATTTCCGTTAGTACGATCTTTGAATTTTTAGTTTGAAGCCTAATGACTTTCTCTTCAAGTTCAACGCACATATTGGATCCATCAATATTTATCTGATTCTAGATGTACGCGACAGAAATTTCAGTTCCGATCGACACAATTTCCGTGAGAGCTGTCCAGCCAGCTATGGACGCGCTTGTTTCTGGGCAGCGCGACAATGCGAAGTGAGAGAGGGGAATTTTGTGCTAATCTACCTTGCTTCCCTCAGACCTTCCCTCTGACTCTCCATATTTTCCCCTCAATATTCAGGCCACGGAGCGACTGCCGCTCAACCGTAAATAGAGTCGAGAACGAGGACTCTCCTAAAAAATTGAGGATTTACAGAGGATAAAATTCGTCCAGTTGATAAAGTGACGGCTCTAAAAGTTCTTTATTCTTACCTTCAGTTCGTGATGTAAAAAAGGTGAAATCTAAGGGCTGTCTGGGAAATTTGAGGGTAATGGAATTAGGTCAAACTGCGTGTTGACTCAAGCATGAGCTCTTGTGCTTCAGCTCTGGCCACAACTTCTGACAAATTCATTTTAGGTGAAGTAGACCAGGATGCCAGTAAAATATCTATGAGCTCTTGAGGAAACAACGAAAAGCTGAGTGAATGTTTTACGCTAAAATGTTGCGAACGTACTCATAAAACTGAGCATGACGCACAGAGCAGCCACTGCACGGCGAGATTATGCTAATTTACCAACTTGAATTTCAAGAGCTTCTTTATTTATCGAATATTTTTAAAGTGATTGCATCTAGTCCGCTTTGCGTTCGTAAGAACGAGTTCTTTGTTTTCGTTCCCTGCATTTTGTAATGAAGATTGTGGTGGCCAGCAGACTTTTAGTGAATATTTGACTTCATTTCTGCAATTTGGAAACAGAAATTAATTTTCAGCCACAATCACTTAAAATTTGCCGAGGATTTTCATTGGAGCAGTACTCTAATATACTCTGGAATTTAAAATCTCCAAATGAAGGTCATGTTCTTTACAAATGCCAACGCTTTTGGATTTACCTGCATACGATACAATAACGTGTTATTGCAATAACGTGTTATTGTATTGTATCCAGCAATAAGTTATTGTATCGTATGCAGGTAAAATGACGAGTTATATAATGCAATAGTGATCTAATTTCAACCATTGTTTGTTAATTGAACAGTTACCGATTATTCTGCGGAAATTTTCTTCATACCGAAAATCTGAATCTATTAAATTAAGTGTAGTGTACTGCAATTAGTAATATGCTCTGGATTGTGTGGTCCTGACTCACAGAAAATTTCAATTCACAAAAAATTTTATTTGTAGCGCATAGAAATTAATAATACGTACATCCTATTTCGTACTGCATCCAAATTCATCGTGCTTTCTAATTCCTAACACGTCTTGGTTCATCTTCATTTTTGATGCGCTTCAAGTCTGAGCAAATCCTAGTTCTTAACTCAGTCTAATTCGCTATACATCCTATGCTTAGTTCATCGTGCGCTTCATTTGTGGCGAATTTTACCCATCACAGTTTGCGTGCGTCGTCTGCAAGCTTAACCTATTTTACAGCGTAAAATTTCAGATTCCCTTTTAGAACATACAAATCATGCATGGATAAAATACTCATTCTTATATTTCTCGTCAGTATAATTGAACGTAACTTTTTTATTGTTACTGCCACCATAAGTTCGTACATTAAAAATTTTATCATCGTTCATGGCATTTGCATTAAATCATCTAAAAACTCTATCGTACTGTTTCATTCTGGCTTTAATGTAATCAGCAGAAATTGCTATAGCGGCAGCGGGTCTCAGTCTGTTGTACTGTAGACCCTCTGTTAATTTTAACTGTACTCTAAATTCTAGCTCAGAACGCCACAAACACAGAGCATGCAGATTTAATTTAATTAATTTGAAGCAAGTGAACCTGATGTGGTTGTAGAGAGTCACTCAACCGAAGACGCCGGGGCCAGTGTTGTGCGGGGCTTTAGAGCAAGGTTTGGGGTAAGGCTTGACCAGCCTCGAGTTAGAGAGACTCAAGAGGCTGGGAGGAGAATTAACAGTTGATTAGTGTTTCGTGTACTAAATTTGAAGTAATGCTGGGTTACTAAATTTAGTAACCCAGAAATACACGAGCGTCCGACTACAAAAAAAGAAATCTCTTCAAGGAAAAGAATACGTGCTGTTGCCCAGCAGCTTTGCTAATCAAGCTAATGGCACGAGACAGAGAAAGAGCTGATAGAAGGAATGTACTCTTACATATTATGCATGATAAAAAAGGTCCAAGCTTAAAATAAATAAGGATTGCACCCAGACTTTAGCACAGCGATCAAAGCTCCCATACGTGTCCACTGGAGTACATGAAGTAACCGTATAGTCCTGTTAAAGCCAAGTGATCGCCTGATGGGTTGTGGTAGTTTGTCTCAGTGATGAATTCTTGAAAATTTAGAAAATATTCTCAACATGGTGTTACCCTATATCGTACGCTTTCTGATTGAATTTTAAAATATGTCAATGCTCGTACTTTTGCTATTTTCGATTTTCCGCATCAGTTCTCCCAGGAGTGTTAACAACGAGCGATAAACTTAACATCAGGTGAAACTTAAGCATCAAGAGACTTTGTGTGTGGACTTTGTGTGAAAGTTCTCAAAAAGCATACAAGAATGAAAGTCCTTCACAATGCCTCTCGTTATCCCGCCGTTGTAGTTAAGAACACAAAGTGTCCTCAGAAAGACATCACCACTGAAAACGGCCTTGCAAAGGCGTCAAGTAATTGAATTGTTGTCTCAGCTAAGCTCCTCGACCGTTGTAGTTTAAAAGTTGCCATAACATGTGCGTGGTGAGCCAAAAAAACGAACTCATCCTTTGACTGACGATTTCTCATGTATTTTTTGTTTCAGGAGCGAATAAGTTTCCTTTTAAGACGCGTAATTTTTTGAGTTTTAATGTTCATGTCTTTGATTTAACACATTAAACTTAAAATTAAAAATCTGTGTCAAGAAACACCTACATCAAAACAAAACACCTGAGTATGGTCAGTCAATGAGTGAGTATATTTTTCGTGGGCCACCCTGTGTTTCTTCGAGCAGGGTGTACGAGAAGGAACAACGCCGAGCTTTGTTGCTGTAAGCCTTATTCTCAATTTACGGGCGGTGTTTCAAGACAAAAATTATCCCTAGAATCACGAGCAGCGCCTGAGGCGTACGAGCGAAAAATCAGGAATAAAATGCCTCATAATCTTGAGACTGGGTACTCTACAATCAGTTCGTGACGAGCATGTGCTCTCCCCAAGCCGCTGAAAAAAATCGCTTCATTAGAAGATTAAGCTCAAATGTCTCAAAATTTTCAATCAAAGTTCGAAGCATTATTAGACTCCATCAAATGAGTTCATCTGAGGCAATCAAGGATTAAATGAAACTTCGAACCATCCCTCATCCATTGTATCGCAGACCTCTCAAAACTCTGCAAATTTATCGCTCTCCTTTTCTCATTCCGCTTCTATAAGAACCTGCCCCGTTTTCCCCCAGCCCTCCTTTTGGATTTCATTCAATATTAAAACCATTTCCTCGTTAGCCGTCTCAGCTAACTAATAAATACTTCAGTGAATGGATGAAGAGCCTAGGGCTTTATTTAAAGGATCAGAACTTATCAAGATTTATCAGTCTCCGGGATGAGAGTACGTGATTTGTGTCTCGCTAAGTGGACGATGAGCTTGTTGCGTGATTGACACTTAAAACTTTCCACAGACGAATAAGCTTCGGATCAGAGGCAACTCTAATTGAATCGATTAAGTTCCAACGATCAATCTTTCTTATTTGAGTTTGGATTAAGAAATGGAGCGCCATTGCTCAAATACAAATGAGATAAAGTTTGATCCCAGCTCCAGTGGCCATCAGCACGACTCCCGGGGTTCACGCAATAAATTGCTGTACACCTGCTTGGAAAATTAATGAGCATTATTCAGTAGCTTCGTATTTCGTGTGAATTTATATCGTTAATTTAACCATTGCCAAATGCATTCGACTATGCAAGCTATTGAAAGCTTATATTATCGCACATAGATGTTGTTTAACGCGTTGCCACGTTTATATTTTGAAAATTGCACGCAATGAGCAAACATATCCTTGGAATAAGAAGACGGTTGTTGCAAAGATTTCTGCAAATGGCATCTCATCACCCTGGTTACTGAGGATTCGGATTTTGTAATCGAACAACGACGGAAGCGCCTAGAACATTTTAAATGTTCTGTTTAAAAAACAGATATTTTAGATCATGGACTCGTTTTTCGATATTCTTAAGATGCAGTTTTGTCTTCCGTAAAATTGAAACGGATGTTTTGAAGTCTGAAATTACTTTTTTCACAGTGGTTTCAAGATCAGGCTAGTTCGTTTATCCTCCTTTAGACTGGAATGATCAAGAAATTGGCCTGTTCGTCTCAGCTGCATACGCGCGCTCGCTTTTCTCCTGGCTCGAGGCAGTGTTGTCCAGGCAGCGCGATAGGTCAAACACCCTTGCGTCTATCTAAAGTTAGATTCTCTACACCTGTGGTTTCATTGAAATTATTGAACTGTGAATTCATTTGAGCATTGAGAGATCAAATTTTAGAAGCTGA
Source organism: Platorchestia sp. MABIK (assembly GCA_014220935.1). Lineage (NCBI taxonomy): Eukaryota > Metazoa > Arthropoda > Malacostraca > Amphipoda > Talitridae > Platorchestia > Platorchestia sp. MABIK. Next base: position 132,940 of record JACJUY010000215.1, on the reverse strand, counting down.
TGGGGGCTGGAAGATTTGTTGTACAACTCAACGAAGTCGTTCCACTCCAGATAATAAGACGGGCTATACACAATTACCAACGCTGAAATTGTGTAATGCATCAACAGCTGAAAGAAGCGAGTATCGGTACTGGTTTAGTAAATGCGAACATGAGTTTCAATGGATAAGCAAAAAACTTTGTAATGAGATGAATAGAAAGCTTCTCCAAAACATCAGCTGCAGAAACTCACAGACAGATCAGCAGAAACTGCTCTCAAACAGATGAACTACAGCAAGGAACTTTGTCCAGATCTAAAGTAATCTGCTTTCCGTGTTTCCCCTACAAAGTTGAAGTAGAGCCAGGGCTCTGCAAATCCACGGTTGCCAGGCCGACAAATGCTCAAGTCAAGTTTTCGATTCCTTACACTGCAAAGTCCAACACAAAGCCTTCGTCTTGCTTTGATCATACTATGCCTGAATAGGAAATCAAGCTCAAATTTCACTTCAAAGCGCGGCTGCAAGTCGAAATAAAATAGTTGACGTTCGCACGTTATGAGAAGCCGTCGCTACTATTTCTGTGCCGCTTGACGCTTCGTGTCCCTGCGAAAATGTTTTTGAGCTCACATTTTGAAATTTCAACCCGTTTCCCGAATATGTTTTCTGAATAACTCAAATATCTCGTTCGTGGATGGAAGGTGTTAAATTGATTCGTGATGATGACATGTTGCTCAATAATAGAAGAGCCAACTCAATCCGTGGAGAGATTTTACACCCCAGAGCGCTTATAAATCTTGTTTGAGGGAATAGTTTTGCTGGATTTGAGAACGTCTCTGAGAGAAAGCCTGCTGGACATGACAGAAAATCAAAAGCGGTGACCGAGAAACTATCTGTGCGCAGTGAGCGAGAGACGGAGAGAGTTCATCTACAGACAAATTGAACTCCGGAAGTATCAAGGTACACGCACTGAAAATGCATAAATTATTAAATGCTTGAAAAATACACATCTGGTCATACCATAAGTTCTGTCCGTTTTTCACTAGTATGATGAGGAGAATTAAAACATTTCAATTTACATTCATTTATTCAACAACATATTCTCTTTCGTCAGTAACAACTTCTGACCACCTACTAGCCAATTTTTTAATGCTTCGTTCATAGAAATCTTTGGTTTTTCAGTTAAAAAAGACGCGAAATTTATTTTTGTTATTGATTTTGTCTGTTAAAGTTTTTCCCTAAAATGATTGTCTAGACTTCTATAATATGGCAGTCTGAAGGAACAATATCTAGAGAATAGGGCGGATGCATCAATGTTTCTCATTTCAGCGTTTCAATTGTGTCCAAAGTCATTCGTGTTGTATGCGGACGCGCATTGTCGTGCTGAAGGATGACTTCCTTTCAATTGACCAAAGCTGGGGGCTTTTTTTTAAAGGGGAATTTAGTTTTTGCAGCTGATGACAGTACAGTTCTGCAGGACTGTTTGGTTGTTTGAAGAAGCTCGTAATGAATGATTCCTCTCATATTCCACCACACACAGCAAAACCTTTTTCGGATGGAATCCGGTTTTTGGTTCTGATAGTGGTCTTGCATATCGCCCTAGGTATTGATGTTTACGTTTAATATTGCTGTACATAATCCCCTTTTTGTCTCCGGTAACAAACCTATCCAAAAAATGAGTTAGCAATTGACGGGAATGCAAAGATGCGCAGGCATATGTGTTCGGTTGATGGCTACATATTGAAAGATGATTAAATCTCCCGCTGAGAATAAATTAACATCTCACTGTAAAGTGTATAGCAGACCACAATGAGCTGATGAACTCGCAGAATCGATGATAAATTTATACCTTTCTTTGTCATACAAGCTCAAACTTATTTCCACATGAAAATGGCCAGGACTTATGGTACGACCTGATAGTGGGCAACTGGTATACGTACACAGGTGTGCATAAGAAAATTTCTATAATCACATGAAAAGATGTAACCCTATTTCAATTTTAGCGTTTCAGTTACGCGATCAGACCTGGACGAAATGCGACACCACAGGAAGAAATATGGCGACGTAGCCCCAAGTCAGAAACGTGCCAGTGCATGCAACGCAGCTGTGTTGTCTCCCTGCAAAACAATCGAAAAGCGTCAAGATACCTCGATTTTTTAGCTCAAAAAACTTTGTAATACATTTGCAGAGTGTACGTGGAATAGTACAGCCAGTCACTTCTTAACGTGAGACTGTTTACTCTTCATTTAGTAAACAAGTACAAATTTCATTGAACATATATGTTACACAGATGTTATATAAAAATGTAGGGTTAACGTAAATTGCTTTCGTTAAAGTTTACCACTTATTTCAATCAATAAAATTAATGATTAAATCGGTTACAGAACGAAGACTGAACAAAGATTTCCCCTACATAATATACGTATTTTTTCAGTTTTCTTAACTACAGGCAAGATGTTTTTTAATAATTTATTTTTACTACTGGGAAAAACTCTGTATTCGAATTAAAATACTTCGAGTCCTTCAAACTCAGACCTCATGTGTGTCGGGATCAAGTTAATCTGCGAGATTAGCGACCTAAAACTCTGAAAGATTGTACGCAATCCTAGCAGCGACATCCAATGGTCGGAACCTTTCGTTCCCGGCCGATCATTTACTGAAGGCTGAGACTTCCATTAAGTAGATTGGTCAGCAATGAACACGGATTAAATGGACAGAAAAAAATTTCAACTTTCCTTGATAATATTGTCGAACTTTCGAGTCCCATGCCTAGTAATAAGCACTGCGTACTGATCGGTTTGAAAAACTCTCGCCTGCGAGTGGAAAAAGCTTCAGATTTTATTCTTAGATTGAGCTTATAACTAATTCTAAATTAAATCGTCAATGATAAGATTGCTCTGTTCGTGGACGTTGAGGAAACTTTTTTCATCCAAAATCTATAAAATATGCTCAATCTAAGTTTGAATATCTTTCACCGTGTTGCCGCTTCATCCAAAAAATATGCATTACTGAGTCTTAAATGAAGTTCAGAAATAGAGTCACTAATAAAAGCCACCTATTGAATATTTCAGTGAATGATACGCCTTAGACAAAGACTTCATTCGTTCTTGCTATTTTAATCGATTGAGGCACGCTACAAGGATATTGGCTCAGGTGGTCTATGTGGTTATTGTAAGCATGCCATTTGCTTCGTAATTCGTTTCTTTCTGCTAGCCTCCATTGATTATTTCGCAAGGGAAATTCACGACTGAAAGAGAGGGTGTTGATGCTGGGAAACTTTATCGGCACGAAAACCAGTGATGGAAAGTATTTATGTCAGCCTCCGTAACTGTCAGCCTCCGTCACTGCCAGCCTCCTTAACTGTCAGCTTCAGTCACTGTCCAAGGTGCCACCCTCGCGTCTTCTCAGCGAACTACTCACCATTATGCTTCACGAAACGATCCAGTAAATAAAAGATTACTTAAGTCAATAAGTGTTAAAAAATAGCTCGAATGGTGGTATTGTGAAAAGTATGGAACGTTTCTGCATTCAAAAAAGTGCGATGATTGAGTCTAGAATTTCTCTTTTCATAAACCAACGGACGGAAAACACCGCAGCAGTTTCAACACGTCATACAGCGGCGATCCTCGAGGAGTATCAAGTTGTTGCGTGCGTGTTCTTCTTTCTGATCCGTTTCCTGGACACGCACGGATGCTTGTTTCGGCATGTTTGAAGGCGTGTCGGTCTTAATTGGAACGCTCGACAGCTCGGGCTTTGATCTCAGTCTTATACACTCAGATTGGGGTGATACACAACTCTCTTCTTCGTCCTTAATGGACGCATGCATATGTTAGACTGAAATTCTGAAGAAAACTTTCCTTACCATGTTAGACCGCCATCGATAGGAAAACTTTCTTCGTAACATATCTTATAATCTACAGTATTCCATGTCTTACAGATCTGCTCACTCGCCCTCTCAGCAGCAGCGTCACTAAATTGAATGATAGACAGAAACGATGTAAAAAAGTCACTGCAGTCTGATGTATTAATTAAAAATATTCTTTCATTAAACCTGTAGTCATCTGAGAGTTTTCGGTGAGTTGATGTTCCCCCTTCTTGCATCTGGCAAAAATACAGATTAGTGAGACATTTTAATTTTCTCAGTTGCATTGCTAAAATCCAAAGCAATACTTCAAAATATGAAATGAAAATTTCGGTGTAGCCTAATATGTTTAAAACTAAGGAAGAGTTCACGTTATTCAGAAAGTATACCCGTTGATGTCCTAAATTTTTGAATGTTGAAAATTTTAAAATCGTGGATGATAGGAAATAAAGGTTATACTTTTAACTTTTCAAATTACTTTTAACCGTAATAGCTGTAAAATTCTGGATTTATTTAAATCCAAATAATTTCAAAATTCTACTTTACTGAAACGTAGGTATGTGCAGGGGTATTTGAAAAACATAAAAGTTTTATCAGCACAATTTGATGCACCATGATTCACTCTGATTTTTTTCCCAAAAAATTTTGCCCATCAATACCGTTTTAATGACCGCATTCTTCGGCTATTTGTGAGTAGGAAACATAGGAATTCTGAAGACTAGGGCAGGATGATGGGACAGGAACATGGACACACTCAAGAAATTAGAAAATTTACTCCAACGTCGGAGTTCATCCTTAACGTTGATCGGATTACCAGAACCTGGCGTGTGATCGAAGTGTCGGTGAGTGATGCCGTCATGAACACACCTTTTAAGACACATCACTCACCGGAAGGGTCGGCCTCACACACTAGCATTTGAACATGACCATCTCGTCCAACTGAGGGCTCTGGCCTCACTAATGATAGAAACCTACGACCGATGACTGAGAACTGCTGAAATAGCGCACGTTTGATCGCCCATTCATTATTCTGCACACTGACTTGAGCCATTTGCTATAGCCTGAGATTTGCGACTTCACTTTGCTAAATTTTAAACTTTAGCGAAATTAGAGGAGAATATTCAGTCGCCACTTGAACTTTGACTTGCTTCAGACACTCGTATATCGTTCTGCACATTTTCTGTAAAAGAAACTAACATTGACTAGCTTCAACATTCACTTTGAAATTTACCTATCTAAATAATTCCTATTTTAATGAGCTGCATCAAGTGGAAGTGTTTTCTTATTTGCACGAAGCTTTTGAACAAAATCAATATTCTAATTTTCCAGCTTCGTAATACGTCGAAAATCAGTCGTGTAAATTTCTGAACTTTAAAAAATGACCTGGTTTAAGTTCTAATTCAATAAAGTTCATTCGTGTAATAAAGATTTGAGTACGATTTCTATGAGTAAAAATATTAGAAATAATTGTTGTTAGACTTTCATATACCTATTTTTGGTTTATTTTCATCAAATCATAGAACATTTAAAAGTTTTCTTAGAAATTAGAAACTTCACCAAACTTTGGTCATTAAACTCGGCCACTGGATGTTTTTAAACAGAATTCCTTCATATTAAAACCTACAGCATTACTCTCTGATTTGATTCAAATTCTTAGAAGCGAATTTTAAACAAATCGGCCATGAATCGTAACTTAGAAAGCTTTGTAATTGCAGCTGAGAGCGTTAACTTGTAAGAGTTAGAAAGTAAAATATTTTAGCAGCAGAGCTTCACAGGCTGATCGCTCACTGCCTCACAAAAATTTTGCGACCTGATGTGAGACAATATTCATGAATAATATGTGTGTCTAAATATTCACAAATAAATGTGTCTGTGCAAGTTGAAATTTGAAAACATTCATGAGTAACATACCGTGACCTGAGGTGTGAAAATGTTCATGTGTAATCTGATGTTTGAGAATGTTCATAATTAAGTATTCATATGTAACCTGATAGTTGAAAATGTTCATTATCAACATGTTGTGACGTGATGGCTAAAAGTTATTTATTAGCAACATTTCATCACCTGTTGTGCGGAAAATGGGAATGAGGAATTCGTCGTGTGTTGGTTGCCGATACGCTAAAAATTGTATTTAAACGAAGACCGAGGTCATTCAAATTCGATTTATTAAATTTTAATAATCGATTAACATGAGAAATAAATATTCGAGGACTGTAACCATTTTTCAATGTACAAATCATCCTTCTGTCGCAAAATCTGGCTCGTAACACGAGTATGGTTGTACCTCTACTGAATGAATCTTTAGTTCTCATTTCGGAGGCTGTGAGGTGTAAGATGTATCTAGTGCAACCATACATAAAACCGTTTTTCTCATTTTTTAATACCTTATTTTGCAAATGAGTTCATGTTCGAAACATTAACAGGTGTCTAAAATCCCGTCTAATGTTTCGGCTTGTCACAGAATTATAACAACAGGTTCGACAAATAAGTCATCACACAACGAGCGCTCCCTAATGACCTGGAAAATCTGAACAAAGACGCCATCAAACGAGGCTGCTCGGATACGAAGCGTTCGGACCGAATTTGGATATTCTAAGCAATTAAATACACTCTATAGTGAGTCGGGCTTCCATCTCGATGTATCAGCGTTCTCCGTCGGTAGGTTAGAGTTGTCGTTTATTTGTCCCAGATATCTGTCGCCCGAGCGATATCCACACCAATTCCAATCGGTGATGTGCACAGAGCATAAACTGGCAGCACAGCGAGATTTCCATCTAGGTAGACCAGCAACGCTCGACGGGAAGGCAAGCTTTGGTTGATCAGGGAAAAAGAAAACTCGACTCAGTTATTGCGAGTGTTTGCGCTCAATCTCAGATCGAATGAAATCAAACTACGAAAGACTTAATAATGACGTGTTGAGACTTCTAAGCAAACTTTTAATGCAATAAAACTGTGTAGGAATTCGTTAGCCATCGGAAATTTTGAACATACGATTTGTAAAAAGGAAGTTGAACGATAATAATTTCCCTTGTTTGGCAAGATGTTTGGCAAGTGCCTGCATTAGAGCCAAATATAAAGTCAAATCCTATGATATAAAATTGAACCAACAATCTTATCAAGGCCACTTTTAACCTGAATGCTACATATCCCAACTGTGTGTTTTGGAAAATAAATTTACCCAAAATATCGAATCACAGAGCAATACAGTATCAAGAGCTCTAGGAAAACTTTACCTAGTAATTTCATGAACGTGAGAATATCACACTTTGACATTAGTGCTCTAAACAGCACGTGCTACAGATTTACCGGAGGAGAGCGTCTAATACAAGTCCTGAAGGTCCTCTGAAAGCTCGGCTTAGCCCGGCTGTCCTTCTCTCTTTGTCAGGCGCCGCAGAAATTCTCAAGCGTCCTTCCGACACAAGAATAATTTTTCTTAGAAAACAGGGGCTCTGAATCGGGGACGCTTTTTGCTGTTAAGTTGGCCAGAGGAATGAAATCATTCCTTACTGACTAAATATGAAGTAAATCACTTATTGAAAACAGTAATTTCTCTCAAAAGTATGTCAAACATGACTGAATTACTCGAGTGTTCTCTTTCTCGAGCGCTTGAATGTTAAAATTCGTTTGCTCACTAGCGCTTGAAAATCGATACTATTTTACTCGATTTAATTCGAAACGAATCAGGAAACAGTTATAACAAATTCCCCGACAGAAGCTGTCAAATTTTTCAGAGTTACGTCATTCAAGCGAAAGATTGGCACTCTGATGAAATTTGACGCAGAAGCGTACGTGATGTGACATTCCACAACGAGAATTTGAGAAAGTCTTCTATTGCTCACCTCATCCTAGGTTCAGCTGCCTCAGTAGGAGCGAACGTATGGCTGGCTCGCCCGCTGCCATCCGTAGTAACTTCCTTCATTTGCGTCTTTGGCGACCGTCCAGAGACAATTTGGCATCGAAGCTCCCCGAAGTAGAGACTATAGTCAGGAATAAATGGGCTGATTACCGAGTGATTTGACGGTTCTTGGCCTGCTCAGTGAAAAATGCTGCAGCTCTACGATTCTTGAAGCGATTCCCAATTGGCTTCCGAACGACTTATTCCGGTGAGCGACTTTTCAAAACTGCCGGACCGAGGCTGTCGCAAAAGAGCACCTCATGGAAGAAACGAGGAAGTTAAAACGAAGTGAGCTTTTGAATAATCAGTCCAAGCCCATCACGTGCGTTAAAATATTTCATATCTAAAGTCACTAATTCTAATACGAGGAATAACTTAACTCTATTGGTAAAGTTTGGAAAACTTTAAGGAAATGGATAAGATTTCGTTCAATGTCACGGATTACCGGATTAGAATACATAGCTATCGAGCATTTACCGTTTTTAGGTCCCTTTTTTCAAATACAGCGTCATATGTTTCTAAAACTCCTACAAGAATCAAAGCATTACTTGATCGCTGCTGCTCCAGTTCCTGAAATTTAGAGCCAAATGCAGTGCAACAAAAGTTAACAGAAGATAAATTTTCAGAATCTAAATTGATCAAGCCGAGAAGCATGTGAATTTGAAGCGGATATTTTTCTTTGACCTTGGAGTGGATAAAAATTCATAGGTGTTGATAAGAATTCAAAACATTAAACAATGGTGAATCAGAGGATATTGGAGAGGAAAGTTTGTTCAAAGACCCAATATCATTTCTAAATCAGGAAAAGGTACGAGGACTGAGTCTGGGAATATTTTAAAACTTTTCACTCAAGAAGAAAAGTCAATGAAGTTCACAAGCTTTTCAGATGCAAGATCATTTGAAACACGTTGGAACAACGCAAGAAATTGATTGAAATTCACATAAAAGATAGTCAGACAAAATTCAACCAAGGGGAGCCAACAATCGTGCCTGGTAGCAAACTTAACGGGGATTGCAAAATGTTATAAATCACACGAGTACATCTTAGAAACAAATTTGGCTACTAAACGTAACGGAAAAATGACGCAGTTTTCTTTGAGGACACTCTTTGAGTGCCTGCATATTTGTTCGTCACTCAGCGAGCAAAGTTATGGGCAGACAGAGCGAATTGACCTTCCACATGGATGCTATTCAAGGACTTTTCGTCACGTCTTGAAGGAAAGAAAGCGTTTTAGTGGCTGGAGTAAAAGAAGAACTTCTGGTCTACAACCAAGTGCCTCCATTTAGTTCAGATCACAGTATTTTATAATGTTTCGGGGTAAATTTACCCCTAGAGAGTAAAAAATTATGTAGTATGGGGTAAATAATTGAAGTACCTGTTAGTTTAAAAAAATACAGGTCAATTTAATTTTTTTAAATGCGCGAGAGAGAGAATGCAAAGAAAGTGTGTGTTTTGTATGGGAGTAGGGAGCAAATGGAGAAATACACAAATCCGAGGGGGTCAATGATGGAGGAAAGGGAGAGAATGACTCGTGTAGAGTGTGTTCTGTCAAGGTTCCACCTCACCTTACTACAGAATGCAATACGTATAATTCTTATTCAACTACTCTAGATGAAAAATTCAAATGATACATGAAATAATACACTGATTTTCTGATTGAAATTTTTCCTTTATGATGCTTGTTTTTTCTTTTCTCTCAGTTATATCAGCAAAACTTCAATTTTCATCATGAAACGCGTAAAAAGAAGAAACTTGTTTACTTGAGAAACTGTGATTGTAATGAGTAAAATGTTGATATTTGATCAGCTAAGTTCTGTTTTGTATCGTTATCAATAATTGTTTTTTACCCAGTTGTTTTAGTTACACATTAATGTAGTCCATAGAATTCAGATTTTTATTACATTGGTTCATTTACTTTCATAGATTTGTATTAAATGGAAGCCAGTTTGCAGCTGCTCCAATTAAAAACTGATTGCGCTAATTTGAGCACACTGGCAGATGTAAGCATTTTGACCAACTAATTTTGTTAAGGAATTACGAGTACACTACATTTGCTAACAGTTTCATTCTACTATTTCATTGTATGCTTCTCGATTCGAGTTAATTTGCATTTCTATTGTTAAATTCAGTTTTTTATCGCTTTTCTCTCACATATTTTCATTTGGCCCTAAGGAGTTGAATGTTTTTGTTTTTTATTTTGTTACATTTTTATCCATTTTTGTTCTTCCTTTCAACTGAGAAAAATAAGGCCTTGTGTTTCCTACACATGTTTCATTTCTGGAACTCTGTTATCTTCTGTAAATTTTTAGTTCCATCTTTTTATATCATAGTCTCAATTTCTAATCTCAATTTTCACAGTCTCTCTCTGCCCTTGGCTATGTATTAAAAGCTTTCAAGATCTTTCTCTCGTAAATGTGACTGAAATTGTCGAGTTATGCATGCTGTATTATTTTCTTGCAAATTCTTCTTAAAATGATAGAGCTTATTCATTTCTGCACCATTTCCATATACGTAAACAACCGTGAGTGAAATAAGACGTCTCGAATCTTTCTTTGAAAACTTTTGTTAAAAGTCGAATAGTATGAGACAATCAAAACTTTCAAAATGCTACAAAATAAGATTAACGTTCAAGTGAAAATATTGAACATGATTTGTAGGTGAAAGCACAGAGATTTAAGAGCATAAGCTTAAATTTATCCTCTTAGAAATGATGTTCACGCAAGTTAACGCATTGACGTTCATAATTAATTAAATTTGTGCACGAATTCCTCCTGCGATTAGTTGATTCGCATCGTGGGGAAGGATAAAAAGTTTTATTTGTTTAAATACGAATTTAGCAAAATTAAACTCCGTAAATTTCATTTGAGGGGTAAACTTCACGATCTTAGGACAATCAAACTGCATAACTTTCACATACCAAAAATGTGGTATTCATCAAAATAAACATTTGTTGCGTCAAAACTGTGCCATCGATGCCCATGTCAGTTTTCGGTTAACTCTGCAGAGCACAAAAAATTTTCTTCTCAACTTTTACTCCACGCAGAAATCTACATAGCGAGTGCCAATTTACAAGCAAATATACTCGTACAGAGCAGAATTTCTTTTGGCCGTGATTTGCATTCCTTAATGCAAGAATTGCCTTTTATTTTCTAGTGTGCAGGAAATCTGTGTGAAAGACAAGATAAATGAAACATCTTGAATATGTTTGCGTAGATTCTGTGAAAGTTGAATTCATGTCCAGATGATGACAAAACATGATTTTTCTGCATTTTTTGAGTTGCAATGAATAAAATTCTTCACCTGAAAAATTTTAAGTGATGAATTTTGCTAAAAAACAAAAAATTGACCACAGAACTACACTAGCTTTCAGACATCAAAACCCCATGCCAAATTAAGATGTTTTTCAGTATTCTTGAGTTTTTATTGGATTATTAACAAATTTTCCGACAATCACTCCATTCATCCAACCAAATCAAGTCAGAAGAAAATCTAACCAAGAGATCCCTTTAACCTCGTAAGAAACAAAAGTCAACTCTATAATATTCCGCCTGGCCAGAGTTTAGGAACTGAATTGTTTTGGCAAGCCCCGGAGTCCAGGCGAGAAGTTTTACATCGGTCGTAATTACATGGAATAGTTCAAGCACCTCGATCGCGCGCTCGCGCTCAATATTCGCTCCAGGAGAATACGGCCGAATCCCAGAAATTTGTGATCTCGCAAATATGGAACTAGACTCATTGCTGGGGCGAGTTCGGATTTGTTCACAGCTATGCCGAGAGCTGCTGAGTTGTTGGATTGGAGTTTCTGTCGTGAGTCAGGATGAGATAAGGTGTAGTTACACAGTTGTTCTTCACACCTGTGTCAGTATTTTTTTTTTTTTGCTCGAATTGTTCGACTTTAAGAGGTGTTCTAAGATTGACCAGCTTTTGTGCGGAAAATAAAAGTAAGCTGTGGAGTCAAATTTGAACAAACTTCATGGGTTTGATTTTAATTCGGGGGATTTATTTACAATGATCGCAAGTTGTATAGAGTTGAGATGGGTTACGTGAAGATGTTGGAGTGCAAAAATGATGAACACGTTACTGAAAGTTGTTCTGAGAACATCGAAATCGAAGAAAGGAATTCCCTAAAATCTGTGACAAAATTTTAAGTTGGTGTGAAAATTTCTACAGAACACGTTAGCAACTACGAGTACTAGAAAAAAATTTTTAGCTGGAATTGTTCATATAAGTCGTGATGAAGCTTATGCTGCTATAATTTGCCGAACGCCAGTTTGTAGGCTCAGCTGATGCTAAATCTGTCGAAAAATGGTGTCAAGCTTTAATATGAGAGGCAGTAAGATAATTTCGAAACAATAAAACAGTTTAGAGCTGCTATTTTACTTATTATTTCAGTAAAATTTTCATGAGACACTAATCTATCATCAGGAACGAGCCGTCGTGTAAAACGACTAAACCTTGAACAAAATACAGGGCATGTCAGTTTAATCTTGACCTCTAACTGATGATTGCTTACACACGCTAATCTGGAGCAAGTCACAATAACTTAGCGCCGTTCTAGTGGAGATATTGTGCAGCTCAGCCTTGAACCTTTATAAGTGTGCCACAGCAGCCATGTATCCTCAGTACGTGTGTGCCACAGCAGCCATGTATCCTCAGTACGTGTGTGCCACAGCAGCCATGTATCCTCAGTACGTGTGTGCCACAGCAGCCATGTATCCTCAGTACGTGTGTGCCACAGCAGCCATGTATCCTCAACACGTGTGTGCCACAGCAGCCATGTAAGTCGGCTTGAGGTCTACGTAAATTACCACAGTAGCTAACCAGAACTTTAGAGCGAGTGTAGTCGCATCCATAAAATGGGGTCACCATATTTTATAGAGGCTCAAAAACTGTTCTTGATGGCAGTCGACGGCTTAGCAGCAAGATTGGTTGTAGTCTAAAGAAAAATTTTCGCAAAAAACTGGTTCGAACTATAAAAAAAGTTCTCCGTTGTTCCGAAAAAAAAGTCGTTACCTTCCTCAAGAAAAATCCTGTATTTCAGAATACTTGAAAAATAATAATTCGGAAAGAGGAATTCAACTGACGCGAACTCAGATGCAAACGTCATCATTTGAGAACTCCTGAAAAGTCTTTACTGAAATTATTTCAGAAAATGTTTCGCTTCAACTTTTTTTTCTCTTCAAGAAAGCCCCATCAAACTTGAACTTAGAAATTAGAAATAAGAAGTGCTTAATTGAAACGTAAAAATATTTTTAATAGATTTGCTTATGTTAAGAAAGTTATTTAAATATTTTTGACTGAGCAGTTACTACTAAAATACCTCCGAAGTAAATGTTTACGTTAACCTAAAATTAAATATCGTCAGCAATTTTTCGAGTTCTGGAGTCTGTTTTGAAGCGAAATATCAGTATTACGCTTCGTGGAATTTTGATCTAAACATTTTTTGCGTATGTACTGAGTAATTATGTAGGTGTTATTTTAAGTAGATTTTTAAAATGCGTTTTATAAACGCTTAAATCTCTCACTTTACATCTGTAACTAATGATCTGATATACGGTACAAAGTACAAATTTTTTGAATGTCAGAAAACTCATCCAGATTTTCAGTTTTTTAGCTAAGCATTTTGCTTACTGAGATCGACACATTGCAGAAGCAAAAATAAAACAAAAATGGTTTTCAATACAGCAAGTTTTCATGTATATATGGCTCGCGTTAGAATAACATTTTCTTCGAATACCTTTCTAATGAGGCTGCCACGAAAAAATATCAAATATCTAGATGGTGTTAAATTAATCACTCAAATATTTAGGAACGAATGATGACTAAATAGTCTCTAACGGAAGTTGTCGTTAACTGCGTTTTTTTTAATGAAAGGAAGTAAAAGCCTCCAAGTTCATTATCTTGGAATGATACATTGCTGAAGAACAAAGCAGCAATTCGGGATATCTAAGGCTCTGTTGATAGATAAGGCTCCATCGTGCATCTTGATTAACACCAGTGGGAAGCTCCAGTAAATTTACGTCGTTCTCGAGCCAGTCTGTAGGTATTCTCGATGTCTATTACGTGACCGGTTTCTTGTGTTTGTTAGTAGATGTTGCCAACTTCTTTGTGCAGGCTGAAGGTTTTTCAATGCTTAATTTCTCACTGATGGATTGGCTTATGGACCAATCCCACCAATGTAAGCTACTTGACAGCAGGGAATTTAAATTTAGCACACAACGTTCTTTTTTCATTATCTTTTCAATTAACTACGGTCTTTCAGATAACATGTTTTTTTATGCAATGTGTTAACGATATATTTCTTAGCTGTACATTAAACAGTTTTAGAACTTTAGCTACCCGCTAAGTCGTTCCTTGCAGTTCTTTTCATGTCTTGCCGTGATTGTCATCATTAAGTAACGAAATTCTTTAAATTTCTCAACGGAAATGCGTATCGCTACGGCAGTAACGAGGGGTCGTATTTGGTCGATGTAAATCTCCCTAAAAAAACTGCGATGCACACATTTCATCTTTTTCATCACAAAGCAAACAACGTCTATATCCTATCCTTCGAGAATCTTCTAAAAGAAACCGGGATCAACCGCGTTTGCTGTCTCCGTCTCATCACTCCCCTCTCTACGACAACGGACTTCTGACGCCTTCTTCAAGAATAATTAAGCTAATTCCCTTTCGATATTACATTTCAGTCCTTCATTCAATTTTATGGACACTTTTATAAAAAACAAAGTATAGGGAGCATGGCTATGTTTTGGTATTAAAGTCAATGTCTTACGTAGACTCCAGTGGTTCTTAACCTGTTTACTCCTACGATCCCCTTATTGATATATTTTTCCTTTGCGCCCCCCAAAGTGTTTTTAAATAAGTGTGGCGCTTTGGTTGACGCAGAAACGAAAAACATGGATTTTCTATTGAATCTTTTGGTTTTAATGGGAACCAATCACATCATTGACATACTTGATACTGCTTCATTGCTATTAGATGTTCTAAAAAATTATTCGTAAAAAAAGAATTTCTAAAAAGAATTTGAGGGACTTTTGGCCTTGTTTCTTCGACACTAGAGTTTGAATGTGAGACTGAATGCTAGAAAGTGGGCAACGTAAATCTCCTTCGGAGCTCAGACGATTTCTGTATTTAGTTATGATGGCTACGAGCGCGAAAAATGCAGTTTCACATAAATATGTGAATCCAAACATCACAAGAACCTGAAGAGCCAGAATAACATCGAATATAAATTATGGAAGTCTTCCATTGCGGTTGTCTAGAAAGTCATATGATTCTCTTTTGTTGAAGATTTACTGAGAATAGTCATGGTTGGCTGTGGAGGCTCCATCTGTGTTGGCTGTGGAGGCTGTGGAGGCTCCAGGGGGGAGGGGGGGGCCCCCCCCTCCCCCCTGGAATCCACTCAAGCCCCCCCAGGGGGACGCGCCCCCCAGGTCAAGAACCACTGCTCTAGTCTCTTGTAACACCGATAGGACACGTATGTTCCCAATGCTCACACATGACGCTTTGCGTAGTCAGTCGGTGAAATTGGAGCACACATTGAGTTAATGTCAGAAAAACGCTCAGAGAGGACACATGAAGCGCTCCACCGTCTGATGAGCCTGCTAAAGTGAGCTGCCACATTGTTTCAAAAGGGCGCCTCTTAGGGAATCTCACGAGAGAGATGGAAAAGAGAAACAATGTAACAATGAATGTTTCTATTTTTTTTCATGGCAAACGTTTCGGAATATTATCATTCCATCTTCAGTGCAGTAAAATGTGGTAACGGGAACAGCGAAAATTAAACGTATCTTCTGAATTTTCAATGTTCTCTTTACTATGTTTTCCTGCACTGAAGATGGAATTATAACATTTCAAAACGTTTGCCATGAAAAATTAATCAAAATGTTTCTTTTTACATTGGTTCTCTTTTTCATCCAAATTGTATCAATGTCGTCGGCTCGTTCACTAATAATTTTTGCTGATAATAACTCTTGAAAACAATCATCAGTGAACTGAACAATCGATAACGCATATATTAAAGATAATCCGCATATACTGTCATCATTGAACAGTTACTTGACTAACATAGCAGTTATAAGTCAACTCGCGCACAGCAGTCCTTGAACTACAAGGACATTTCGACACCAGCCTTCATAATGTAGACACCAGCCTTCATAATGTCGACACCAGCCTTCATAATGTCGACACCAGCCTTCATAATGTCGACACCAGCCTTCATAATGTCGACACCAGCCTTCATAATGTCGACACCAGCCTTCATAGTGTCGACATGAGGAGATTACCGTCTGGATCTCCCACATCACTGCTGATCCTCTGAACCTGAGGAATGCGTTCAGCAACACACCCACTTACGATGAGAGTTCCGATGTATTTAGAGAAAACAATGAGTTCCTTCTTGCAATGCTCCTGCGATAGAGCGGGTTTCTCGTAGTAATGAATCTTTCGATCTTTTCCTCAGAGTCTTACTCATCTGTTTGTTACGAGGAAACGCGATTAAAAATCTTTACCTGAAAGCATGATCTCATAAAGTTACGCAACCGAAATATCAATTGAAGAATCTCCTCATATCTTCTGAGATTTCCTGTTTCCCATATTCTGTGTAACTCTGGTGGAGGCCGCGGGTTTTCTAATTGATCAACTTAAATCGAAAAAAACAATGATACTTAAGTTAATTTGTGACTTGTTGATGTTTAGATGTAGCCCCAAAATGACCATGGAAGTATGCAGATACAGTCTCTCTTCTTCCAGTTTGGTTTAAATCTGGTTGTCGTTGGTGAGGTTGAGTGATGATCTGCTGTTTATTATTTATACGCACAGCTTTCAACTTAATAAAGAGTGTTGACTCGGTTGAATAGGGAGCATAAGTTGAAATAAGTTTCAACCCCAAAAGTTAAGCGCTAGAAGGCGGCTCGATGTGGGGAGCCTTGAATGCAATTTGAATAAAATGCGAGTCTACGCAAGGGAACTCTTAACTCGACCCTTAATTAAAGGCGATGCTTTGACGCCGCACTTAAACTTTGATTAGCCAAGATTCGTACGGAGGTCCTACTGATCGATCCTCTCTCCAAAAGCTATAGGATTCCTTTAGTAAGTCAAGCTGGCAGTGACAGAAGAGGTCATCTCGCGAAAATTAATCAGGAAGTTTGGGGATCCTCCCTCTAAAGTTCCCTGAGGCCTTCCACTTGTCTTGTGATCACCTTTTGTTAAATTTCTTGAATTTTAAATGGGGTTTTTGTTCGCACTATAGTTTTAGTTCACCAAATTTAATTATCTCTCTGAAACCTCAGTTCGTTTGACAAAATTCTGTAAAAAGTTACCCGTGGCAAATTTCTGCAGACTTTGGCCTTTTAGCATTCCATCCAAAACTTTAGAAACTCATTTTTTTGTATAATGCATCATTATGTTGTGTAATGAAGGATGATAGCAGCGTGCATGTCTTTGATTGACATGTCATGTGCTGAAATGCACAACTTTCACCACCAGCACTCAGCAAGTTGGTTCACGAGGTTCTCAAGCTGCTATTCTAGGCGTTCGCTGCTATAAATAACGAACGATAATACGAACCATCGTGCATCTTGATCTAAAAGTTGAGCGGCTTAACGTCCCGAAATGAGACCGAAATTAAGGCCTCTCCAGGTAGAGTTGTAACAAAGTCGGCTAAGTGCGCCAAAGTCAGCGGTCGTGACCCTTCACCAAACGATCAAAAAAGACCTACGGCCGTAATTGCAGCTGTGTAACTTAGGGTCTCAATTGCTAGCTAGCAAGTAAATCCGACCAAATTTTTCTTAGAATTGCTTTCCGACGCAGAACTGCTGAGACTTTCTGAAATTATTAAATGCAAATGTGGTTGAAGGGCACAACCAAGAGCTAACTTTTCCGAATTTTGATTAGGAATATGAACAATCGGTCAGAAAAGTCAAATTGTACACTTAGTGACTCTTTCTCAAAATGTTCCTAAATTCACGAACGATGTGAGAAACTGAATTCACTTGTACAGAAAATTTAAAATTTAGATTAGTGGTTACGTTGTAGCAGTCTCAAATCTTCCTCAAATCGTTGGTAATCAATTTGTCCTCATTTTTTGTCTTACAGTGTCAGTTGATGCATTCCACTGCGGTAGAATATGTGGAAAAAATATTCCCTCGGTTTCGAAATGTTCAAGCCATTCACCACGAAGTCCTGTGATATTCTGGATCTCTAAGTAGCTTAGGAAAATAATAATAATTTCTCGGCACACCACAGGAATGCGTGCTGAATACTACATGGCGTATCGTTAAAAAAAGTTTGTTGATCGCATTAAAAAACTCAGATGTGAACACTTCTTACAGCAACTTACACATCATTTGCACTAAATAGAAGATAAAGCACACATCGGGTGCTCCTGTAAAAAAATTTCTGTACAATTGATCATTTGAAGAGTTAAGAGCGTATATTATACATGAACAAATTTTATGAACTTTAAGTTTAGACCTCTACGTCGCTCTGTCTCACTGTTAAATAAATGTGATGCATATAAATATACATCACAATCGAATGTGGAGCTCGCATCACATCAGAAAATGATGCCTGCGTTTGCATGCCGAATCTCTTGATCACTGGTGATGTGAAAGAACTTCCTGAAATTTGAATTTGTAGTTAAAATGCGGACACTGCAGGTCCCTAACATTTTAATTCTTGAAGTAAATGCTCAATCGCTAATTTTTATTTGAATTTAACATTAATTGGATTTTCAAATTCAATCAGTCTTTCCGAAAATTTATTGGTGCGTCAAAAACCGAATTTGAATTCAGGATTCTTTAATTTTGGTAAGAAATTTAAAATATCGTTCTCTTGATAAATTTGACAGAGACTTGTGTTTGTTCTCTTGAATTTGAAGGAATACTCGTTCATTTCGACACAGCGTGTGGAGTTCCAAGGCCCAGCCATTACAATATTCGCCGCTACATCGCGACAAAATTTGTCGCGTCATAATTTGGCGCTACTCATCGATTCCCCATCAGGAGCATCGTTTTAGCTTCAAAAACTACAGTTCAGCATCATGAACATCGATTCTGCAACTGGAATATCGGTTCATCTTCATGATTATCGGTTCAGTTTCATGAACATCAGTTCAGCTTCATGAACAGGTGCACTTCTCTAGAAAATTCCCAGAAATAAACAACAGCTCAGAACAATGTGGAAGCAAAATTCGGCTTCCAGACTGGCTTTTTTTTGCCAAAGCTCTCAAGTTCAAGCTTCTTTCAAATAAAATTTAATCACTAAGATCACTCAATGTATGTCAACACTACTGGTTACCAGATGCTGAGTACTGCTTATGATCAAATTCTATTGAAATATAACCCACACTTGAAATTTATGACGAGGAAAAAGCCAATGTGGGAGCATGAACCACTTGCTTGTGGAAGAGAGCTGCGTCACTCACAAGACGAGGAGCGCCTGGTTGCGTGATGCAACTTTTCTGCTCCGTCTGAGCGTCTCTCGCGCTTCTCTTTACTTTCCGATTTGCTCAACTATAACCACATGGTATTTGACTCGAAACACACTGCTGGGTGTCTCTCTGCATCTTTTTATAATTTACTCTTTTGCTCAACGAAAAGATATTGTTCGGAGAGGAAGAAAGGAAACCTCAATTACTGTCAGACATTTTTTTCCTTCGCATAACATAAAAAATCAAGGTTAAAACATGAAGTTACATTCATTTGCACAATATAAAAAAGTATAAAATGCCATGACAAAAACCTCCAGCGTAGCAAGTAGAGTTAATTGAACGACAAAAAGGAACTAGAAAAATATTCCAGGAATAGCTTTGAAAGACAAATCACTTTGAGATAAATGCTATTAATGAACTGTCTGAAACTGAAAAAAAAATTTATCTTACGAATGCAAACAAGTATAATAGTCCCAGACTTGAATAACACTCAATTCTATTTAGCATTTTACAGAAATTATAACGTGAGCTAAATTGCATAGGTCAGAGTGGTCCATAATGTCTGAGCATAATCTAGTTTGCGCATTATAATTTATAATTGTATTTTTATACCTGTAGATTACTCGCGCCGCAACATTCAGCGACCCTGGCGCGTACAGTACGGGAGGCCATTGCCACGTAGCAAGATGAACATTGTGCGCAGCTCAACTTGGAAATCAGACACACTGGGGGTATGTAACACAGCAGAAAAGCATCGTTGAAATAAAACAGAAGAGCAAAATTGTGATTATTGGCTGCTGTGAAGAAGTAATTTTTCACTATGCTGACAAATGAATTCACTGACAAATTGCTGACAAATTCACTATGCTGACAAATGATAACGCATTCATTGAATTGATAACGCATTCATTTCCCGGTAACTGATTCCAAATTCTGAAAATAACGTGGAAAAAATTTAAAGCCAGAGCTTTTTTGAAATTCGTCTTTGCAACTAATTTTTGGCTGTTATTTCTTGTTTGGACATAAGTTTCATTGTCGAAAAACTCTTTTAGACAAACATCCCGAAAACTATCATACTATTTGTAGATCTCTATTAATTGCTTAGACAATCATCTTTGTTCTCGGGAAATGGGTACAGCAATTGATGATATTACTCGTACCTCAAGTTACGTAGTTTTGTAATCATTTTTGTTGCTTCACGCTGAATTCTCTCCACTTTGTTGACACATCGGCTCAAGGTAGGGGAGAGAGTTGCACTGCGCATTCTAGATGTGGCCGGCCGAGTGCCGCATAGATAGAGAGGTAGTGAAATTTTTATTTGACTCGCAGTCAAAGTTTCTTGCCATGGAGCCGGGAATTTTGCTCGTTTTCTGAATGCATTTTTCTACTTGTTTGTCATGTTTAAGATCTCTGATGATAGTGATGCCAATTGCTTCAATTGGAGTATCCTTTATGGTGTGGATTCGTTATGGTGTGTAGGAAATGTCGAGTATTCTTTCCATGCAGGGTGCAATACTGAACATTAATGGACGCAGAAGCCCAGAAGCTCATTTGCTAAATTTCAACAAATTGTTGAACTCGGTTTAGCTTTCATGACGTTAGTCTAGAAGAGTTTTTCAACGCTGGGGTTATGTCCAAACCATAAGTAGTAACCAAAAATTTTTCATGGGTAATTTTGTCTTGCTTTGTGAATTCCTTGTGTCAAAGTTTCGTCTCATCCACGAAATCGTTAACCTTACTGACGATTTTAACCTTACTGACGATTTTTATCTCACTGGCGATTTTTATCTTACTGACGATTTTTATCTTACTGACGATTTCGAGGTCAAGGCCGGTTGCATAAATGATGATAGTGGAGGTGTAGTGGTAAATAGTAACGGTGATCATGAAATGAGTGTTTAAAGTTTTCACCCGCGAAGGTTATGAATGTTTAGCTTTCCTGGGTGGGAGAATAGGAAAAAGGTTTAGATTGTTATCAAAGCATCAACAGAGTAGGAAGAAAACTCAGATGTTTATTTATAGCATCATTGTTGTATGTGAGAAGTTCAGATGTTTATTTATAGCATCATTGTTGTGTGTGAGAAGTTCAGATGTTTATTTATAGCATCATTGTTGTGTGTGAGAAGTTCAGATGTTTATTTATAGCATCATTGTTGTGTGTGAGAAGTTCAGATGTTTATTTATAGCATCATTGCTGTGTGTGAGAAGTTCAGATGTTTATTTATAGCATCATTGTTGTGTGTGAGAAGTTCAGATCTGGAGCATCACCGCAGTCTGTAAAATAACTCAAATAACTCAGGAGCTAAATTTTTTAAGCGAAGGAATATAATTATTGAGCGAAGTAAAAGAGCTTGCATTTATGTCAAAAACCTCACCTCTGTACGAAATAAAGACCTGATTTTTAAAAAAGACATCATTTTCCACGATTTCAAGTTAAGCTCAAGTTAGCCGGATGACGTTCAGGATCAGAGCGCATTTCGCTATCATTAATAGATGTATTCATTGGCATTGGCTCAGCATAAATTTGGAAGCAGAATATACATTACATATTAATAAGACTTGGACATCCCCACAGACAGCTTTTACAGACAAGCTTCATCCCTGAGTAATAAGCAGCACCGGAGCTACGCCCCTTAATCTATTCTCTCGCGATCGACAATTTCATTAACAGCGATAAAATTCATTCATTTTCGGAACCGTTGAATATATAATTGCAGCAACAACAAAAATTCGAATACCAAACACTTCTAAGGGGGGGAAATTGACGCATTTTGAGGCCGATCAAATAAGGCCAAACAAAAGCTCTCGTACTGGGATCACAGCTCGAATGAAGGACGTTGACTAGCAATAAACTTGGATCTATGAAGAGGACACTGGAATTCTCTGTATTTCACTTCTGTTGGCTTCTTAAGAAAGTCATTCGCTGGACTGAAATGTGAACCAGAATCCCATTTTTTTAAGGTAGACACTCCAGGCCTTCTACTTCATGTGTGATAGGAAGGAATTATTGAACAAATAAAACTTAAAACATTTTTTAAATTAAATTCCTAACATCAAAAGTTCTCATGATTGTTTAGAGACTAATGACTGGGTTCGTGGATGCACAAATTCACAAGCACATTCTGCATTTCATGGCGACTTCACATTATTTGGCACATGGGTAAGAAAAGCATAGCGCTGGGCACATAGTGCAAAAATATTTCTACTGACATATTATCAAATTTTATCTATTATTAATTGTTAAAATGAACGCATTTTCAAACTTTACAAACACAGTTAAATGTGAATGAAACTAAAACCACTCGAGTTGTGAAACATTCGTCCCTTTCATGGCACCATTTGAATTTTCAGGCTTGTTCAAACCGAAATTAAAGAAGCCTGCCGTTACGGCTTCAAGTTGCGGGGAAACGAACAGACGTTCTAAGGAACTGCGCAAATGTGCATCTGAGGTTGGTTCTCAATAGCAGAGCAGTGAGCTGGCACCCCGCACCCCGGCACACACAATGCAGCATTGTGTGGACACGGCGCAATGTTCATTAGCGCTGCTCACCGCCTCACAGTCTCATGACGCGAGCCTTTGTGCTAAAGAATCGCAAGGAGTGTTCATAGCAATGCTCGCATCAGAGCAGGGCTTTCAGTGCTGCTCAATGCCGCTCTCTGGGACCAAACCTCCAGCTTATTATGCGCCAAGCGAAGACAGTTCGCTTTTTATAGCTTTCATCAAAGTATACTTTGAACCGAAAATTGCCCGCAAGTTTTATGCACCACTGGAAATAAAGTTCTTTATTACGAACATAGAACGCGCTTTCGCATAAATTAGCGGCATGATACTTCCGAGACCCGGATCGTGTGGTTTTTAACTTGATACGCCGTATTATTCGTTGAGTAAAAATCTTATTTGTTATTCAATGAATAGACATAAAATTAGTAGAAATGAAATTCCACAGGTACTCATTTCCTTTTCCGGAAATGCCTGAAACGCATTACAAACCCAGCAAATTTCAATATAAGCGAGCCATCGAGCTGCGAGGCACGGCGTGCGGCCAGACTATGGGGCTGGAACGCGCTTATGTTGCATTTAAAGCCCTGCACAAATCACGACCGGACTGGGTGGCCGTTATGGAGAGTTATGACACGCACAAATGGTCCTTATCGCCGCGGCAGCAGTCGTTCCGTGAGTGCCGCAGGAATCAATATATCGCGCGGCCGAGTTGTCATCGAGATCGTGCTGAGCTGAGGGATTAAACACACGTGTTGGTGTACCTGATCATTCTGTACAAAACACCGGTGTTCATTTTATATGGTGATTGTCATGCTATCGTGGTGATGGGACGTTAAAATCATGACTTGAAAATAACTTCGAATTGAATTTCAGCAACAGTAGTTTGCTCGAATAGTCCTCACTCACTGCCGGGCTGCTCGAGGTGGGAGGATAAAATTCGATCGAAGACGTTCTGGGCTTCTGTCGAACACACAGAAAGATGGTAATTACCTGTCGTACATTGTCATCAAAGTGAACTAATTCAATCAGGGAAGGGTTTGAAATGATAAGCAATATATTTTAATTTAATAATTTTGTGAATTGAAATAATTTGATATTTGTTGATTCATTTTACTTCAACTGTTGTTCTACTCCCTCAACCACACGAACTTCTTCTTGTAAACATTTCATCTAGAGTACTCTAATTAAATGTTTGTTGAATATACAATGTGAGTCTTTCATAGGATACATGTGGTGTGTTAAAACTGGTCAAAGAAAATGTTCGGCTATTTCAGGGTTCGCTTCTGAAGTTATAAAATTGCTGCGTCATTTAAATTTATGGCAATAACTCTGAACAATCTTGATAGCTCTTAACATCTCCTTCCTCATTTAATGTGTAACCAGCATTTCCACGAGTTATTTTCCTCAATATTCCTTGATTAAAATAAGAAAACATGTTTAAACACTTTACAGCCACATCAGAGCAAAATTCTCCCTCCTTTTATTTTATGACCGCAATTTCTTTTATTCAACGACTCAAGTGACTGGAACCACTCCGCAACTCGCGCTTTAATAAACAATCTTCTCTTCCTCAATCGACTTCAGTTATGCCAGTAAAAGCCTGCGCACGCCAGTGACTGCTGGCTTTGCCGTATTGGCACAAGAAGAGCTGTGCAGTGCCGGTGCCGGTATTATGTTTGCTCAGCACCGCTTACCATTTCAGGGCGATATCGTGTTGACACTCAACATGCTCCTGCGCCCCGCCGGCGGACGACACACAGGGTTTCCTGTGTGGTGCCAAAACAAGGGACTTCCCTCAGCATCAATACTGGTTATTTCCTCTGTGCTGCCAAAATAAGGTACTTCCCAAATTGGTTATTTCCTGTGTGGTGTTCAAACAAGGGACTTCCCTCAGCATCGATATTTGTTATTTCCTGTGTGGTGCCAAAATAAGGGACTTCCCATATTGGTTATTTCCAGTGTGGTGTCAAAACAAGGGACTTCCCTCCACCTCAATTTAGTTATTTGCAGTGTGGTGCCAAAACAAGGGACTTCCCTCGACATCAATATTGGTGATTTCCTGTGTGGTGCCATAATAAAAGACCTCCCTTCGCATCAATACTGTTGCATCCTCTGTGATTGAGCTGTAGCAGGTGCAGGTGATAATTATTTTTATAAAATAATTAATGTCGCTGGCTACTTTGGTTACAAAGAAAATTTTTGAGAACTGGCCACGTTTCAGTCCATCGACTGTCTAGTAGTTTTTAATTCATGCACCAGGACAACGTTTGGCTCACACCAATCGTTTCAGCGAGGCAGTTTTGGTGCGACGTTGACGTAAAAGCAAAACGTCGCGCTAGCATGTCGGTAACGAGAAAACTCAGGGACTTGCCGAAGCTTCTGCATTTTATAATTGATAGAAATTGACACAAGAGCTCAGCAAAGAATGTCATCACAATTCTCATATGAGACTCTGCGAGAGGCCCATGCTCTGCGTTCACAAGACAGGACAAATTTTATCATCGTATCTGAATGGGTGGAGCGTAAACCGTCGATGAAAAAATCTGTGACTTCCAAATCACGATTTAATCGCACAATGTCTTTGAGGTTTATCCCCTTTCTTGAATACTTGAAGGACATTGATTAAAGCTATGATACATGTATTAGGTAGCATATTTACAGTAAGACCCAGAAATGTTACGAATTTGACGCTACAGAGAATGAAAACCAAATTTGTTCGAGATTTTTTAATTTAATTTATTATAGAACTGTTGAGTTCCCGGAACTATGTGCACATGACCCCTGGTGTACCACAAGCCAGTTAACTACGCGGGAGAACAAGAACTAGCAAGCAAACCTCGATCTAGCCTGTGCCTTAAGACCGTTAAATTCTTTACTGTTCTCGCTTATAAACTCGTTGGAATTTTTATTATCCTCAGCATAGAGCTACTAGGGCACTACTGCTTCCCCCTGGGAAGGTAATAAAGTTTTTCAAAGCGCTCTGTTCCATTTATCATGAAGAGAAAATACAAGCCGCATTGAGCTGGCTTTTATTTGATGCCTGGGAAATATGGTGCTGTACCTTTGGCGTAAAAGCAGGAGTCTGGTGCCTTATTTTATCGGTGAAAGACCGGCCTAAACGTGCAAATAAACCTCTCAAGGCCGATCGTAGAGCTAAGAGAGGCTAAAGAAAGGCCAGAGTCTGGGTCTCTACAAGATTAGGGAAATTTCAAGAAGTCACACACAGCTCGTAGTTGTAAACGAAGATTTGGTAAGTCATTCGGGCTGGGCCGAGAGTTATTTTTTCTAATTTTATGTCTATTCGTTAGAGTTATTGGAAGGAACGATTCTGCATTTGGTTATTCAGGAGAATTGATGAAAAAGTATCCACCATATAATGGTAGACAGTTGTTGCTCGCTTTGTTGGTGCGTCTCTTTGTCACGCTCTTAAAGGATGCTTGATGACCGTATCCGTGATACGAGTTTCGCTAGGGCACAAGCACGAGAATATTTTAATCGCGAGTACTATTAGGATGAATACATTTGTGTTATACAAATCTGGAAGATTTATTTATGGAGAATCTTTGCATTTTTGACGGGCCGTGTACACTAGTGTGTAATATAAATCATAATTATCACAAAGTACTCACTTTTCGGAAAAACAATTGGAATAGTTCATAGAACATGCGTATTCAAATACACTAGAAATACAGAAAATAGAATAAAGGCATCATTAACACAGGAACTTCTGCGAGTTGGAACCTGGAACATTAACACATTTGGAACATTAACACTGGAACCTGGTAATTTATTCGCTCAGTAAAAAGCATTTCGAGGAAAGAGACCGATAGCATCATGGACAAAAGTACTGTAAGACACAATAAACTCTCAAAATTTGAAGACAATTTGGAAATCTATAATAACAATAGCCATCGTGTACTGATATAAATCTTATATAAAAACTATCTGATAATTTCCTTGAATAAATCTTTCAGATTTGGATAACAAACAAATACATCCATCCTAATAGAAACCGCAATTAAAATATTCTTGTACGTGTGCACTGGTGAAACTTGTATCACAGATACGGCCGCTTAAGCATTCTTATGAGCGTGACAGAGAGACGGCGACCAACCAAGCAAGCAAGTAACTCCTATCTATTGTTATACAGTGGATATCACTTATTTTGTATTGGCAATAACCATCGAAGCTTCTGAAGAGCATAGGGTGCGGTACTTGATGAGCGTATCTGGGATACGAGTTTCATCTCATTACGGATATAAATTTCTCTAATGTACATAAGTGAAGGATTCATGTGGGTAAAATTGCAGCGTTAGCGATGCCTTTTTCATACACACGCTCATCGCACGCCTATCATTGCTCGAGGAATCATTACAAAATAATGTTTTATTTACGTTATCATCAACGTAATAAATTTATTTACGTGCATTGCAGATTCTAATCAAATCATTTTTGATTGAACTTGGACGCAATTCCAATAAAATAGAAGCCTCCGGATATTTATACACATGCCTATACCGGGTGTAACACAAAAATGTCCCCGACTTTTTATTTGATTATATCTTTGCTTTAAATTAACATATTTTAATTGTCTTTTCTTTACAATGTAGTGAATTTTGCATCCTTTTCGAATAGTATAAGTTTTTGATAATCGTTAGATAACCACTTTACAATGATTGATTTACTGAAAGGGGTAGAAAAACTAATTGTTCAAAATCAAAGTTTTTAAAACAACATTGATATCCTTCCCTATTTTTTTCTTGTGAAATAAGGAATTAAACTACTTCTTAGAAGGTTTAAATACTTGGTGGTATGTAGGAGACATCATTGTGAAATTATTTTTAACAGTATAGGTACTGAGCAATGAAGAAGAACACCAGTGTTGTTTTTAAAACTTTTCCTTTGAACAATTAGATTTTCTATCTCTTTCAGTAAATCGATCACTGTAAAGTGGTTGTTAAACGATTTTCAAAAACTTAAATTATTCGAAAAGAAAACAAAATTTGCTCCATTGTGAAAAAAAGCGATTCAAATTTGTTAATTTGAAGCGAAAGTATAATGAATTAAAAAGTCTTTGACATTTTTGTGGGACACCCGGTATTTTATCTGCAACTCCCGAATTATTCGTCTAAAAAGGCGAGATGTGTTTGATGATCATACTTGTGAGGCTACCTCATGGGTATGTATGAATGTAATATTTGAATAACAGGTAGTAGTGTGTTTCCATGTTAAAT
This sequence comes from Platorchestia sp. MABIK, assembly GCA_014220935.1. Lineage (NCBI taxonomy): Eukaryota > Metazoa > Arthropoda > Malacostraca > Amphipoda > Talitridae > Platorchestia > Platorchestia sp. MABIK. The sequence goes on along the minus strand of JACJUY010000215.1, from coordinate 105,042 downwards.
CTAAATGATTAAAGTTGGAAAAAAATTAAGTGGGATGAAAGTGAGGAAAGATGCGATGAAAAATAAGAAGATACGATGACAGTTACTGAAATATTAGTCTCAACAGACAAACAAGACCAAGTTTGGATGTGTTGAGCTCACGCTCACTCTCTGGATAATCTGCTGGAGTCGCAATAGTTGGCAGTGCGGCCTGCGATCACTAAAAGCTGCGATCTTATCCGAGGATCTGACGCTCAGGCCTTGAAGTGTAAAAATTTCTTCACACTTTTCAATTTTGGTACGTGGATATACAGAACTTATTTACAGTATATACTTGCACTGAAACGGATGTATCACTAAAGTTACTTCACGTTTACTGTGCATACGTTAGTTGTTTGGCCACACTGCTCTGGTAGTTGGATGCAACGACCACTTGAGAACACTCTAGAGAGAGAGTTAATTCTTTCGCCGGACCATTTTATCAGTTTTATTGCAGGTTTTCTTAGTGAGAACTGAGCGCTTTAGTGAGGCCGTGAATCCTGGCGCAGCAGCGCTGGTTTGCATGCGGTGCTGCCCTCACTTAGTCAGGCAAATGGGGTAGAAAGTCTCGCAAATTGCAGCAAAGAAAACTTTATTTTCTGGGTCAGGTTTGTGAGTCCAAGCACGTAAATGCTACTTGTCATGTATTGAAAATAAACCATCATAGCAAATAGAGCGGATAAAAGACAAATAATGAGCTTGAAGATGCGGTATTAAGGTAACCTTTTAAACAAGATTACCTTTGTTTAGATGGCTTTGTTCATTTGTGCATGTTAGCTTGTACAAATCGAGCCCATACAACCAAAATTTTGCACGACTTTTAAAGACCGAAGATTTCTCACGCCAAATTGTTTCTTTCTAAACACTACTAAAAAAAGGAAAATATTTACGTCCTTCCATTCTCCGGTAGAATCTTCACCATTTATCAGTGGCATTTGTCTCATAAAAAAATGTCAAGTACTAGAATGCGAGGAAAAACGTGATAGTTTGCGCGCCTCATTTCGTGTGGACGAAAAAGTAACCTCGCCTCATTTCAAAAGATCAGATATGGAAAACACTGCATTTTACACAACTCAAACACGCTTCAGTTCACCTTACCTCTTCTTCGAGTTGGTTCAATGCGTTAATCTTGAGGTATTCGTGAAATTGGTAAATGGGGGTTATGGAGAACTCATGGATGATCATCGTTAATGTACAATAGTAAAATACGCTGAAAGAATACAGGTCCCAGGTCGAAGTGAGATGCATTAGTGTTTATAATACCCTTGGTAAAATGAAGTCTAAAATTTTCTTGCAAGTACAGAATTCCTAATCTATGGACTATCTAAGTTGTCTAGGAATTTTTTTTCCATTTTCAATGCACTCGGCAGAATAAAGTAGAATAAGATTCGTTAATGAAAGTACCAATAAACGAGCACCTCTTCAATATCTGTAAAATAAATAACAATTTTTCATTTTATCTGAAATAGAAACAATAACTAGTACATGAAATTACTGAGTCATATGAAAATTACCATAAAATGCTTTTAATTTTTCTCCAATTTTTTCCCCTTTTTTGTTAATGGAGAGGTTAGCTAGCAATATCGTAGGTTCTTGTTCTTGAATTTGCTGAATCAATTGAGCATTTTTGGTAACGGTTAATTCTGCTGTACTGTTGAGAAACTTTTCTGGATCTTTTCCAGAGTAGCCCCACCACTAATGCAACACATAACTTCACCTCCTTGTAACTTTCGAAATAATGCACCTATTGACTTCAAATTACTCTCAAACAAAAGATTGAAACATTTTTTTTTGTTTGAGAGTAATTTGAAGTTGATACGTGCATTTTTTCGAAAGTTACAAGTGGGTGAACTTATGTGTTGCATTAGTGGCGGGGTTTATCTGGAAAATATCCATTTTTCTTTCTTTTCTTCGTAATAACACGTTCTCTAAAAGAGGCAATTATTTTAGGGTTCGTTGTACTGCAAAATATAGAATGCATTTTTTCAATGTGCAAATCAAAATTAACGCTAGAATGGATAAATAAGCATGCGTATACTTACATATTTAATTTATAAATACATTTATCCAAAATTTCACTCATCCTGTATTCCATAAATAAAGAATTATACTGTATTTCCAAATACAGGGCAGAATATGTTAGATTCTTCAAGATGCTCAATGATAGAAGGTCATTGTCTGGATCATGAATTTTGAACGATGTTACAAAGATTTTCAGTGAAACACAAACCGCGTTATTTAGAGACATTTTGAATATATCAGAGAGTCTAAGCTATTTGATGTCATAGCTTTTCCAGGAGAGTGAAGTTTTTAGCACTTCATGGCGAATGATCAGAGCAATTTTATACGCTATAGTAACTTGACGTTGTATATTCGTAAGTTCAAACCCGCCCGTTGATACTCTTAAAATGCCTTTCAAGTTACAAAAAATTGGGCTTTTTCCATATTACGCTCAGCAGCACTAAATAATTGCTAGTTAGAAGGTACAAAGCGTGTTGTCGTACTCTCTTCGGATCATACTATATCTCCGTCTTTCTATTATAACTTCAAAATGCGACCATTTAACAGCACAAGCCGACAGCAGTCGTTGCACAGCCTTGGTAATGCAATATCATCGTTTCATAAAAAAATTCCCTTTTAGAAATTCCGTGGTCCAGGATGCCATTTTTAAACAGGCGGAATTCCCCATTGTGATGCAGATTCCACGGGAAAAAATAAACTTTACGATGGTTTGCACGTTTTCAGAGGCGTTGTGGCTTCAGGACAAGTACTCGGCGCGGCAAACTTATGCCTCTTCTCCAGTCGTCAAAAGAAAAGAGAACCAGAAAATGTTTCTCTCAAAAACGCAGGATCTACCGGCGCTGTCACTCGTATTGTGACAAGAAAAAGTATTGCCCTATTCACGAAATCTTATGCACTGTATTCCTACGTAGGGTAAATTGATCTTCATCAAAAAAACTTCAGTTTCCGAATTGTATACAGCTGTAACTTTTGTATAACTTACGCTGCTTGCCATCCATGTAATAGTTGAATATTCTAGACAGTTAATGGCATACCGTGAGAAAGACTCAACTCGTTACTATTGATGTGAGCCGTCTGTGTGCACGGAGGGAACTTGCATCAATACTACTGACCGACCAGTATTCACAAACTCATTTGTTATAAATACTTAATTAAAGCTAAGTAATGGTAGGATCCAGTTAATGTTTGCTATTTCCAAAACTGCTTACTAAAATTCACATTAAATTTCAATTGGATTTTGAGTATCAGTTTAGACCATCGCGATAAACGTGTAAAATTTTCGTGGTGAATATTTTGACCTTCCCTTATCTATTAGTTGGAGCTTGTCCGTTGTTTGGCTTCTGATAAATAATTCTAAAATACTCAAGAAATGTTTTCGCTTCTATTTCTAGAACTATTGACTTATTTATAAACATGTGAAAAGGAATTGCATGGCACTTCTTTAATCCCATCGTTACTAGATTTGCTAAGTTCACGTATATAAATTTCGAACTTCTCAACGTAGTATTTAAGTTTTTCAATTCTTTCCCGAACGTTCAAAAAACGTTCAAGAAAGAATGAAATGCTTAAAATGTTTACACTTTTTCAATTTTTAAATGTTTAAATGCTTCTTCAACACTCAGAAGACGATCGAGGAAGACGTTCAATCATTCATGTTCAATCTCATTTGTTTTCAATTGACGTTTTTCTGTGAATTATAAGAAAAATATTTTAAAATTTTGTAAATCCTCCTATGTAAAATACATTTATTCGTTGAGAAGACGCTCTCAACGCTCAATTTTTCTAACCTGAAACTCAACCACACCGCCGCCGGCACGCGCACCAGCCTGGTCTGAGCTCACATTGCCCTCACCCACAGCTCATGCGCCCCAATAAGGGCTGCCTGATTAACTTTTTCTTCCCTAAAATTTTGATCACCCTTATCAAGTTAATTTTTTTCAAGTATAAGAATTCGGTCAGTTAAAATATAACAACGCAGCATTTGGAGCACTGATAAAATTGTCAGATGTTGACTGCTATTTTTGATAAAAGCTTCTTGCTGAAAATGGTCAAATTTGAGGATTTCCGCCAGGGCAAACGGCAATCTGACAACCCTGCCACGAATTTGGGTGTAGGAACCCAATACGAGCAGTCGATCAGTGCGTATGCTTTCTGAGGAAGCTGATACTGAAATGACCTCACCCATCTATTTCTATGAGTGCTATAGTTGTGCATTTATCCAAGTTTTTATATATGCACACTCAATTTGGCTTGCCTGTAAGGTGTTTTGACATTTTTCTAGCTAAGCATGCTGACAGTCATGAATGAATAGCTACACGACTAGAATTAAAATGGAAATGTTTTTTGAATATTTTTTTCAATTAGCATAGTAAGACCGTACTCACAGCCTCGTTCCATTTCTCATATACTTATAAAAACGCTATCGTACTGTTATTTTTTTTAATCTACCAGTATGGGAAAAATATGCAATAATGATGCACATTTTGTGAATCCTCGAAAGCTCAAGTAAAAATAAAATCTTCAGGAGTGATGAGAATAATCGCATATGCAAGTTCAACAGAAATACTATGCCAGCATTCCATCTCCTTTCATTGTGGCCTCCTCTTCTACTCCTATCCCGTCTCCTGCACTTGGCCACGATACACTGGTCATAAAATGATGCTTCTGCACTTCCCCCTCTTTGATGGTCGTAGCATTTGCATTTCAGTATGTGCATGCATTATCGGACCAAACCTGACCTCAATGACGCAACGAAAACTTTAAATTGAAACTGATGAGACAGAAAGTCAGAGGGCAGTTCTCATAACGTATTTATTTTTGGGGTTTGATTAATTAGATTGTTAGTACTCATAAAAACTCTGGTTTTGTAGCATATGAATGATGAACATTCGGTACATCATTTTCTAAATCAAAAGACTAGTTTCAAACAATAATTATAACTAATTAATGTTAACTCGACAATTTTAGCTTATTACGAGGACATGGACAACACTGTTCATTACGAACAACAGATGAGTGTAAACCAACGTTGTTCTTACCATTATTCTGCATGAAACTAAAAAGCTAGAAGCAAAGAATAAAACCATAACGTGTAGAAGAATTTTACTGGTCAAAATCCATAATCCGCTAAAAACAAAGGTCAAACATGTTTCGTACACGAAAAGTAAACATTAAATGAGTTATCTCAGGATCATATGATAAATGGACACAAGGGAAAAAACTGGATGTGTCATTGGATGTCGGTTTGCCCGATAAAAAATGCAATGATTCTAGAATGCGGGCATCAGAAAAGCTCGCACCAGCTATAAAATTGAAATTATCACCGGGGATTCTGAATCACAGCTGAATGCATGAGTGCGAATATGTTGCACCTGTACGATAGCTGACTCCCTTACGCCCTGCGATCCTCGATTGCCGGTGCAATCGACGCACTTCGATGCACGCTGTGCACAACTATATTGTTAAACGATTGAGGATCGTAGCGCAACGAGCTTTTTCCATGAGATCTCATGTGATTTGCGTGAATCTGATTGCATTTGATTCTCACAGACAGTGAATGCATTCGAACGAACATTACCTTAATTGCCTTAATTGCTGTCGACATGAGCATCTTCCTTATTTGCACGGGAATTTTAAGATCAATATGGAAAAAAGAAATATGTTGCATGCGTATTTGAGAATAATTTACTCATGAATATTTCTTCAGCTGTTTAGGAGCACATTTCTCATGAATAAATACACGTAGCTTTTATATGCAGTGCGTAAGTTGTTCCACGGCTCAGTAATTCTATACGACCGGCTTAGTTGACCACTACAGCCATTTTTTTACTTTAAAAGAAGGAACATAATTAAAGACAGATGCAGAGACTAAATAATTTAATTTTAACTGAAGTGTTCAACTATTTAGAGCATCCTCAAAACGAAATCAATGATAGTTCGTCAACTTAAAATTGCAAATAGCACGTACTTTGAATAAGTTGGCAAATGCTTCCATATTCTGACCTGAGGGAAAAATGCAAAGATAATCACTCTTAAAAAAGAAGCATGAAGTGATCACATGATGTCGTGCACTAATTGCCACCACAACGCACTTCTGTCGGATCGATTAGATGTCTGTGTCACATCCTCACTTTTAGACTAAACTCAGGAATACCTGTGGAGCAACTAGCTTATGGCAAATTGTAAGGTATTCTGTTTCGTGTGTGACTGATAAAATAAGCGCATAAATCGAGACACAGATTCGCAGACTTCTTAGCAGTGACAAATATTAAATTGTCTCAATATTCCGGAAAAAGAAACATCCTTCATCAAGAGTGAGTTACCATCTTTGTAGTTAGAATGTCATACAGTAATCTCAAACGGAGAAAAGCAGGTACTTATGAACACTGTTGCTAACCTTGAATCAATTTTCCCAACACAAGTATGCGACGAGTATAATACGTATCGTACACTAGATTTAATGTTCCACTATGTCCCCATAGAAACCAGGAATTTTTTATTTTACATTAACTCAGAGTGTTATTTCTATAGAATTCATAAATACGACAGAGCCGTTCATCTCTTAAGATGAATCATTTTCTTTCTCTCCTATCCTCCAAAATTAATGAATAATTTGCTTCAAACCATCAAACGAATAGAAGTTAAGATAAATTCTCATCTTGCTGCCCTGTTCTTAAAAATCAATGAATATCTTGACTCAAACGAATGTGAGTTAAGATAAATCATTATCGCGCTCTCTTGTTCTAAAAAGGCTATGAATATCTCACTTCAAATCACCAGAGAAGTAGAATTCAAGATAAATCATTTCCATGATGCCCTACTCTCGAAAAGGTAATGAATATCTCGCTTCAAAACACTGGAGTAGCAAGAATTACATATGATAAGCTTGGTCTAATTTGAACTCCATCCACCGAACCGACTTTTGACAAGGATGGATTCGGCGGCTGCTCTTTCAATTGAAACGTGAATTTGAGTCCGAGATCGAGATCAAAGCCCGAGCCACATTACCATTCCAAATGACTTAAATGAGAGCATAATTATTCGTCTCTCGTCACAGCCAGGAAGGTATTTCATAGGACCAACCATAACGAGGAACACTTGCAGTATGAAAACTTTGGCTCCTAGATTGAAACCAGTCAACTTTGCGCGAAGGCCTTATTATTCCTTACTTCCGCCACCACAATCCCTGACATAATATCTAATTTTCCCCGTTTGTTGAGGATATTTGCTAGCGAGAGAAGAGCACAGAATTTTGCATCAGTTTCAGTCTCTTGTTAGGACACGTGATGCAGCCAATAAGCGGTTCTCTACGGCATTTTTTAATTAAATTTCGCAACATGGAGTTCGCGCATTTGCAGATAACACGTAAGGGAAACTCTAATCAAAAACAAACATGGTTTTAAGAATGAAAATTTGGAATTTGCTGACTTTCTAGACTGTCTGACTCAAGGTCCAAAATTGAGATCAGAAAAATCGGCAGGTGAAAATGAACTCTCATTAGCTGAGCCATAAAATAAATTGATATTGCTAAAACAGTAAGCAAGAAATCTGCAATTCAGATCCAAACGAAGGATCAAGCACCGTTATCCAGAGCGGACTTAATTCGTTTCTGGCCTATATCACCAATAAAAAAAGGACTATTTGCTGCAGCTCTGGAAAATGTGGATGATCAAATTTTGTGCGGACGCTTTCAAGAGAATGAGTTGAGTTTGCTTCTCGTTCCACATCGCCGCGAGGGCGAAAAAAAAGTTCAGTTCTTTAGATAGAATGAGCAAGTGATAAGTTCCTGCGAGCGACGCGTAATGCAACAGAGTTTTTTCGGCGGGCTTGTTGTTTCGTAAAATTGTCTCTCCTAGTTCAATTCTTCTCTAAATTTAAATTTTAAAATTGCTCTGTCATTAGCGATGAAAACATGTAGCATTAGTAGCGTAGCGAAAGTCTCGAAGAAAATTTGTGTTAGAGGAAGAATAAAGTTGAGCTCGCTGCACGACGATAGAATGGACGTCTATACTGCTCGGTAACTTTTACGTTTTGTAATGGACGAAGGTTATCATTATATAATTACAATATTTCTGCTTCAATTAAACTTTTCACAAGCACTTTTTATTTTTTATTTTATTTAATCTAAACTGATTGTGTAGTTGGAATTCTTATGCAATTTGTCACTTAGAATCTCTACTATTTTTTTATTACCAAAAATATTCTGAATCATTTCCTCTACAGAAAGGATTTTCTTGAAATGTCATCGCGTCTTTTACAGCTTAAAATGCTCAGTACTTTATTCCTATGAAGTAATGAGTGTTAAACAAAGAACCCTTTCAAACTTTCCTTTCAATAGTACTCTTTGAACGTAACTTCAGGGAATCATTGCAAATAAATTCCACCGCTCATGATACTTTTGAGAAGAGAGTTACATTCGTCTAAAATTTCCAAGCGTCCAAAAACGATCTTCAGAATTCAAGACCGGCCAACGAGCTGCCATTACTCAGGACAACTGGACGGAAAACAGCTCTATTCAGAGCAGATCCCGCAGGCTCCTATCGTGAAGGAGAACTCGTGCGTTTCTTGCTTGTTTACAGGTCTGCATTCATAACTTAGCGCTAATGTGGGCAGCGCCTCCGGTCTTCTCCGTATTATGGATCTTTTGCTGCCGAGCCGCGTCTTTTTGACCTCCAGCTATAGGCGGTCTGTGGACCGTGAGAAGGAGGCGCGTCAGGTCACGAAAGCTGGTGTACTACTAGAAAAAGAAGAATTGGATTTCCAGTCAAATGGTTACCTGGTAACACCTTGAAAGTAGTATTCATTTGTTGGTGAAGCGAATGCGAACGTTGCAAGAAATTGAATTACGCCAGGGTCTAGGAGTTAGATCCGGTAATAACACTTGGTGTAAGAGGCAGATGATATCCAAATATTGGGATGTTGTTGCCCGCTAGAACATGACAATGAATGCGAGCGTGGACTAAGAGGATGCTGCTTTCTCAACTCAAACATGCTTTGTGTGTGTGAGTGTGGGGACGTGTGTGTGTAAGTTTTACAAAATAACTGTTAAACATCTTAAAAATATGATCCGTGTGTACAAACACAACAATCGAGTAAACTTGAACGTTATGTGTTCAATTATAGGAAGATTATTTTGTAAGATTATTTCGATTTAATTATAGTAAGTTCTAAAGCGAGCCAACTAGGGCAGAATAGAACTGGCGCTGCCATGTAAGTAAGCGAGAGGTGACGCACCAAGTCTAGCCAAGAACAAAGCAAGAATTCTTATTCAATTCAAAAAAGAGACTTCCCTTATTTATCTTCCAGAATCCCGAGAGATGAAGAGGCCTGGAGCAAATAATTCAATTTGTTATGTTTTCCACTTGAACACACCATTAAAACAGAAAACTATAAAAAAGAATTAACCGTAGTTCTACAAGCCGACATCCGTTTATTAATACACGAATTCAATTTTTAAGATATTCAAAGGAACCTTCGATTATTCTCCGTAAGATGTAGCTTCGATTATTTTAGAGACAATGGTGCAGTTGTAGAGCGATAGAATTGTCTCCCGAACCTGTAACTCAAATACCCCAATCACACTCAAATTTTAAAATTGTGTATGTAAATTTCTTGTTTACAATTTTTCATTCCTACAATTAATAGTTACTCAACAAGAGCATTGTCAGGGAGCATTTTTCAGACTGGAACTGCAGTTCATTCCTTTAAATCTCCGGGAAGTGGTTGTGATTAGGTATAAAATGTCAACAAACGATAGCCAGGAGCAAATTTCATAATTTGGCTGCCCAAGTTATCACCGACACGGTTACACGGTTTTCACGGTGATGAATTACATAGCAGTTGTTGTTGCTCGATTACTCCATTCGCTGCCTCCAGGTGTCTGCAAGATCTGCAGCAAAAAATTCACACTTCCAACCTTTTAAAATTTAGTTCTTGTCTTTGTTGTAAATCAACCAATCATTGCGATCTCCCACCCAGACGTAGCAAGGCTTACTACCCATTCTGTAAACCTCCACACCATTTATACATTCTCGTAGATCGACCAATCCCAGCGTTCTATACACCACACCTAGGTAGATCTACACTAGTCCTGTTCCTCTACTTCTACGGTAGTTTTAGATCGACCAATCCTAAAAAGCACTACGCATGAACACCCATTGACCTATTTAATCAAGCTTATAAGTGCATAGATAAGTTTATATTGAAGAGCAGTTTTCCTAACGGCTATTGAGAAATTCGTAAGATTCCATGACGCTATTTGGGTGGAGTTTTTGATGAGGCAAAATTTTGTGGGAGTTTCTTGAATAGCAAACTTACTGTAAGAAGCGATGTCATGGTTTTTCATGGCAAAGCGTTGTAGGACGAAATGTCTTTTCTGCATGATGACTTATTTTCCCGAAATTACTTTTCTAGCTAAGGAAACGAACTGATTTTATAACATCAAATTGTGCGATGCCGATTATCGTAAAATTATATGTTTTTCCCTCACTACACAAGCTTTAGCCATGCGAACAACATTTGTCCATAATTAACAGCTATGAAGTTGTGAACGTCGAAATATTTTATGCTGCTGTAAAATGAAGAAACGAACAAATTCTGTCTATATTGAAAAATATGTCTTTTTCATCATTAAGAGACGTATTTCTTCAAAATTTCTGTCCACTTATTCGTGCTGCAGCTTGTTTGTGAAATGGTGAATTAAAAACCAATTACCCCCATTGATCCTTACCTCTTTACCTCTGTGATAAACAAATGCCCTCTGCCCTGTACTCAGTTTCTTCTCATGCTACCCCGCTTGAATGGAGCTGCATAACTGGGAGAAATTTAAAGGCTTCCATATTCTTATTTTGTGAAAAAAATAAGAGACTTTCTATGTGAAACTCTCACCACAAGTACACTGACCCATACCAGAGCCGGTGGGGGAATTTTCGGCATGTCAGAAAGACACTTTAAATCAAGCAGAAACTTCTATCGTCTTTTAATTTAAAGAGAGTCTGTCTGAGTTCCGGGAAAAATTTTTAGCTCTTAAATGAATAAAGAGTTATTATCAATTGATTGTGAATCCACATAGTACTCAAGGAAGAACTACCTCGATTCATTGAATGTACGCAAATGAAGAATCATTCGTATCATGGTCAATGAAGCCGGATGAACTTTTTTTAACACTTCCCATATCTCATGTGTTTGAAAACTGTTTATTTCATTAAATGAATTATGTACGAACTTGAACCTGCAGCGCACATGCATAGCTCATTAATTTAGGTCATAATCATAAAAAAAATCGATCAGGCGGCTCAAAGGGCTTAAATCTGATTCACCGCTACTCAGAGATCCCATTTCTATTATATTGGGCCCATCTCCCAGAGCGCAGACCTCCTCATCTAAAAGCGATGACCAAGTCCCTGCCTTTGCTCGCTGCAGGCCCGGTAACCTCGCCGTAAGAGTCAAACTGCCTGGGGAATTCCAACCCTGGAATTGTTAAAGGATGAATTCCAGGCACGTAGAGACGCCCATTTGCCCTGAAAAGGAGCAGAGCGATGGGGGCCTTAGCCCCAACTGCGGGTAAGCTTCCCACATTGAATATTTCAATCTTTGTTCCCCTAGACAGAGAACTTTAAGCCTAAGCCAACGTCGTGCTCATCGAACCTGGAAAATTTCTCTCCACCTATGTTCATTTTTTATGAGTTGTTTCTAAGTGACTGAATTGGGTGGTTTTCTTTGAGCCGATCTTTGCTTAAAAAAATATTCGTTAAGCGAAATTAAACGATCTTGCGTTAACGTTGCAATTCGAAATGAAAAAACATGCAATCGAGGTGCTCAGAGTTTTAGGAGAGCTCAAGAAATATTTCAAATCATGATATTCTGTTGACAGAATCGCTTAATACCTCAAACCAGGTTAAAAGTAGGTCAAATATCGTTTCTCAGAAAATTGTTGAATTCAATTTACAGTATAAAATTTTGTCAGTTAAGGAACATGTACCGAATTTCGAATATGAAAACATAAAATCGCCATAAGATGCTACCTCACATATTTTTTAAGCGAGTACGAGCGGTGCCGGAATCCCAATGCGGGACAACTTTTGAACCAGCGCGAGAGTCAAAACGACTGGATTCGACTCCATTTTAATCTAATGTAAAATTTCAGAGCAGTTAAATCAATGTACGCTGTCGCAGGACCACAATGATAATTCATTGCGCTAGTATCGTGATGATGAGACTATTTTAGTATTGAGAAAACAGAGTTTTAATAAAATGGTATGGAATGGAATAGAACGTGCTTTTGAAATTTATAAAAATTTTCCAAACAAGGCAATTTTTTTCGAGAGAAAATTTTCCTTCCGCCTGTCGGCAGTGAAGAATTGTCTACGAGCGTTGCACATGCCATTGAAAACCCAACATTATAAACAAATAGGATTTTATGGATAACACTCGGCTCCTCATTGAGATTTCTATGATACAGAAATGAAATTCAACGAGCTTGTATAATCGCATCCGCTTATCCGTTCCTTCTGTGTTAGGTAAGTCGAAGTTTAATTGTTTACTTCAATCGATAGGTAAACAGCATTCAGAAGAAATTGCAACGAAGTATCAGCATCATTGACAACAACCACAACATCACAAGCACAACACAAAAATAGCAGACGCTTCAAAGCCAGGTATGATGTACGGAGTACAGTATTAAAGGTAGGTATAAACATAGAGCTGAGGAACAAAGCATGGAAGAGGACGCGAGGTCGAGTCTAATAAAAAAGGCTTGGGTGCGATGAGCAGAAGAAATAATTTAGATGAGGATTGCTGACGGCCAGAGTTACAAAGTGGGAAACTGATGTGTTGTGTCTGACGATTTAGTTTCCAATCAGGTGCAATATTGAGCGCTAAATGTATGTACAAGATGGTGATATTGTTTCAATATTTTTATTAGTGATATTGCCGAGCGTTTTGTTTTAGAGCAGAATTTGAGTAAGTGAAATCAGGGATATTTAAAACTTTTTCTACACGTTTTAAGCTTATTTACAGTTTTCAAATTCTAATTTATAATAATTTAATTAGTCTCTTTTCATGCTACACTGGTCTGCTTAATAAAATTCAATTTGTTTCGATATCTTCGATACATCATTTTTCGTGAGTAAGCCCTTCTTATATTTTAACGATCCTATTTTATGAGAACTGGGCGGAGTATTTTGCATCTGTGGTAAAAATTTTACCGGGACAACAAAAATAATGCAACAACTTTGTACATTTCAGCATCAGGAAAAATTCGCTAAGTCGAATAATAAAACAATGAAGTTATTTCATTTCATGTTTACTTTGATGAATAACAAGCACTAGTGGCAATACTATTTGAAATATAGGCATACCTGCAATAAAAAGAATATGATTCAGTTAAATTGAGCTTTTGGCCATAATATGCATTGCGTTCTGCACTAAGTCACATGCGCTACACTCTTCACAAATTTGACTTCAGACTTCTTTTCTATTACGAAATAATCGTTACGAGTTCTGAACTTGTCTCTTTGTACCTAGATGTGAAATATATGTATAAATATAGACGTATGTATTTGAAGCTGCAGGAAGAAAGGCCTTAAAAAAAGGATGAACTTTAACTTATTGCATTTTTCTCTAATTTTAGCACATATTTTTCACCAATAACTTTCTAGATCTATTCTATTATTATAAATTTCATTTGAAATTTTGACAAATTGTATACTTTATCGAATGAAGCAAACAAGTGCGCCAATACAGACCTCTGTGTATATACTACCATATACTCTGTTTATTTTAAACGAGCATTAAAACAACCCACGCTTAATCTTAAATTTTCAAAGTACACACATTGAAAAAAAGTCATTGATTACAAAGTCAATTTCTATTCATAGTTCACGCTAACTTCTGATGATTCCTTGAATCAAATATGTGTCAGAGCTGCCGATTTTTACATGGAATATCGGAGAGCAACAGCCGGCAGCAGCAGAAAGAAGAGCCCTGACACCGAGAAGGTCGAGGCGCTGCTGCGGTGGTAGGTGTGAGTGTTGCAGAGGTTCTCGAAGCAGAACTCAACTCCTATGTACACTGGATGGTCCGGGGGCGCCCTAGTGATGACGTCCACTACGTCGTCGTCGAACAGGCCTGCTTCCAGAACATTGATTTCTACGGGCCTCTCAGGAGGTTTGTACTTGTTGGCACCACGGGCGGTGATAGGCTCGTTCTGGTTCAAGCCTGTGGGAGCGATGGATGAGCTCAGTAATGTGCGAATTAGAGAATTTAAAAATTTGGCTTTTGATTTCGAAAAATCCCTTGAAAGCCTTGCTCTAAAAAAGTGTTTTACAATGTTTTCTTTTCTAAGTCTAACGTAGTAAGACGATGGACTTCTTGTTTTCAGTGTAGGAACAACAGTAAAAGGGACTTCTGTAACCAACTTGTTGTTCGATAGAAAATGTTTCGTTTACAAGTAATTTAACATTCTGTTTATAATTAAAAAAAATGCATTTTTTCGTCAAAGGCTCAATCCAGGATTGAAGTGAACTTTTAGCCAATTAGCAGCCAGGGAAGAATTTCTGTTTATATTTTAAAGGCAGACAAACCTTCAATGCAAAAAATAGTGATTTTCTCGTTATTCCAAACCAAGACGAATGAAATTTGAGACAAAATGTTATACAGTATACCAGCCATAAAAACGAATGCCGGTTCCAAGCATTTAAACAAAACTAATCGGAAAAATCACCCTCTCAGGAATATTCTACCTCTTCTCGGAATAATCATTGTTCCTCAGTTCAAAGCATGAAAAATTTTCTAGCGACTGTAATTGCAACAGCAAATTTTTCCCGAATAAGAACGAAAATAAAATTTCAATAATTTATTTCCAGAAGCATTCATCATTAGAATCATTACTTAAAACTATTAAAATGGATAGGTTGATATGCAACTGTGTGGAAGCGACTGTGTTCAATGACTTCTGGTGCATTTTATGGAAGCCTTACTGTGTATTTTAAGTTTAAAATTTCATATATTCTAAAAAAATCCACTGGAACATACATTAGACTGATCGAAAAAAAATTTTTTAGCAAAAGAATCTGGACAAAGAATGTAAATAAATACACCGTATTAGGCAAAAGTACAAGTTAGAATTACACATTCAAAGATAGATTGAGAATTAATTTTATCACAGAGCAATAGGCCCGTCATTTTGAAACATTCAATAAAGAAGAGAGAATGATTTCTAACCAGATCACTCCATCAATATCTAGGGAAAAAATTACATCTAGTACTCTTTTTAAATCTGCCGAAAGAGTTTTTCAGACAACAACATTTTTATCGACAGAATGGCCTGCGTAGTCGATATTTAAGATTGGAAGCCATAATGTTTCACACAAAGAAAAAGTTTTTGTGTGAAGTAAAAGTACATCTTCTTGTAAAGAATTTCTTCAAGTATTTCAATTAAAATTGTAGGAATGGACACTGGTCTATAACTGTTGAAATTATTTTAACACCCATTTTTAAAATATGAGTTTTTTGAACAATATTTTGAGTCTGAAAAAATACGGAATGAGAGAGAATGACGAATTATATATGACAGGATCATTAATATTAAATCGAATGGGAATTTTAGCACTTTTACTGAGAGCTATTTTAATACTTTGTTTTATTTTGTAAATTGTTTACGCAGTCAAGAACATCAGAGGGATTTGTTGCTGTTGAAAAGAACGAACCAATGTTATTTCCTAGATTTGTTTCACGCGTTTTGAAAGTTGATTTGGATCGAATCATTTCGAATCAGCTATGTTCATGTTTACTCGTAAATTAGGAAAGAAGTTGTTGAAGAGATTTGGGATGTTTTTTCCTTCCCAATAAGTTCTCTTCTCATGAACAACAGATTGAAATTTTCTCGTCGCACTTTTCTATTAACATAATTGAGCAGTCGCCAGTTTTTAATACTTGGCTAATCAATTTTGCGTTCGGGAAAATTTAGTTACAACTAACTTCACTTCGACTTCCTTATTTGGAATTGGAATCTAAAATCTGAATCAATCACGAATTACTCTGTGAAATATAAGTAAAGAATGTGAGAGATTCTTTAGCGTTTATAATGATGACTTAATTAATTCAAGGTTGTCGGAGCAAAATTGCCGTGCGATGGTTGAACACCATTGATTACTCTAGTCAAAAACTAAGGTTTTACTAATTGGGTTAAAGGAGGTGATTTAAACTAAGCCGGGTAAGCAATTCGCGTTGTTAAATATTTTGTTTAAATATTTAAATATTTTCAGTCGCTTAAATATTTTCAATCCTATTAACATACAATTTCAATCCTATTAACATACAATTTCAAAGTTCAGTTGATAAATCGAGCGAAATTAAATGATTTGTGAGGGATTAATCTTTATCTAAAGAGAATGCAGGACAATTAGAGTTCAGACTACAGCAATGGAAACCTAGAAAACTAACAGACGGCATAAAAATTAAGCTTCCGCTGGCGTCCCGTACTTAACTGCCTTCTGAAATGAATATAATGCTTGTTTCTAGTCTGATGTATGTACCTATTGGATGAAGACTATTCATCGATACAAACACTACTAGCCTCAAAGTGGTAACAAACGGCAACAGCAAAACAAAGTGGCAAAAATGGCAAAAAATGGCAAGAAAAACCATCGATTCCTGTGGCACATATTATTGAGGTGACAGAGACGTATGACTCAGTGAAACATACTTTAAAAAGTGTTCATTATTCGCATCGTAAGTATAATATCTGGGGTGATCATTACTTTTTGGATTTCAACTAGAATATAGAAAGAATATACGTTTGCATTTCCGCTACGGAACAACCGTGACGACAGGAATCCTTCTATTGTCAAAAAAAGTGGCCCAAAAGCGAAGATCGATCACGCAGTTGTCGATGCAGTGTACAGCACATGCCTTTGGTACGTCCAGAGAAAATCTCTCTTCAACTTTTTCACTTGAACTTAGCCTCATTGATAATTTTGTTTGAGCAATGATCCATGATTCTGAAGAATTATAATATCACAAACAGAAATTTATTGGAAAAGAAACTAGTGCTGATCTTAAAGAAGGCATTTCTGTAGGACCGAAGAATTGACTCGCAACATGGAATTTAGGAACAGACTCCACTCGGGATGGCAGCGTGGGACTAATTAGCCTACGTAGTGTAAAACTTTTTGGTAGTCATGAAGCTGACAACTGGGAAGAACTAGTGGGCAACTTGCTAAAAGCCTTTCAAGCTATGGGGTGGTGTTTGTCTCTTAAGATGCCTTTCATGCATTCTCATTTAAATTTATTCCCCTCTAATACGGATAATATCAGTGACGAACGTGGTAAAAAGTTCCTGCAAGATATCGCAAGGGTGGAAACCTGGAATCATGGACACTTCAACATAAACATGTTGTGTTATAACTGCTAGTTCCTACCGTAGGAGAACTCTACACCTACACACAAGGGCAAGAACAAGTGTCTCAATTATGTTTTAAGACATAGTTAAGCGAGTTCTGCCACCTATGTACAAGAAATATGTTGTGTGGGTCCGCAAATAGACGTACATAATGCGAAATAGGGTGCCCCGATTCCAAACCTTTATCGAAAACCGTTTCGATTCTTCTTATCCTCTTAATAAATATAATATAAATATATTCTTAAATCATATAACTCAGGAACCATACGCGCTAAAAACATCTGAGGCCAAATTTGGAATCAGTGCTCTAAAATTAGTTTTGCCACGATACTCTCAAGTTGTAAAGATAAACTTAAAATTGGTCTGCTAGTGTTATATGCAGTATTTGCAGCATTTGTTAGATTTAAAATCTCGTTTTAAGGTTTGTTAATTTAATATCTTATAGTATAGTATATATATTAGTAGTATATATAGTATATATATTAGTGACATTTAAGAGGACAAAGTCAACTAGTTTATTATGCCTTTTTCTCACATCTATTTCATTCCTGTCTCTAAATTTTTTCTCTAAATTGGTTTCAGCCTGCACTGGGGCACAGGAATTAAAAGTATTCCTTTTAACTTGAAATACAAGAAAATTATCAGAAAAATCAGAAGTCAGTACTCCATTAAGGAAGTACGTAGGGTTTGCCAATAACTTATTGTCACGATAAAAAATACTTGCAGGTTTTGTAATAATAGAAAACAAGGAAGGATTAAGAATGCATTGTTTCGAAAAAGCTATGTGTTTGTTCGTAGTCTCCATGTTTCAAAAGATTTATAATGGAAATCGCTTCAAATTTTAACATCCTGGTAACGAAACTTATTCAATAATTATAAAATATAATATAGTTCATTCATGAGGAACAAGTGACAGGCGTTAGGGCCTGTAAACCGTTCCCAACACAATACGCTAACCGCTTTTTACAAATTCAACCAAGAGGGTTTATATAAGATCATGATTTAAGGTAGCATTTGTTATTAGTCTTGAATGTATATATTTTGACAAACAGTATACGTATATAAGCCTAAACCACACTTACATAGGTCGGAAATGCAATGAATTATATAAAATGGAGATCAGCACGCTTTTGTAGGAGAGGAAAATATTTGCTCAAGTTATGTCGAAAAATTGCCTCATATATTGATGAATCTCACCATCTCCTGATTTTGAAGTCACTTTCAAGACTAGTCATGAGCTGCTCACATTCCTACTGCTTGCCGTAAAAAATTTCAGTTAAAATACGATGTAAAAACATAAGGGCTTTTAGATTAGTTAGGAAGAATTTTTAATGTGCCACAAAACGCACTTACAAATAAAGAAATGTTTAAAAATTAAAATCCCGATAAATTTACATTGAATGGATTTCTTACCTTCGACCCAGACGCTCAAAGTGAAGCAGGATAGCTCATATCCATCTTCGGTGGAGTTTGAGAAGTGTGCGACCTCATCTTTGTTGAAGTACTCGAGAGTGCAAGCCTTTGTGTTGTTGTACTTAACATCAGGGCGGTCGTAGAGATAGCCGAAACACCAGTAGCATTCAAGTTCTGTTGGAAAAAACATTAAATTTACACAATTATTTTTTTGCAGAGTGAAAAATCACGACAACTCTTAAGAATTAAATGATAGAAAAAATGTCCTTTGAAAACTGTTACTCAATAAGAAAATTCCGTCGTGATCACATGACTTTGGCCGTTTTTCGTACGATCTAAGGAAGTGAACGTATCAAATTGATAAGTGAAACACGTCATCACAACGGAATTTTTTCATCGATNNTTGCAAATCTAAATCAAATATTATCAGACAACTTATCTCGCGGATGCGAATTGTGGTGGTCTGCTTAACATATTATTTAAGAAAACGAATGTTATGATCCTCCTAGAAATAAATCAACACACAAAGATAGCAATAAAAAAGAGAATTACAAGAACAAAATACGAGATCGTGACATTTTTAAGTAACCTTTATCTATGCTTCGTCAGAAAGTAATCCTGTATCATTCCTTAATCAGATTGATTCAACGACTGCAACCATTATTTTTCTGAAGCGTGGTCTCAAGATGATGATCTTTTGTGCTTCATGATAATAAAATTTTTAACCTTTAGCGACTTTACCTCCCTGCAATAAGAGCTATGGTAATCGTAGAACCCTGTCGGGTTTCGCCTAAGAACCCTGGACCCGGAGTTGTGAATATAAGATAGACATCCTGACGACACTCTTGACAGTTATAGATGCCGCAAATTCTAGTATGCTCTGTTTTTATAATGGAGAAGCAGAAAGGTTAACCACCTGCAAAGAAAATTCAAGATTGCAGGATAAATATCAATGGAATTGCGTTCCATCGACGATCTACAACTGAGAGAGAATCCATTACAGAAGTGCCTGCATGTTCCTCGTGGTACACCATAAAACCACGAATAATAAATTTGGTACTGCTTTGCTGCATTACCTTCGCTGAAAACTGTTTTCTGTGACTCAGAATAATCTGCAAACAGCTCTTCGTTTCCTCCGTCACAGATAATAATAATGCTGAAATTTGGATAAAACTGTATCTTAAAAATATCGGCATTACAATGTGAATAGTGAAAAATACGTTCTAACAGTAACTACTACAATTCGGATTCCCATCGCACGCACTTGCGCTTTGAACAATATCATTGACTAAATGATTTTGTGTGTTTTATCGAACACAATGTTCATTAATTTGTATCATCACTTGAACCTAAAGCAAATTGCATTGTGTCATCTTTAGCCATTAAATGCTCAAAAATGGCCACACAATTAACGTTAATAAACATCTGATCAAAGGCATTTCTGCTTTCTCATTCATACCTAAGAATATCAGGGACAGCCCTTGTACTATTCTACCTGAATAAATTGCAATAAGCATTCTGTCTCATTGAGAGCCAAGGTCTTTCATTAAGGCCTATTCAGTAACGGTTACTAATTCAAACGTAACTTAAAACTCAAATTTGTCCTAAAGTGGGATCTAAAACTGCTACTGCCGCATCAAAACCTTTCTTAAGTAGCTACGTTTGTGTCAAAACTGGGCTGGGTTTCAAGGCCCTCCCTCTGAATATCGTAATTTTTCAGGACACAAGTATGTAAAGCAAGAGTTCGTCCGTACTGGACATCATCCGAATACCGAAGTCCTTGTTGCTATTTTGGAGCTATGTAGTCTGCATGTTATGTGTCAACCGATAAAGGGGCTTGTATTCTGCAAGACCATATAAGAACCGAAGCTTTCATATTGTCAAGCTCTTATATTGTCCAATAGAAGTGGAGGTTGTCAAAAGGGCTTTACAAAATGTGTCACTTTCTTTACATTTTTAGTACTAAATGTATTGATATGCAATATCTATCTCAAAATAACTCGACCATGTGGAATACGAGTTCATGCTTTTCTCTCAATCTTTTTATACACAACAACATGGGCTGTTATAGAATTCGCGCACGTTTACCAATTAAAGATCCTTACATTAAGAAATTTTAAAAACCAATACTGAATTTTGTTTAAATTTTATTGGAAATTAAATGTTTTTCTAAATTTTTCCTTTTGTTTTTTATTTATCAAACAGGAACATCTCCATGAAATAAATTTAAGAGGAATTCTTTTTGAAGATGAGTTGCATCGAAATGCAATTTACCATGATCTCTACGTACTCCATTAATAGCATCATTTCCTTTACCTCAGCTTCGATGCTCAAAACTTGCTGTATATTATATTTTCATTATGCTTTTAATAATGGCGTCTTGTTCAAAACGAAAACGATAAATTAAACATTCGTTTACAAATGTGAAGTTCTGAAAAAAATAGACAAATGCATAGATAATGTCGTTCTAATGGGTGGGTATAAGATTAAGAGTACTACTTTTAATAATATCTGAAACATGGTCTATTTGAAGATGTGCTTCAATTTAAAAAAATATATATAATTTTACAATGAATTGTGAAAGATTTCAAAGTTTGTAATTTATACACACACAGCTTCAAAAATATAGTTCTTCAGGTTTGATAATCTTTTATTTCGACTGTGCATTAATTTCTTCCTTGAATTTGAGCTACACACATTAACAGGAACATCGTGCGTGTTCTAAATTCAGTAGTTCTCGAGTATTTTGAAAACATGCTTCTCTCGCAATGCATTTACAATCAATGAAATTCATCACCTATATATAGGCAATATCACTTGCAAGGTATTTCTTCATTTTTTTCGGGTTAGGAAAATTTTGGAGATTTTTACTCGTTCGTGTGAATCTGTGAATTTTAAGTTACAAAAAACCTAATGAAAAGTATCACCTATCCTATAGGATCCAACCGAAGACAGAAATCCTATTGTTTGCTGCAGAAACTAACTACGTTGTAGGCTTCAAAGTGTAATTATCGAGTATTTGTTTGTTCAAGTCTCACTTT
>JACJUY010000215.1:49030-82768 GCA_014220935.1 Platorchestia sp. MABIK | reverse complement strand
CTTTAGTGCGCTACTCGTTGCGGGAAAGGACTGCCAGCAGTTCGGAGCTTGCGTTAGAATGGGAGAGGGATGGCGTCCATGCCTCATGACTTGCTTCGAGAAGAGCTGCGAAGAAACTTCTTTTGGCGGCGGAACTTCAAAAACCGGCTCAATTTTTGCAGGAAGTACCAGCATTGGACTGTTGAACAATGGGGCAAAGTCATTTTCTCTGATGAATCTCCGTTCTCCATTTTGGCACCTTTGGGAAAAGCCTCTTGCGACGAAGAAAAGGCGAGAGATTTAACAAGGAGTGTGTTGTTCGAGCTGTCAAGCATCCTGCCACTCTTCATGTCTGGGGTTGCTTTTCAGGTTAGGGAACTGGAGCAGTGACAATCTTACTCAAAAACACAGCAATGAATTCGACCTGGTACCTAATAGTCTTTAAAGATCATCTCCTTCTAACGAAAGCTGGTCAGTTTCCTGACAAAGAGATGGTTTACCAACATGATGGCGCGCTCTGTCATAATGCAAGAGTGGTTAAAAAGTTCCTTGATGACAATGGAGTGGAGATTTTGGGTCCTTGGCCTGGAAATTCGGCTCATCTGAATCCAATCGAAAATTTATGGTTGATCATCAAAAGTCGAGTGAGCGAGGAGAAGCCAACTTATTGAGCGCAACTTGAAGCCTTAATTGAAAAAGAGTGGAGGGCCTTTGAACATAACATCATTGAATAATTGATAAACAGCATGCCAAAGCGCATTAAAACAGTTTTGAAGAAACGTTGTCAACATTGCAAATATTGAAAATAATAACTTTTTAATTTAACAGGTTGTTAAAAATTGCTTGTGGGCATTTATGTTTTTTTTATTCTTAAAAATGTTTTCCGGAAGCAACCAATTAAAAACTACGCATGACTACACCATTGTTAAACGAGAAAATAGAAAAACTCACTTCTCCCAAAATCATTGGCCACACCTGTATCTTCCATAATGTTACTTCAAATGACTCATTTCTTTCATTTTATTCGAGCTATCGGTCATTTCAAGTAATCTTCACAAAAAGATTATTATTCATGGTGAGTATGATAAGCCAAATCCAAAATTGGTTGGCATTGACCTGATCAACATTTAGAAATTTTTATTGTTCAAAGTTTGAGACGAGCTCCATGAAACGACTTGTTAATAATTAACTGAAGAAAATTTTGCTTTCAACTAGTGTAAGGATATTTTTCAATATCTCCGCTGTGATGTAATAAAATATTCAGTGGTAAAACGCATTTAAGATTGTTTACACAATTAATACATTCAAATCTGGCTTGTGGTATACTTACATGAGAACTGTTTTTAGTCGCTAAGCACAAATTGAACAGAAAAGTAATGCATGACCTCACAGTAACACACAAATCTCCACTTGCGGATTCATTTATAGGACAAAAAAGGCTTATGACATTATTCACCATCTACAGAAAATTAGGCAAAAAATAATATATCATATAAATAATGTAAATCATACCAGACAGAAAAAAAGCATGCACTGCAAAAAATGTTAGAAAATCAAATGAATGCGTTAACGTGAGGTGATGTTTTCGTGTCCCGGTAATTTTGTTGCTAAATTTAGATCTCGTTTATCATCGACAATATACGATGTATTGTGTTTCTTGGAATCCTAATTTACTGGAAGTGACAGTATTTAGTTAACTTCAAATACTTGAGCGCAAAAATTTTTATGTAGAATGTACTACACATCCCCATTGCAAGATTTTCATGCTTAGTGGCAAATTGGTTGTTTGGATGACGTACTAGTTATTTTCGAGAAATTCAAGCATCCGGGCACCACAGCACATTTGTTTTCAGTAAATTAGTTAATCTTTATTTCATTTATCCTAGTCCAACTAACTTAGTGTTCGGTAATAACTATTCATTACCATTCTCGAACCCCTCCCGATAATTTCAATCCCATTTACGCGAGGGCTGTCGAAGGAACTGAACGTCTAGACATCTAGATCACTTCATTTCTTCTTAGGTTCTGTTCCTGAAATGAATCTCTTTGGATCGTCCCGCGGTGCAAATAATAAGATGTTACACTGAACTGAGATAACGAAAGGTAGATTATCCTACTGTATTCATGACTCCCGGGCTGGATTTTAGGGAGGCACAGACACTCACCAGCAGCAGCCGCCAGCTCCAATTCCATGACAGCTGCCACGCCAAGAATGAAGAGAGCAAAAAATTTCATGCTGATTGTCCCTTTGTAATCACTTTTTAATTTCCTGGTCACCAAAAGAAGAGGAATGCGTTAGTGATGAACACTGTTAAGAAAATGCACAAATTTTTTCGTTGCAGTAGTTGTAAGCGAAATGTAAGATGCTGACAGAAGTAAGAACAAATTCAGGTCATCTCAAGCAAGAGTTCCTGGAAAGAACGCCTAGATGTGATTTTCGTTGAACGCTAATTTGTAACTTCAAATACTTCTTTTGTTTGAAATTGTGTTAAAATTAGCATTTCATTATTCAATTTACGCCAATTAACTCCTATTAAGTTGTTAGTTTTGGATTAGATTTTAGTCCAATAATTACGTCTTCATCTCATTTAGTTGCGTAAAGAAACAATGTGCTGCATTAGAATGAATTTCAGCTGTTCCATTTGCATCAAGGACATAAAAATACGCGTAGATTCATTCATTGCTTTTAAATGATTCTAAAATGCTTATGATAAATTAGTCTACAAAATGTGCCTAAATAATTTTCTGGCACTTTCAGTTAAATTCACAATTATTTTATTCCGAAGATTCCCTTTGAGAAGAAAGTGCAGCTTTTTCAATACATTCTTCCGTGAAATGATAAAATATAAAATGCTCTTCTCGATCACCTCAGTACATAGTGAACTTATCGCTGCGCAGCCGTCACAACCGACAACTGGATGCTGCTCTCGCCTGCCCGACGCTACCCTCTTACCGCTGACCTCTGCTTGCTGTGGCACGGTCTCTTCTGCAGCAACACGGGTCTTCTCAACCTCGTCAGCGAAGGCATGCTCCGGCAAGATAAGACCGGGATCCAGTAATCTACCTCGAACAATCAAAACGCTGACTCCCTAAACTATTGCATCTATCTGGACGATAAGCTTTTTTTCCTGGCGACTGTAATGTGAGTTAAAAACCTGTCGCTGATTCACTGTCGAAATGATGGTACATATAACCGAAATCTAAATCATTTTTTTTTTAATTTTCCAGTGTACGTTTATCGTACTCTGCAGTTATTGTAACGCACGTATTTCTCACTCTATGAAGCATCCATAGAATAACTCTATGTCATATTTTCTGAGTGATAATACCGAAACTTAATGGAATAAAATAACTAACTCCGGGACAAACCTAAATCCACTTCCTTTTCTTGAAGAGAGAAAAGAAAAGAATAAAAGTTGTTCATTTCCAATAACAACACAGGTCATTGGTTTTTAAAATGCCTTGACTTAAAGTAATTATTTGACATACATTTATGTGTGTCACAATACCCATACTACTTGTCGAACAAAAATACTGAAATTTAGAGGAAAACATGAAAACGAATAATTTTTCTTGAATTATCCTGAGGTTGATGTATATGCTATATATATACTATCTAGATATATGCTATATACGCATACACATACATAAGTATATCTACATATGCTGTATGTATATATGTACATATCTACGTAATTTATGTACTTTTACTATTTGTGTGTACACATATACATATATATACAATTCACATTCATATATACAATACAACTGATGCATTGATGAAAAACGCTTTTTTAATGCTTACCTACGTTGAAATATGAACTTATATTTTAGCGATGTCAGAGGGATAATTTAAGAGCAAGAATTGGTGAATGTAAGTATATGTGTGTCTAAGACTTGAAGATCGACGTAGTTGAAATTCTTAAGCAACTTCTCATGCTGAGGTTTCAACTAACATACTAAGAGACTAGATCGAAGAAAAAAATATTCTACTACCCAACAAATTCATATTACCTATGCCTAAATAACACTGGTCAAAAAACCTCACCCGAGTCAAGAACAAGAAATAATTATTGCACACTGCAAATTGACAATATTTAACAAGCCGAATGGAATAATTAGTAAAATTGGCTGCCTAAATAATGCAGTCACGATGTATTCCCGAGTGTCGTAAACAAGAAATTTTCAAACGAGGCTACCATGATAAAGGACACGAATAGAAGATTGAAACACACATTTGCACCACTGAGTTCGTATCTCAGAGCTAATTTCGGTAAGCTGAAGAAATGAATGATTTGAGAACGCCCAATCCCGCATAATACAACTTGAAATATGAGATTTTCAAACAATTTAAAAAGAGAATTTTCTGAATTATAAAACTAACGCGAAGATTATTCACATATAGGGTTTAGCCATAGCCACTGAAGTACAACCCATTCGTCTAACTGGAATTATCAGTTTTGAACTTTCAGAGGCAACCACCTTGCAACTCCACTCAAGTCGCGCTGCCGTTCCAGTGGTGCTGGTAAATTTCATAACTCACCAAATCTTGATAAGGATAAGTTATTTTAGTGTTAACTTCTTGCATGATCAAATATTAATCGAACGCAAAGAAATTCAGTTGAGCCACTCTATTTTGCTTCGGCAAAAAAAGCTTTAGAATCGGGCTCATAAACACAGCTATATCAGTTCTACCCTCTCGATGTGAGCGAAGTTACGAGTATCAATTCCGATTACACCGAGGGGCGGGTCTATTGTGCCCCATTGTATCTTCTATTCCTGATTAGTAGTGACGGCTTCCTCAAACTTTATCATACGCTCAATAGCGTTGCAATTGCAAAGTTTTTCAGACACCAAATTGTTTTTAATTCTCTTTTGATTGTTATACAGTTCTGCTTTGCTTTCACTACTAACAGAGATTTCATTTTAAAATTCATTTCAAAGTGACGTTTCTTATGTTCGTCATGAGAGCTTACTGGTATGAGCGAATATGAATTTAGTAGTTCTTCAATTAATTTTGTTTACTTTAGTTGAGCTGAGGATTTCAAATTAATTTTTGTAGCTCTTTGTTGATTATTATTGCAGCTTTTCTGAAACCACACAAACAAAACCTAACACCTATGCACGGTACAGTGTTTTCATTAACTTTAAAGGCAATGACTCATTCCTTATGTATTCATCGGCCTCGTAAAAAGCAAGATTCAGTTTCTCAAAGCAATGAGCAATTTCCATGGAATAATACCTGGACACACTGGGTGGAATTTCATCGTTTTCACAAACATCAACATAAATACAATTGCTCCACAGATTGTTTGCATTTTTTGAAGAAATGACTCAGTATCGATCATTCAACTAGCCCTAAGTTTTCGTTGTACTTCAAGACACTGATTTTTACATTCGATGCTCAAAATAGACATAAATGAATAAATAGATATAAATAGATGTTCAAAATAGGGCCCTACAATCGAGTGAATTAGATTTTTAACCATTCCTTTGGTACAGCTTAAAAGTCACATCAGGTATAACAAGAAAGTTCAAGTTTAACTACGTCGTAAAAAACCGATGTCATGGAGTGCATCAGTCGAGGTTTAACATCCACGAAGGCCATCCTCGACATTTGGTATTCCCACCGCGCGGCACAGCGACGTCTGCTGCGTGCTGGATTCGCGATCAGGACCTGGGCTGTACCACAGGACGATCGTCCTCGTCCTCGTTTTGGCAAGTGTCCCGACTGTGAGCACGTCTGTTCCAACGCTAGTGCTCACGCGGACGGTCTGGTGATCCTACTGCTGATTTTGTGTTCGTCTGTTCCAACGCTAGTGCTCACGCGGACAGTTTAATGTTCCTAATGCTGATTTTGTGTTCGTCTGTCCCAACGTTAGTGCTAACGCGGACGGTTTGGTGTTCCTACTGCTGATTTTGTGTTCGTCTGTTCCAACGCTAGTGCTCACGCGGACGGTTTGGTATTCCTACTGCCGATTTTGTGTTGGTCTGTTCCAACGCTAGTGCTTACAAGAGCAGTGTGTTGTTTCTGTTGCTCGAAAGCAATATTTCAGCGCTAATCTCTAAACTCAACTAAACTTACGTGAGTCCTTAGTGAGAGATGCGGCAAAACGCTGTGAATTATGAGTGAAAACAGTGATTTGACCTGAAATTATCTAATCGGAGCGATCATTGCAGTGTCACTCAAATAGAATCTGGTGTTAAATAATTTGAGATAGGTTTTTACCTTCGTAAACAATATCGATGTTTACTCGTATAAATATTCATGTCAGCGCGATCCCAACACTCCGACTTCGGCACTCGTTCGTAGTCATCCCTCTCATATTTATTTATGAATCTCATGTAGCTGTTTTGCAATCTTCTTAAGAGAGAATCGTAATATCAGTATAATTTCATGACAAGTGTCAATAAGCCAGTAACAGCTCATACAATAATAATTAGCATGTTTTCAATCAAACAAACGGGTTTTGATCACAAGCTTTCAACGCACTAAACGCATTTAAGAAAGAAAAGAAAAAATTACATTATGCCTAGAGATGGAAGTAAACGAACTTACGTGTGCATGAGTGTAGTCATACATTAATTCATTGGTAAATGATCATACTCATATACAGGATTCGAGGGCTATTTGAGAACATTTCTCGCATCGTAAATAAACAACGACAAATTCGTAAACAAAGTATACATTTAAATAAGATTTATACAAAATATCCTTGGTGATACTTGTTCACCAAATTATTACATAACACTACTTTTGGAATCAATGACTGCTTCTATTCGGGTCTGAAAGCGTTGACAGGTTAAAATTAAGTGGTCCTCATTCATATCGGACATCAACTGAACAATGATGGACCTCAGTAAAGGTCTCGTATTTGGAGGATATTGATTAGTCTCACTTTCAACGGTGCTCTGTACGTTATAGTTCATGGGATTTAAATCTGACGAGTTAAAGGCCACATGTTGGGATCTCATGATCGTAAAAATCTCTGATAACCTGTCTCGGGTTACCATGGCTTTTTAAGGTGCTTGGTCTTTCTGAAAGGCTTATGGCCTTCCATTGATACTTTTGTCTATCCGAGGCTTAACATTTGTTTTCAGAAGTTCAATGCATAGAGCAGCATTAATCATAAGACCCTGAGGGAAAATGTAAGGTGGCAGGCATGGCAATACCTCACTTTTCACAACTGTTAAAAAAAATTGGAGAACACGGAAATTTGGTGTGCATCACCGTGGGTTCTTTAGAACGATCTGCTCATAGTCACCTGTTATTCTGTCCGTTAATTTTCCACTCCTGGTCGAAGTGTTTTTTGTCAGAGAAAAAATTAAACCATGATATGTTCGTGAGGGTGTTTTGATTCGTTAAGCAACTGTTTTGAACACATGAAACGCATTTTTTGTGTCTTTGCTGATACGAATTGTCCTTTTCTCATTAAATATGCCTTGTATCGAATGTCCTGATGTACCACAGTTCTGAAAGTCCACTCTAATAAAGGAAGTTCTTTAGAAATGGTCCTCATCGATCTTCTGGCGTTCTCACCGATGATGTTTTGAACATTCCGCATTAATTCTGGTGTTTTTATGGTATCAGAGCGATGGGGATGTTTTTTCTCTTTGCGACAGTGGAAACATTGTCATCACAGCCCTCTTGCTCCAAACGAACTCTGTGATCAAATAATTTGGTTACGCGTAAAATGTTCCTAGTTTCTGAATCGTTATGTTTGCAGTTAAATTAATTATGACTGCATGTTATTTCACTTCTTGCGTTAATATTTTTCTACGAATGGGTTATTTGAAATAAAAAATATTATTATAAATGACTTGTTTGTGTAATGAACTCGAACCGACTTGTCTTCGAATGTCCCTCGCACTCTGCGTATTTACATACATCATACCGTGCAGTTGTGTAGCCTAGAGAAGCCACGGGGGTACATTCATATCCGCATGTTTGCAAAATGTACATGTATTTCATTCTTGTGCCGTACATTAATTATTCAAACAGTTAGTCAATGAAACACCGCTTTGGTACGACAAGTTTTTTTTGTTGGGACACGATTCTTTTCACCATGATGCGTATCATGTCTTTGTTAGAATATTAATGCTTGCGTAGTACATCAAGCGTCTTGTATAACTCACAAAGTACGACAAATGATGTTTAGTAACACATCTTGTATCTAGTAATGTGTCTAGTACTATGCCTAATATCTAGAACTACGCCTAATGTCTTATAATACATTTAGTGTCTATAAATATACCTAACAATACTTCTAGTGTCTAGTACTATTGTACATCTAGTGCCCAGTTCTACGCCTGGTGTGGTACCACCGCAATGATACTCCGATGGTTCTCGTGTCTCGCACTCATCCTCTCTTTGGAACACAGCGTCGGTGAGTGTTCTCTCATACCCAAACTATAAAACTAATCCATTGTGGGACAAATTTACCACTAAAATAGTGAGACGTACTTTGTACTCTATCCATTCGCAATATTACGACTCAGTTTATTTCACCTCATCTTAAAAAAAGAATACGTTCTATAAAAGAAACATATTTTTGTTGCGATTTGAGTCACTGCAGATGATAAAAATTCCAGCTTGTGCACGCTATTCATTTGCAATATTGCGACTCGTATTATTTTATTAATTCAGGGTACGCTTTCGAATGGCAACGGATTTTCGTTAAGATAAAGTTAGTGAAAACGATAAGAATTTCAGTGAGGAAAGATTTGTATTAAATATAATCGTATATTGACATAGTACAACAACATGGCGTGGAACATTCCCTGTAACACAGATGGTGAGCTCATTTTTGCACAGATGGTGAGCACGCACATACAAAAACACATCTTTAATGACAGGAGACTACCAAAAAAAACAATGCGGTCTTCTTAGTCCCTTCTTTTGTAGTGTAAATGAACTTTAGTGAATCTGATTTCTTTTGCCACATCAAACCAGCTATTTTTTAAAACACGATGAGAGTCCCCATTGAAAGTAGAAAATTCGATGCATCTGCGAACCATCAGCAGTGAAATAAAGTCACCCGAAAACAAAGCGAACGAAACAGACAAGTTCGTATTATAATAATATTGGAAGCGCTAAGGCGCCGAGCACACGATAAAACGTAAAGTCAGCATGAAGTAAAACAACTTGCAAACAAGAAAAATAATCGTGAGTAACCTGCTTAGTCAATAACAAAGAGTTAGTATAAAAACTGAGAAGACTATTTAAGAACCATGTCTGGTTTGGAAAGTAAATAATAATTTCATAGTTTGGAGATCGTAACTAAGGCTAAATATATAAAGTTCATTTCTTAGCATGGCTATCGCACTACGCAGTTCCAATTGCTGAGTAAGAAGACCAGGTTGACAAATTACTGGTGCTGTAACTCCTTCAACAATTACTGACCTTACCAATTACTGATTGAGAATGTCTGATCAAGAAATAATTTATACTGAAACTCTTACCACTATTACTGACCTTAATAATTACTGATTGAGAGATCTGATCAACAAAGTATTGGTGGTGAAACTCCTACCACAATTACTGATCTCAACAATTACTGATTGAGAATCTCTGATCAACGAATTATAAATAATTGGTTCTGTAACTCCTACCACGATTACTGATCTTGAATATCCCAATTTATTTTCTCGTTTTCAGTTCAAGGATGGACTTCCTGGTGCGTTGCAGGCCTCCCTGGCATACAAATTAAGGAATACGCAGTGTTCATGACCATGATGTTGTCTCTGATGCTACAGGGTATCTAAGCTCCGTTGGGCGTTACCGTACCGATAACTTCTTACCAGTCCTCTACACCCGCAGTCAAGGAGCACCCTGACAAGTGTTATAGCCCCATTGACATGAGTACCTTCAGATTAAAGTGAAACTCGGTTTTGATCAGTGCTGGAAATTTTAAACTCGTTATTTACTTTCAACGCCAAACTTGACTAAAATAGTTATCTTGATGTTTACTCGATGATTAATGTTAACAGATAGCTTGCGAAATGTTTTTCGATCTAGCATGTTTTTTCTGTTCTTGGAAGTTGCATTTTCGTCGTGTTTTCAATGATATCAGTACACGTCATTTTACTTTCATGCCAACGTCATTCGTGTTGTGTTTCTGCCGATGAGATTATTCATGCAGCTGATAGAGCGCACATGCACAAAGCGTCCTATTTTAAATTTAGGTTCACATCGTGTTTTTAAAGGAATAAAACATTTAAAACTGTTCCCATTTTCATTTCTTTAATTAAAGAAGATATTTTAATGAAACTGAACGAACGGAAAATTCTCTTACTTGAAAAGCGGATAAACAAAAACCACTTCTCAAAAACCGTTCAAGTCACAAAGGTTTTGCGAGCATTGGGTATTCTTTTTGTTTGTTCGTGTGGACGTGTGTGCGAGTGTTTGTGTGTTTGGTTAGTATAAGAAAAGGAAAAAAAATTTTTAAACTCCATCTTTCCTCAGTCGTTGCCGACTTCCAGACAAAAGCTCACAGAAGAGCGAGAGTTTAATTCACTGATGTCGACTTTGGAACAGAGATTTCACTTTGAATTGCAATTCTTAAGCCAGGAAAAATGTAACATTATTCAACGGAACAAAAAAAAACATCTTTTCTACGTCAATTCGTGATACCATTCTTGTAGATAACAACCAGCTTCTATAGCGACATTGAGGAACTTTGAATGCAAGTCAGTATTGCTGATTTTGTTCTATACGCGAGAAACACACAAGGATATACTACGGCGCCTTCAAAGGTCTTATTTCATTCGACAAACGTCAGCGTGCAAGAATGGTAACAGATATGCTTCAGTTAACGAACAAAAGTAAATTTGCAATTATTACAACTATGAAATAAATAATGTTTAAAAGGCCTCTCGTTAGCATACATGCTAACAAGTATTAATGTCATGTTGGAATATAAAATCTAAACAATGGAAAATATATTGATTAAAGCGTGAATATTTTCACTATGAGTTAGTTATGCAAGAATATACTGTGAATGCTACTACTTGCTGTTAATTCTCTCAAAATCATTTACCACCGATTACAATCATTCCTTCTCAAGAAAAATTATTCCCACATTCTAGTTACTTGTATGGCTTAAATTCACCAATTAGAATTTTTTGTGTATCGGATGAATTAAAGAGAAAATAGTCAATGTCTTCATGTGAAAACAGATCAAAATAGTCATATACTACAATACGTAAATAATAGCGCGAGGATATCACTCAATGTCCTAGCAAGTACCACATAGTAGATCAAGTAGAACATTGTTCTGAGTAGATGTGTTATTTATTGTACATCCCTTCATTTAAACATCCCCACCTACTTCAATGAGATTTTTATTTATAACCCTTTTTTTATTAATTAAATTTAATTTGCCGTACTTGATCTTTTTTTGAAAACAACTCATCATCTATCATAAGGATAAGAGAGTGAAAATTATGTTGTAATCAGACATGTATCTATTAAATATAATAAAAACAAAGTCTCTGACGATCAATGGGATACGTAGATAAGATTGACTCATTCTCGTTCATTCAAAACGCATTGCATTTGAAAAGCTTAGAGCAGGGATTTCTAACATTTTTTCCGCCTCTCACTCTCAAGAAATTTCAAATGAATCTCGCACCCCTTGAAAAAAATACCAACATGTAGCCAACACCCTATTATTTACCTGAACTTTTCTCGCACCCCCTGGAATAGAAATGCCAACATGTAGCCAATATCATATAATTCACCTGAACTTTTCTTGCACCCTTTGGAACATTATCTCACACCCCAGGAGGTGAGAGCATCCCAGGTTAGGAACGAGCAAACGAGCAGTGCATTTTAACAAACAAGCAGCAGTGCACTATAACTCTGAGCAGAAAGCCTGTCCTGCTACGAGTGCGCTGGCTACTGGGCAGCAGAGCCGCCCCATGCCTCCCACAACAATGACGCCTGCGCTCGCGACTCCTTCGTCCCAAGCAACGTGACGGTCACCAACTTCACCGCAGACCCCGCCGACCCGCTCTTCTGCTTCACATTTGTAGTCTATAACAATGGTGAGCTCATGTTGCTTTCGCGAGACTGAGATAGGCTGCATGGTTAGTGTGTTATGCTGTTGAAATACTGAAATTAAGTAAAGTTGGTTGAATGGTTCTGAATACTGCAGTATGTATTTATTTTGGAGTACGATATAGATTCACATTCGGTAGGTGGCGTTGTTTTACAAACTGAGGTATAGCAGTATTTAACTGAGATATTATAGTAGTTTTTCTCGATTGATCTGATTATTATAAAAACCGCAGTGTGATAGATCTCACATGAAAGACCATACCAAATGTAAAGAACTAACTGTTACAAAGATGCGGTACATTAAAACATATGACGTCTCTTGAATGAACATTTATGTTTGTACCTGTTGTAGTATAGCAAGGTAGGTCTGATGTCATTGTGAGTATTATGCTATTGAAGGGTGACGACCAGTGCGGTACAATGTTAGGATTTTTTACAGTGGTTTATGACATGCATCGACCTGAGTGCTCCATGAACTCTGCGAAAGTTAAAGACCTTTAGCAGCTCCAAATGAAGAGACAGTCATTTTGATTTGAGCAGTCATGGCTGAATAAGGTGTTCTTGTCTTAAGTTTCTTCTCTTCTTTCTGCCATTTTTCTCTTGTTTAGTTACTTGGTTCCAGGGTCATTCATTTAGTTTCATCTATTAAATGTTACATTTCATTGTATCACCTATTTCGGGTCTCTGCTGGCCAGACAAGTCAAGATTGATTATAATTAACTTTTGAGGTAGGGCTGAATTGAACATAAAACTTTCACTAGTAATTTAATTTTACTTTGTTTGCTCTCTTGAATATTTTTAAGAAATAAGTTTCCCTAAATTATTGAAATTCTGATGTTTACTTTTAGATCAACTTTGAACTTTCAATTGAGGACTGATTCCTCTTTTTCAGTAATGTACTCTTCAGGAGCAAACAATTATTGTATCTATGGAAATAAGAACTCCCAGGATGACAATGTAATGTCCTGAGCTGAGAGTTAGGCTGAATTAATTTTTTTTGTTTAGGACCGTCTTTTTTGGTTCACTGTCGTCCTGTTTTTCAGTATCTACTACTTTCTTCTTCAACTTTTATCTTGTTTCATAAACTTCTTCAAGAGCTTACGATATCTATGCACCTTGTGCTTAGATTCCGCGTTCCCTAAAGTCGATACTATATGGTGCACTCCTTTCCTTCTTTGGAACGCCTTGTGTTGCGGTTAGGGAGCCTTAAGCTAATGTCTAATTTAATCTTTTCTGTAGTGTAGTAAATTTTCTTTCCGGTGAAAATATTTTTAAACTAATACTTCTCACAGCGCAACATCAAATAACGGGTAGCATCGCCTCATACTGTAGTGAATTTATTGTTTTGTACCACAGGAAATTGTGCTTAAGCGATTGACTCATACCGCTGCCTCAATTAGAACTTGTGCATCGTAATTCGAGTAAATTTGCACTCTAACAGAACCGCATAAGTTCTTGCAAGCATGGAAGTTTGCTTTTGCACTCATTGCTTTTCTCGCTTCGCCTGATGGAACCAGCAATTTTCGCAGCTCTGTGAACATCAGATAAAAAGGTTAAGGGAACAAAGCCCTCGCCAACACTCAAATAAAGAAATTGCGCTAATCTCTAGTAAATATCACTTTAACTCAAACTGCATTTTTTCCTCTTTGTTTCAACATCCTGCGGCAGTTCCGCACTGATGAGCTTCGGAGTATTCTTTGTGAATGTAATTTCTTTCTGAGGAATCTATTTGTGATGCTGGAGTTTACCAAACCGGAAGAAAATTACTCCTTTGTAAGAGATCAAACCTTCACACGCTTGACTTTTTATCTCTCACGTCAAATCCCAGCTCATTGTTGCTATAACTGTCAACCAATTGTGAGAAAAAAACGATTTCCACGCTAAAAACAAAATTCAAGGGAAAAGGAAGGGATCTCAGAAACTTCCTGATTTTTTTTCGCTCTTTTATCCAGCTATTCTTTCAGTTGTGTTCAACTTTTTTAGTGGAAGTTAATCAAGTGAAATCCACAAAATCAAGAGACAGTGCGAACAATAGCAAGTTGCTAAGTGTATCCTAATGAGAAATATTTTTACCCGTGAACACAAAATTTCTGTAAGAACATAGGTCATCTTGCTCATTTTTAATCACATAACACTCACATGCAGACACGAGCACGCATGACCTATCTCTGGAGGTGATCGAGTCTTAGCTTACCGTAGATAACAAATCTACGCACACGCCTTGCATACAACTAGTATTAACCAAAGAAACATACATTTATTTTTCGAGCAGATGCAAACGACGGACGGCCGTACACAATCCGCGGAGCTCAGACGAAGAGCAACAGGAGCGGCACGCCTTTCAACATGGCGATCGTGGACAAGATCCGGGGTCTGGCATACACTCTCGATGTCGAGCGCAGTGAGATCTCTTCCACGATGGAGACCTGCCACGAAGATCTGTGCAACGGTAGCCAGGCTACGACAATGGGGGTCACGCCTTCAGTTTTACTCGCCCTGCTGCCCGTGTTTCTGTTCAGATTTCTGGCGTAGTTCACCTCACAGAGAAACTCGTTGGATTATTTTTCAAATTTTACAGAAGTTATTTTTACGTTAATAGGACTGTTTATGTTCAATCAGCATACTCTATATGTAGATTTAAGATTTTTCTTGATGCAGGGTTACCTAGCTCAAGTTACGTTAAGTTTATTCGAAATAGTAAACAATTTTACTACAAACACAAACTTTCCCATCAAAGCAACGAGATGGAACAAAGGTTATTCTGAGTAGTAACTTAATGTAAACTGTTTTAAACCCGTGCTGGTAAAAGATTCAGTGGAAACACCTAAACAGAAAATATTTGAGCGATGACAATAAGCAGACGGTTCAGTTTGTTTACAATCACGGCCATACATTCCACATCTAGCTACGGACGCATTTGGACGGCGGTCTTGCCAGTAGATACGTTGTAGATACAGAGCTCAGCTTCCTAACGTCTTGTACTTTTTATCTTGTAATTTTCCTGTTCCTTCTAGATTATTTGGATACCTTTTCCTGTGAAAATTTTTACGTTGTAAACATGATGGCGCTTGTTTGTTAGATCCAACTGATTTTCTTATCGGGATAATAACTTCTGACTTATCTGACCATTTCCCGGTGTTTCTCACCAAGAAGAATGTCTATAGTGCCTGTACCAGCCTAGAAGCTGAAAACTACTCATATCGTTTTGTAAACGAATTCAACATAAGAACAATGCGAACTGTTCTAGAAGAATTAATGTCATCATTGGATATCTATCAACGGGACAGTAATGCGATTTACATTGATGAAACGATGTTAAATTTTTCTGAAATTATAACGACCGCACACAATCAATGTTGTCCAATAATCACACTCACCATTACACCGAAAAACAGACAAAAGCCCTGGATTACTGATGACATCGAGATCAATATAAAGAAACGTCAAGCGTACCTAGCCTTACTTTACAAAGAACGAATATCTAAAGAAATGTATAACAGATTTAGAAATCATGTGACAAATCAAATACGTACACCGAAACAAAACTACTTCACGCGCAAATTTACTGAAAACAAAACTGATATCTGGAAAAAACATGGAGCCCACTTAATTCATGCTATAAACCGAAAAATAATGATACGAAAAAAATTGAGTCCATCATTCAAGAAAATGTAAAATATCACGAGAAGGAAGATATTGCAACAGTGTTTAACGACTTTATGTAAACATAGGGAAAAATATACCTAATAGTATTTCTAGTGAACCTACTGACCACTTGCAATACATGGACCATGTCCGTGAACACAACTCTTTTGTGCCTCACTTCTTCTTTTTCATGCCAACTAATCCCTTCGATGTGATTGCATGCATAAACAACTTGAAAAATAAATCAAATAGATTGAAGACGTTCTCGGCTAAAGTTCTTAAGGCTATAGCTGATATAATAGCACCGTGCATATCTAATATTATCAACCAGTCACTTTTCCAGGGTATCTTCCCCAACTCTCTCAAAATTGCCAGAGTGACCCTATCTTTAAAA
This sequence comes from Platorchestia sp. MABIK, assembly GCA_014220935.1. Taxonomy (NCBI): domain Eukaryota; kingdom Metazoa; phylum Arthropoda; class Malacostraca; order Amphipoda; family Talitridae; genus Platorchestia; species Platorchestia sp. MABIK. The sequence continues at coordinate 66,689 of JACJUY010000215.1, read as the reverse complement.
ATTGTGATAAAAATTGCATTAACAATTGTACACCTATCACTGCACTACCAATAATTAGCACAATAATCGAGAAAATTGTGTATAAAAAAGTTCACTCTTCTCCTGAACAAAAATCTTTTCCCTATGACAAACAATACGACTTTCGTTCTAAAAAATCGACAATACAGGCTGTATTAAATCATTGACAATACCTTTATTCTAATATAGATAGCTTATTTTCTCCGTATTTCTTGACGTTCGAAATGCGTTCGATTGCAGGGACAGTAACATTTTACTATCGAAACTACATTGTTATGGCATCAGAGGAGCTGCACATGATTGATTGAAATCCTACCTAACAAATCGAATGCAGTATGTTGGCATTGACGATGCACAATCTGAACTGCTAACAATCAGCCATGGAGTACCGCAAGAGTCGGTCCTTGGGACTCTTCTCTTCTTGATCTTTATCAATGACATAGTTGAATCTACTTCATTCATCAAAATCATACTTTTTGCCGACGACAGCACGCTCTCTGCGGTTCTTCAAAATGAAAATCCAATTTTAATTGCAGGAATTATAAATAATGAGCTGCAAAATGTATCAATGTGGCTTAAAGCTAATAAAATATGCTTCAAAATCGAAAAGACAAAATACATTATATTCTCATGCAAGAGAAATATGTCTCTTCCACACATTAAAATAGGTTATAATGAAATCGAATAAATCAACTCCTGCAAATTTCTGAGCATTATACTAGATAAACATCTAACATTCAAAAATCACACTGCACAAATCAGTACTAAATTATCAAAATCCGTTGGAATCCTTCATAAAGTAAAAAATGAACTGCCTGAAGAAGCTTCAAAAACACTTTATCGAACAATCATTTCACCATATTTACAATACGGAAAAGAAGCATGTTACGGAACTGATAAAAATAAAACCAATTTGCATTTTGGACTACAAAAAAGAGCCATTCGAGCGGTAATGAAATTAGAATTTAATACGCACACAAGAGATTCATTCATAAGCTTAAAAGTACTCAGGCTTTTTGATCTCTACAAGCTTTCCATATGTAATTTTGATTTACAAAACACTAACTGATGATGGCGACAGAGAACTCAAACAATTATTAACTGTTTAAACTGGTCATCATGATCACTTTGCACGAAACATAAGTAACTTCATACTTCCCTATTATTCAAAATCTCGGTCACAACACAGTTTCCTCTTCATTGGTACTAACAATTGGAATGCAATCCCTGCCGAGATCCGTGGAAAAAGTTTCTACAAAGCTTTCAAAACAGATCTTGAATCCTTCTTCTTATCGAAATATTAATCATATAAGGTATTTCAAGTAAATCTTTTTTTCTCATGTTATACGACTTATCCCGACAAGGTAATAATCTGCCATGATAATAATTTAAATCTTTTGCACCTACCTAATCGTTTCTCTTGAATATACTGTTTCCATATAGCTCATATTAACTATTTTTTTGTAAAATTAAGCGTCAAACATGAAACATGTTCAGTCTTGTGTGCCCCTAGGTTATGTAAATTAGGTTAAACTCAACTTTGAACTTTAAAAATAGCTTCGATGTTAGGATGCCCTAGAAGTCGCCGAACTTATTCAGGCCCATAAGTAGCTATCCTAAAATATGTCCATTGTACTAGACTTAGAGATAATCTACTGCTGTATCACTTGTGGTAAATAAATTGTTTAATCTCATGCTATAGTACAGTAGACCTCACGTCATAGCAGCACCCAATAATGTCCTCCTGACTAGTCACAGTCCGCAGCGTAAATTTTCCGGTAAAACGGCGCAGTTAACCCTTTCACTCCCAATTATTTGTTTTCGAAAAAATTAAAACTGATGGCATGTTTTACTTGTTTATAAGTAAAGGATACTAGGAAAAAATCCCCACGTTCATCGGTTAGGTTACAGGCTTTGAGAGTTTTTGTCCCATCGGTATTTTATGAAGGTATCATACATCCCACTGGCCTAATTGAAAATCTGTGGGACGCATTCGCCCAACGGGAGTGAAAAGGTTAGCGCAGCCGCAGCTGCTTCCAACAGTAGTGCTGTGCTCTGCCCGACGTGAACGTCACTCGATCTACTGAACTGCGACCAGCGCGCCTTGCTGCAATGACCTGCGCAGATGATGAAGGCTATTTTTAAGACTGGAATACTGACGGGAGGAACCTAATTTTATTTCCAACAGAATCTGACCATTGGTTTCTGAGCTGCTGGTTGTTCAAGCGTGTTACTAAAACTACTTGGAAAGTTTTCTGATTCCATGATGCCAATGCTATTGAACTGAGCGTATAAATGCTCAAAAATAAAAACACGTATTTGATACTACTTCCGTTCCACCGCATTTTACCATAATTTTCTCAATATCTACTCTCTTTGACTCCATGTTACTCTTTTACTTCCTATTGTACTGTAATTCCTGCAATCATTCACTTTTTGACCTGTTACTCAGTTTTATGATTGTAATGAATTTATCATTCTTAAATAAAAGTTGACGTTCTTTTATAAATGCTTATACACTTCTTTCACATAAAAGGGCAATTTACTACCGCACCATAGTCCTCTACCCAGTATGGAAAATCGGTCTACCTTCAAAAATTTACTCGAGCTGAGATCATTTGTGCGCTCTCAAATACGTATTTTGTGAACAGTCCTTGCATCAAACTATCTGTCGAGGTTTTTCGTCTGAAATTCGAGTGCGCAATTACGCTGGAGTTTCAGTTTCAAAGACGGAAGAATGTTCCCTAATAGAAATAAGATAATAATTTCTCACATAAAAATGCAGCCGTATAAACTATAAGAAATCATTTTGAAGAGTTATTAAATTATGTTACGAGGGTTGTAACATCAGAATGTTTAAACCTTAGAACAATAATTCTCCTTAATTTTTACCAATGCTACGTCATTATAGTTGAGGACATCATCATTAACGATAACCCTCACATCATACACAAAATCGTACAAATACCTTTTCATACTTTTCTATGCGGGTAGAGTCATAAACTTAAGCCTCAAACTACGCTGGTACTTTGTAACTGACTCGATACCATTTTGCGATGAAAAGTAAGTCTCATACTTCAGCTGCTTTTATGATAACCTTCCCCATGCTTGAAAGGACAATCGGCGCACCTCTTCAAGAGAGATATTGAGACAGAGGCAGCTGCGTCACTGTGTTACCGACAAAATGCATAGCTGCACTGTTAAAGTATACTATTAAACCTATATTGGCTGTATGATATTGCGGCCGTAATTTGTTGCACGCTTGTGACATGTAATCCAGTGCAAAGACACCTATAATTTAATGTTTTCATTAAATAATTTTGTGGCGTTTCTCTGCCTGTAATGTGAGTGCGTTTCTTTTTATTTTAGCGGGATCACCCCTCACATTCACACGGTTAACTGTATTAATTAATGTGAGTGCTAATTATTTGATTTTAGCATGACAAACCCTTGCATACACACGGTTACCTGTTTTAATTAATGTGAGTGAGTATTATTTTATTTTAGCATGAGAAACCCTCACATTCACAGGGTCAACTGTTTTAATCAAGGTGAGAGCGACTAATTTTATTTCATTTTATTCTATTCTTAGCATGGTAAACCCTTACATTCACACGGTTAACTGCTTTCACCTCGGTGATATCTAAACTGAATTTCCTTTGCACTTGTCGGAGTGTATAACCTACAAAATTATTTGAAAAAATTACCTACCCTGTGAGGAATTTATACTACACATTTGGCTAATAACTTCATTAAATTATTCGTCATTAATAGCACGAAAAAGCAATAAAATTAAGAACACATACAGATTGAATTATTAGTTTTATTTGACCGCCTCTCAACACCGAGGAAAAACTTCACGGTTAGCTCATTAATTTGTTCATATCACACTTTCTTTGCTTAGTACAGCCAAGCATTAAAATTATACGAGTCGAGTTAATAGCTTAAAAGTGACCAATTAGTCCACGCCTAACATTTTATTAGGGTTAAAAGTCGAGTATATTTTTGTTGGAAATAAGCGTCAGGTAAGTTCACGGGCGCAGCAGACACATAACGGCCTCAGGTGATATGGAAGCCTTTCCTAATTAATGTTAATTAGTAAAGGCAGATGCCTAATGGTAAAACAAATAGTTATAAATGGTGAAGATAGCCCCATTTTAGAGCAGCGAACCAGTCTGAAGAAAAAATGTTAACAGAGCTTAAAGTGGCCATAATCTCACAAATTTAATGAAAAAAAACTAGACTCACAGACCCTCTCATACAATCATTCACTAATAACATATTAAATCATGCAGGAGAAAAGAGAAGAACCACGACCGTCCACCAAACTGCTTGCCACTCGACGAGTCAACTCAGGAGGAAATGACACTGGGCACAGAGTACGGTGCTCCAGTTGTGCCCGCTGCCACCACATAATCTCCCCGATGACCTCTCTGAGAATCTATTTGACCTGCTGTATGAGCATGTTCCCGCTGTGTGACCTCACCGTGCATGCAGGTCCGGCGGTCTACCATTGCAATACAAATTAACTTGCGAGGCATGGACGAATCTGTGGGGAATTTTCCCTGCAATCCTGACAGTCGGGATGTTATCAGAGTTTTTCCTCTTGTTTTCTGGTTCATCAAAGTATTATCACGGAGCTCTAAGAATACCCTTCCTCTGTACCGTCAACGTATGTGTCCAGAATTTTCTGCGTTTTTTCATGGTGATGCCAATACAAAATGCTGGAATAGTACCGATTTGAAAAATTTAGCCAGCTTATGAACCGCCAGGAGAAAGCCATGGAACTGCGAAACATACACACAAATAAATAAATCTTTTTTCACTCCCGACAATTCCTTGGCTGCAACGTATTGTAACCAAATGACAAGAACACCCCTCATGAGCGTGCTATTTCTTGTGTCCGGAATGTCATTAAGGAGGAGGGATATAAAATCCCTCATGAGTGTACTCGATTTGATAGCTGCGCAAAGGGCCTTTTGAAGGCCCAAAGCCAACCGAGAGCTTAGCCGATTAGCGCGACTCAGTCGATGCCAACGTCGGGAATATATTTTTGCCGAGGTTAACCTTTACTGACAAAAATCAGTCCGAGTTATTCATTACACGAAACTAGCGTATTGCAAGAATCAAGCATCAAGCAAATTACTTGGCTTAATTTGGTTTCAAATAATTGATTGAGATTAGCAAAATGATGTGTAATGATGTATTTTCACCAAAGTGGAAATAAATTTCGAGAAACGCCAACTACCACAGAAGTTTTCAGCCACTGAATTGATGTTAAAAATTGCAATACTTTAAATATAGAATTTAATAAAAAATCATGGAAAATTTTAACTAATGTGGGTGGTATTAAAAATACTTAAATTCTAATATAAGGGACTCGTCATATACGTATAGAGTGTGTTAGACTCAACGTATCTTGTCAGTGAATCTCCTAATTTGGTTCCATTGCAGGCTTATGCAACTGGTATAAAACTAGCGTTGTGACCTTCTGTGTGATTTCGAGTGAGGGCGACGTCCTTACCCATTTCTTCGCCGACTACGTTTAACGTGAATGCCGAATCCTACTGTAGCGTCTTTCAGAAAGAAATCATTCAGAGGATGAAAGCCAAGGCTTCAAATAAGAAGTTCATGTTCCAACATGACTCGGCTCCCACCCACACGGCGAGCAAAATCGTTGACATCGGAGTTCAATTCTGGGAGAAAGACTTTTGGCCTTTCAAATCGTCTGAATAGATCCCACTGGACCACTATTTTTGATCGCAAATTGAGGTCAAAGCTTGTGCAAAGTTCCTCAACGGCGTCAGATCACTTGAAAAAGACATTAAAAAGGCCGTGGAGTAGATGGAAACAGCAAAAGTTATTGTCACCGTGTCAAGCTTTCGAAAGCGCGTTGAAGCCATCATATCTGAAGGCTGTCATATCGAATAAATTTTTTTCCCCTGGCGTGCTAAATAAACAGTCAAAATTTCAACGTAAATATAGTGTTTCTTTTTCTTTTAGTTGCACGGATAGGAAGAGTACAAATCTATCTGAAAGACCCTCTACGGCTGTGAATTTTCGCAAAACTCAAAGTGATTACATGTTATCGTTCACACACGGAACAAAGCTGCATCTAAGGGATGGGTGTCAGTTTGTTTGGTAGTTCATTATCGAACTTATCGAGCATCTGATTGTTGACCCTCTATTGTATAGGTGTGCCGACGTCAAACCGGAGTGATTGAGTCCCGAATTGATAGCATGTCAGGAATGCAGGAAACCTCGTGCTAAATCAGAGCTCTTTTTACGATTTTCCCGTTTAGCAGTTTTGCTGCCGTCACAAGAGGATGTAGGCTGCCCTGCCTCCCAGTGTAGAGAAGTGGCGACACCGAACAACATCCATCAGGTAGCTGTGAAGTCTCTATTATAGCCCTTCGTTACCTTCTAGGTTTCGTTGCAAGGTTTTTTTTCTCCCTCAAAGTTGCAATCATCTCGCTCCAGAAAAACAGTTCATTTTCCAGGTTTCCTTTAATGTCCGGGCGATTGTTGGGATCACATACATTTCATGAATTCTTGATGCAAAACTACGCGTGTTTGGTGGTAAACGAAATTAAAAATTTACTAACACGTTCAAATTTATTCTATTGTTTGATTAGGAAAACAGGAAGACCTGAGATTCAACTCTTCCAAAGGCGGCATGATTATCTTCGGAAAATTTTCATTTTGAGTTTAAGTTAGTAAATAAAGGAACATAACTTATGCATTAAATTACCCACAAGGGTGAGGGTAGGGGAGAAATTCATTTCGTGAGAAATTAAGCTTATTTACGTAGCGCTTTGCGTTACGCTTTTCAGACTTCAAACGGGCGATGGCTTTGCAGAGAAATAAACTTTACCGACTCTTTTATAAATTTGAGTAAATAAACTGTTTGGGATATAATACAGTATTCCGTCTACTTAGGCTGAACATGAAGCCAAGGCAAATGGTTGATTTCATTCAACCAACGGTAAAAAACTATTTTACAAATCACAAAATAATCAGGAACTAAATTTTCTCACAACCAGAAAATTTAAATCATCAGAGAATATAAAATAGTCCCCTTAACACACAGATCGAAAGATAGGGGGAGCTTAGACGTAGGCTGAAAAAAAAATTTTTTGGAGGTAAACTAATGTACAATAACAATGATTCTAACTATAGATGAATAAATATTGAAAGACGGATGTTATTATTATCCAGCACTTTGAAGCAGTGGCTACACGTTGTTCGGTATAAACCGATAATTTGATAAAGATTCGAAGTCAGCGAGATGCTGATAAACTTGCTTTAATTTATTATCATATCTCACGACAGCGTTCTTTTTGAACAACTTAAAGTGTGTGCTCGATTTTTTAGGGATTTTTGCTCTCCAAGGTTATAGGGCTCTGTCTCGAACGTAGTAAGAGCTTTACACACTTATTGCACAGGACTTTATTCTGCTATATGACAGAACTTCATACCCGAGCACCACGAAGGTTGAACCCCAATAGATATTTTAAAACTTAATGTTTCACTATTTAAGAGCTATGTGCCCCAATATTCCTGAGTTCTTCGCCACAATAATACAGAACCTCATACCGTAAAAGTACAGAACTTTCTAACCGAATACTGCAGAGTTCCATATCCAAATTTATACAAATTTGTACTTTAAGGTTACAAAACTTTGAACTGCAGCATGATTGCCTTTACACTCGAATATCATTGAGCGTAGCACTGAGCATTAATTTTGTTCTTTGTACCTAATATTTTAGGGCTTTGCTGCATAAATCGCTGGTATCCATCTTTCGCTAGATTAAGTGTTCCCATTTTTTTTCCTGAACTGTAAATGAGCATGTAACGTAAATTTATTTATACAGTACGTCATTTTGTAAGCATTTTATCACATTCCAATTATCAGTTTACAATGAAGCAATATAGCTGATATTGCTCTGTGTAAACATCAATATTATTTTTTTTCATTATTTTGAATTAATGTGCATAGCATCATATTGCCTTGATCTAAATGTAACGATATTTATGCTCTTCAGAAGGAATTCACGGCCTTCAACACCGCCGACATGTTGCCAAGAAGCTGTCTCTCAGTTGTGCCTTTCCTGGTCATCGTGCTCGCTGCGTCTGTAGCTGGAGGTAAACGCAGCCTGGAAGGAACATTCACGTTTCAAAATCGTAATTTTATCAGTAATCTTTTCCCTCCTAGGCGTGCGACTTAGTTTGTTTGTGAGAATGAACCGAAGATTTGGTTGTACATTGCATAAATTACAGAAGTATCTACCAAAGTTGTTAAATCCAACCAAAAAATCGAATCATGACATTTATGACTATAATGATAACTTATCACGATATTACAGCAAAAAAGACTGTATTTTTCATTCCCTTCAAAATGACACGTATCATCTTGTACTGTTTAAATCTCTTAAAACTAACGCCAAACGCAATGACGCTCGTGCTTTGAGGTACATTTTCTGTTGCTCTTTTTCCCACGAGAAAAGATCTATTACAAGAAACCCCGCATTCAATTTTAATGAATGCTTATTTAGATGTAACAGAAATATATTCCTGGGTTAATCATGCCAGTATTCTCTTGAGCAGGGATTGAAATTCACATCAGTCGAGACGGCCCCCATTTCAAACACCTAGGTTGGGAGGGGGAGAGAAATAATGGTTAACTTTCTGCTAGAGCTAAATTTCTAGTCATTAAAAATTTATTCTCCGCGAAACCCTAATCTATGGGGAGTCTCGAAACTCTATCTCTCCTCACTATAAGTTAGCGCTCTCAGCCATTAGACCCCGCTAGTAGAATATAACACCGTCGTTCTTTGAAAACTTTCAGGCTGTACAAGTAACACCTATAGATCCTCAAACGAGACTCAAGTTATTGGATATTCTTAAAAAATTGTCTATAATTTTATATTCTTAAGTAACTTTATTACATGCTCTAAATTGGGACTATGAGGTTTTCAGCAGAACAAAATAATCTTTTTTTTGATCAGTGAAGATATTTATAATCCAGTATGTCTTATGAATGGAATGGTTTAGATGATAGCAACATGAATTTTAATTATACTTACAAAAATAAATAGAAATTCCACCCTTATTTTTCCATTTTATCGTTATATTTAAATAAAACGTTTAAAGTACTTAATTTCTCAGTTTTATGAATCAAGTCATGCAGATGGAAGTTCTGTCAAAACACGAAACCTATTTGCAGAAAGTTAGAAGTTTGGCATTGTTGTTTTAACATTTTCCCCCGTGACCACAGAACAAACACTAAGATGTTACAAGTGCGCTGGATACTGGGAAGCAGATCCACCAGACCCTGTCTCAAACAATCCAGACTGCAACGTGAACACATTCTCCCCCAGCTCCCTAACGACTGTGTCGAACACCTCAACTGATCCCACGCACCCGGTCTTGTGCTACACCATTGCGGTGTTCGAGCGCGGTGAGTTGCCTTTTAGAGGAATAAACGTCCTGAAATAAGGTTATACAGCTATAGTGCAGTTTATTGAGAGTCTCTTAGTGCTACATCGAGTGCAGTAAATATAATGGGAGCTTTAGCAGCTTGATGAGTGCCAGTCCGACCAATCATAAGCTTTGATAGCTTATTTGAAGAGCTTGGGAATCTGATAGAAAGTGCAGTGACCGCTGAAGAGCTTGGAATATCTGTGGAAGAGTGAAAAAATCAGGGACTATGACATTCTTTAAAAACTAAGGAAACTCATCAGAGGCAGTGACAACTTATTAACAGCTTGAACGACATATTCAGAGTTCTGACAACCTGTTAGGAGCATGATAAGTATATTAGGTGGAAAAGAACTTTTAAAAGAGATGAAAACACTTTCATGAGTTTTAATTGCTTTTCAAGAAATTGAAACCCCCATTCAAAACTCAGAAAATCTAAGGTTTTATAAAAGAGATTACACAGAGGATTTGTCAAATCTCTCTCTCTACTTTGATTCTCCCAGCCTGATAGAGAAGAAAGAAAAGAAACACAATTTCTAATCGGGTTTCAAATATTTCTTATCACAAAAGTCTTAATTGATCGCTAAACTACCTAAATTAAATGATAAACGTGACAGGGATGTAAGCTATAACCAAATTAAATCTTTTTTTTTATGTCTACCTAAATATTGCTGGCTCAAAATATCCAAAACTCAGGAACGTAAAAGGGTTGGCGCACTAGTCAAGTAAAAATATTATTTTCTAAAGAAATGAAAGGATAAAATGTTAATTTCCCAAAAAAATTATAAAAGTCTTTATTTAAGATTTTCAATTTTCTCAATCTAAAAATTACTAATCTAATTGGTAGAATTGAAGGAAAATAAATTTCCAAATACCTATGGCATTGCACATTATGAACGGCATAACCCATTTGATATTACCCTATAGTTTCCATCTCCTGAAGAAATACATTTGGAAGTTGAACAACTCTAAACGTCTATGCTGGGATAAATTCTATCAAAACAAAGAACAACGATAATATTTATTGTTGTGGGTCTGTATTTCGTCCATCCTTAAACGTATTAAAATGAGGACTCTTCGAGGGCATCTGCTTAGAAAAGTCCGTAATATTTAAATTTACGTTTAAAATAACTTGAATCTAAAACGTATGTGGACAAAATAAATGCTTATGACGTTTTCTCAAGGACTAGAAATGGCGAACGAGAAATCATTGGGAATATAGAATTTGTCACAATATCAAAGATGGCTTTTTCAGCTTTTTCTGCTTTTATATCGTCTGATATAAACGTTTATGAGTTACCAACCGTAACATAGTACCTAATGATTGAAAGTGCAGGGCACAGGTTTATTTTTGATGGATTGTAAAAGCAGAATGTTTGAAATCACGACAAGAATCATTCAGTTTTGATGATTCTGACGATATATTCATCCCACTTTTCCTCGACTAACATCAACCCGAAAAAATTATTTAATCATAATTCTTCATAATCTGAAATTTCAATTTTTTCGAAAAATTCCACAGATAGAAGAATAATTGTAGCAACCATTTCTTGGATTAGGATTGCACTTGCCAAAACTTGAAGCCCTGGGTTTCCTTGTGCGAATCAATAAAACTATGTAGCAATAGGTCTGAAAACCTACGGTGTGAACTGTACTAATAAGAGATTTATAAGGGAAAATGACTGTGTTGATTCATGAGGTTTTATCATTCGACACAGTGAAACTTATTCTCAAATGTATTGGTGTACGATATTTGCTGGAATCGTTTTAATAAGTCATGATTGCATAGTTTCATATTATATATTTTGCAGCATTAGCTCAAATGATGAACCATGATCAAAACCTTACAAAAAGTACGTTGGTTTTGGTGGGTATCCAAGCTCCAATTTGAGGAAGAAACTGGAAACTGGAATTTTGATTGTATACTTTACTTACAGAAGTCTGGGTTTAGATGAAAAGTAAGAAATGCGCGGTGTCTTTCCTTCAGCTGTATTTCATCACCAATAAGCATGTAGTACGCTATGTAAACTCAGCGCAGCATAGTAGGACAATGTGGCCGCCCTCTTGATTAAAAATCAAAACTGTATTTCCTTGGAAAGTGAATAGCAGAAGAGTACAGATGAGAAAATGTAATTTATGTACTTGCCCAATTAGTTCCTTTTATTGGCTTTAAATTAGTTTTCAACTGGTTTTCTTAATTTGTCTGTAGAGTGCTCCTTTAAGAAAACACAAAAGTACTTGCACCGCTACAGCTAGGAACCACGAACATTTACGCCTAGTATCACCGAAATGAGGAAATCTTCCTACGTAACGAGAATTAAACAGGTGTGACATGTAATACTTAAAATACCTACTTTCAGTCAGGAACTTGCAGTCTGTGTTATCATGCAAGATTCTCAGGATCAAAAGTAAGCTTTTTTTAATGATATCAGACAAAAAGATATTTTCCAAATGCTTTGGGCACCATTGATGTACGCGAAGGAGAATTTTCACTATCAAAGAATAACAAAACGTTCCCATACTATAGGCATGTGAATACATATGTCCTGTAATGAGGCGGTCATGTCAGATTCTTCAGCAAAGTTTTGCATAGACATTTATTTAAGATACATATGCAGTCGACGCTTATAGCATGTTCACTCTCACATGTTGAATTACGTTTTTAAGGGGCTTTTTTTTCTCGACAGAAGATTTTAGCTCTCAATCGCACCACATTCAGTTTCTATTTCTGCTGATGAATAAATTGCTTACCTTATCTTCTCATCGATGGATATTCTATAAATTCGAGATTGGGATCACAAAGCATTCATTTCAGCGTTCCTCACAACCGCAGATCACAACGGAGGGCGACCGTTCACAGTCCGCGACGTGGTGAACACACTCGTGCCAGAGAAGGAGCTGGCTGTGACGCTCGGACAAAACGCCGCACGCCTCCCCAAAGAGAATAGGAAAATATTCATCAAGGGAGAGCTATGTCTCTATGACCTCTGTAATGATGGCACCGGTGCGTTCAACAGTACTGGGAGGACCAATATTGCTCCCGTGCTTGTTCTGCTCGCTCTCTGTTTCCACAAACTTTTGATGTAATTACCGTTGCTATATCTCCCGGGCAGAGCAGGCGCCATGCGCTCTTGAATATATAATGTCTGAAACGTTCGCTTTGTCTTTCGTGGTCTTGCAACTTCTGGAAGACAGTGACATCAAAGAGGTGAAGTTGATTGCTTCGAGATGGCAATCGACTTACTGCACTCGACCGATGTATGTTCGGGTATTGATGAATTTCCTGTTATTTCCCTGAGGCGATCACTTTAAAATAACAACCTATCGGTTGCACTTCATTGCGAAAATTATTTCATCGTTTAAAAAATTGTTCCATGTTGAAATTTTTCTTTATTAACTATGGTTAATGCATTCGTTAAATTTGAATCATTGTCCAAGATTTTCACACCTCAACGCCGACATCAGGATAAGAGGCAGTTGAAATTAATTTGGACCCATTATGATAAAAATGTAGTGGAAACGAACTCATAAATACAATAAGTATTGAAAATTACCGGCTAAAATGATGATTTTATTATTCGTACGAGAGACAATATAGTGAATAAGAGAGAATTCTTCCTGTGAGTAAATTAAATCAACTTTAAGGGATGACTTTACTTTGTTTTTTTTTAATTATGCGTCGCCATGGGGTTATAGTACGGTCGTGTGCGCGAAAGTAAAAAATCAGAAAGTGTGAAGCGAAAAATCAGGAGGTTTTATGATTTCACTTTAAAACGGTTCTCCACACCATTTTTTCTTTCTTGGTACTTTCCAATGCCAACTATTTTAGAACAGATTTCAAAAGGCTGGACTGGCAAGTGCTGCAGAAAGACTGGAGAGTTTTGTGGAAAGGCTGGAAAGTCATCCAGAAAATACATTAAGTGTAAAAATAGCAGACCAGGATAAAAAAAAACCCGAAGCGGCCCGTTTTTTCAGACAATTATGTTGCCGGACATCAGAGTTTGATATTTTTGAACAGTAAATCCTAAAAACTAAGAAATCTTTTCCACCTGATCAAGTCATACTTTCCACCAAGGTAATGGATAAAATAAAATATCAGAAAGTTGAAAATTTCCTACTAGTCTGAGCTGGAATAGCCAAAATATATTTCACCGTCAATACCGATTTTACACTACTACTTGTGAGTTAAAATTTTGGTCTATCATCCTTTTAAAATGCATTATTTTGTAGCTATTTTCCACCACAATTTTTTGAAAGCGAAATAAAATGTTACATTGATTTCGCTCATTACATAAAACTTCTTTTCTCTAACTTTGAGAAAATAATTATTTATTTTTAAACGTCATGCTTCGAGAAATATTACTCATGAAATTTGGATTGAAGTTTACCATAACGTCATCATTTACTCTCGCATACATATCAACGCCCATGAACAAATGTTTTGCAGTAATTATTCTATCAAATCAGAACGTAATGGAGAACAAAAATGTCTTTTCCAGCAAAGCTGACACAAAAAATAACAATCTAAAACATAAAAAAAAAATGTTAATTATCATTCGCAATACGTCTAACGCCAAAAGCCCCAAATTGGGTCTGCTTCCTGATTGCTCGCAAAGGAAATCATTACTTCCATTTGTACAGAATGGCGACGGCAAGAAGCCAAGGGAGAAACAAAGAAGCAATTTCATTTAAACCTTTACTGTGTGGAACTCGGCCATGCACTCCATGGGAGGAAGCCATGAAAGCGACTATATAACGAAGTAAAAGTGAGAATATGAATACGCAATTATCAACGTCAAGCGGGCCACACTGTAAACACGCACACCCTGCGCCGCAGCGAAATATGTACTCGAGTGAAATCAAAAGTCTGGAGCACAATTTGCTTGCGTCTTACGTATTAAGAAGAGAAGGATCCCTTCCCGAATTTAACTCCCATAATCCGGGCCGTAAAATTGAAGAGATTCAGGTTCATCGAGCGTTTCTAGTGCAGATAAGAGCTTTTATTGCAGTTTTATTTCTTCCTCCACGCAGGAAGAGCAATTTACTCCGATGTCGGCTGTGAATACTGCAGTACAATAGCTGTTAGTTTATCTAATTCTCCTATTACACAATGCCTCTTCGTACTAGCACATAAGACTACGCTGCACATCACGCTACATGCAACAAAATGTTGGTTATCAGCAATGATTTTCTTCTGCTACTCTCTGCGATTTTTATTTCAAGTTTTCATATTTCTCTACAATAAGAATGATTATAGAAATTTCGTAGAATTTCTTCCAGATGACGCTTGTCAGACAATTTTTTATTTTAGGTTTTCTTGGGAATATGAACCGGAATTACAAGTGGGTCACTCTTTTGAGAATAAAATCTTGGTTACGCAAGGGTGTTCCGAAAATAAAAGCGGCTAGTTGAGACCTGTCGAGCTCCGATTGAATGCATGTTTCTACGCGCGGTTCTCGCCCTGGTTCGAAATGAGAAGCAGCCTCAAGCGTTTGACATTTCCACGAGACCGCGGTAGCTTCAAGCGCATTGAAAACAGTGTTTGTGTGTTCCGCGTGAGGTAGATTTAAACCTGGGGCAAAGACTACATTGCGACGACCTGCAGATATTTCACTAATTTTATAGATTAATCTTTAAGATATTTTATGCTGAACGAGCTTATTTGTATTGTTCTCGTGAACTGTTGTGTCTTACAATCGTAGTAGCTGCCGCGAACTTTATTTCACCTTCTTGCAGAGCTTTACGATTATACCTCCACGTAAATTTTAACTTCATTTTGACTGTGTTCTTCATTTATCTCCTATCAATGCAACAGATAAGCATTTCTTCAGAAATAATTAGAGATCACATTAAACACAAAATCTAAACGATATTTTTCCGTTTTTTGTGCTAAAACTGTGCAGAGAAAGTTGTTTTTAAAATTGCCTTGTTATCTAGTTGAAAATTCTGCGATGAAAAGGACATTCTGATTCCTTTGTATTTTATAAATTCTCCAAAGTATCCAAAGGAGATAAAACACATAAATCTAAGCGAAAATGCGTATATTCAACATGAACATAATATCCCAGTAGATATGTTACCAATCAAAAAGTGAAGGAAAAGTGTTTCATTTGTAATAAGTTAGTAAATTACTTTTCGCTGCAATCTTTTGTTTCTAATTTTGAGAAATAAACAAATGAAAACATTTGTTTACAAAACATTTGAACTAAATTTTAACGCATTGAAATTTAATATTTTCTTTACACAATGCCGCTAATGTGCACCTATTGGCTCAAGGAATGCATTCCTCTCACACACCAGCATCTGAAAGAGCTGATAAAAGGCGAAAATGCTCAAATAGTTTTCTTGCGTCTCAAATCAAGTTAGTAAAAGTTAATCCTGGAAAATTCTTCAGAAAATTAATAATCTACAGTTTTACCCTCTAACTCTATGTAGGTAAGCTGAAAAGCTATACCGTAGAAGAGGAAGAATTGAAAAAAAGAAGAAAAAAGAAATTGTGGTAAAAAAAGAATCAATTAGTTGTTAAATTAGGTTAGGGTAAGTAATCGAGACCCTTACAATGTATGTATTTCCAGTAACACACAGCAGGACAACCGTAAGTTAACATCACGAAGGATAGCGGTGGAGTGGGCTCCAGCAAAGCATGAGAACCAGGAGCTCAGTTCTCAGAGCAGAGTACTGTTTAAACACATTCTAACACAAGAACACTGTAACATTATTAGTATAATACACATTTACATTCAAGGTGGTACAATAAAGATTTAAACGTAATTTGTTTCTGTTTCAATAGAACACAATTGTTTGAAAAATGTAAGAGGTCAAATTGATATTTGCCTGATATAGTGAAAACAAAACGTTTAGAGACCATCGTATGGTAATCATAGAAAAAGCTCATGGTCCTATTGCTTTCGATGCCTAGCGGCTGGTTGCAGCAGAATCTTATGTATGAATTTGTCTTAAGGCTTTTTTATATGATTTTGCAAACATGCATCTCACATTTATCCAATCGAGGGCTCGTGTACTACACTTTCGACTCCGTGGTTTTAAATGAAAACAAGAAAAAAAATACCACTACATCATCAAATATTTCCCCACGACGTGAACACGAAGACTAATCCGCAAAGAAAACACAAGAAAAAAAACATCTTTGCCCTAAATATATATTTATCGCCTCAATCGTCATTACAATTCTGTTTTGGATTTTTTTTCAGTTTCTTGACATGAAAGGGGTGACAAATACGTGAAGTGTTGTTTAAATTAGTGAGATATTTTTTCCTTTAACCTCCTTCAAGAGATGTGCACCAAAAATTTTCCGTTATTATTACAATCGTGCCACCAAATATTTTAATTTCTTAACCTGAAAGGGAAAGTGAACATTTGAGTGCCATCTTCACGAGTAAAAAGCATTTTTTTTACCTCCTCTAATTGTTTTCTCTATTTATAAAAATCATCGATTGAACTGCTGATACTCTGGAAAAGTTCTCAAATAAGAGAGATTAATAGAGCAAGAGTTCCTTATATTATTTCCAAGAGTGCTCGCCGTGGCACAGCGGTTAAGGGCATCGCCTTTGCATGTAGGAGTCGAGGGTTCGTATCCCGGCGCTGGCGCGGCGATTTTCCCTGTTGAGTATAAGGGAAAACTCAAGCACAATACCCCACTCAACCCAGGTGTCGGAAATGGGTACCGGCTTTACGGGGGTGTGAAGTTTTGACCCACAACGGGTTTAAAGAGTTTTTTTTGAGGTATTGAGATTGTGAGGTATTCGAAACAGCGGGTCACCAGGCGCGGGGAAGCGCCAATTATAAACTACTTTCAATTGGCTGAGGGCACATAGTTGGCTCGTTAATGAGGATGGTACTTCTCGGATTGCACTTTGAATTAGTATGGCCACAAGATCAGAAGGATAGGGTTTCGAGTAGAATTATCATAGCTACTAGATCAATTTTTAACAACTCCCCAAAGCAACAACCGCAGGATAATGAGGCAAAGAACGCTTTTGACTGGCTTGATATATTAGGAGAAACCGTCACGAAGTTAACGGTCTTGGCTCTTGGATCTTCGAGATGAGGGGTCCCTTGGGTCGATCCTGGGCTTAGAACTCCAACCGTGTTGTGAGGTGATGGAGGGTTCTAATTGGTGCACCGGTCAGGGAACGAAGAG
>JACJUY010000215.1:0-40656 GCA_014220935.1 Platorchestia sp. MABIK | reverse complement strand
AGTGCAATCCGAGAAGCACCATCCTCATTAACGAGCCAACTATGTGCCCTCAGCCAATTGAAAGTAGTTTAAAATTGGCGCTTCCCCGCGCCTGGTGACCCGCCGTTTCGAATACCTCACAATCTCATCACCTCAAAAAAATAAGATCCAAACCACTGGTCAAAACTTCACAGTGTAGTCAGCTCGCACTGTTCAATGTTCGTCAGACACCTCTCTAACCCAACCACGCACACAGATCTTAGCTCTGTACAGCCTGTCATCGCCACCATTACGTCCCGCCTCAGCCGTCGAACCATAAGGTGCCACCTAGGTATGTGCTGCTAGTTCTGCAAGTGCCTCGCCGGCCGAGGGCGCGTTCGCTGAAGGGCGCTGGAGCCGGTCGTCTGCGTCTCGCCTCGTCTTCGGTCCTGTCTTCTAGAGGCTCTAGTTCGGCACCTGGGACGTCGACTCTCCACTGCTTTACTTGCGAACCCAAGGGATGTGTCGGACGCGGTGAGTGTGCTGACGGTATGGTCGCTTTTTTCAGACACCCTTGTCCGTTGGTCCAAGAATTTTTTCCTTGCGAAACATCCCGTTTCTCGGTCCTTTTATCAAAAATTACCGCAGCCTAACTGAATTTGTTACTTATACTTCAACATTGTTAGTTAAACATTATACTAGAACATTGTTCGTTAAACATTATACTAGAACACTGTTCGGTAAACATTATACCTGAACATTGTTCGTCAAACTTTATACCTGAACATTGTTCGTTAAACTTTATATCCGAACATTGTTCGTTAAACTGTATACCTGAACTTGAACTTGTGTTTTCATGATCTTCAGATGGCTGCTATTGGGGAGGCCGTAAGTGGGCTGCTGCCGGAAGCGCCGCGCCCGGCGTGTTGCATCACTGCATGCTCAATCCGCCGGCCTTTTGTCTACGAACCCTAAATTTTCTAGCTTATTTCAAATCGGCAAGCTTCACTTAACTTCTTTGCTGTATTTATTTACGTCATCGCTTGTGATGTGTAAACACCCGTAGTAAATTAACTTCATTTTTTATTCGGGTTAAAGAGTAAATTTGAAAAAATTAAAATGTTACAATTTTCCCCACTCGGTTTTTTCAATATCCTTAGCGTATAATTACTCTCAAACTGTAAAAGAATTTAAGGCAGACGTGTCACGCCACCTCACATCCCTGTCGTAGAGAATAACGTACTGCAGCATTTAGCTGTAAGCTCAAACCAAACGATCAACCTTTTTGCCTTAAATCTGTTCACTGCTACTTTTAAGTCAGCATTTCAAACTCTGTAAGGCTGAAATACTAATACATATTTTATTTCATTTTTGTTTCATTTCTCGCTATTCGTACTGGAAAGACCTCACTCTAAACCTGTGTAAAGAAGTAGACTATGCAACCACAATTCGGTTCATTTGTAATCGACGTGTAGAAATTTTGTAGTTATCTGTTACTTCTAGGCGATGCCAATTTATTACCGTGTTTCTATTTCATTTCATCTACCCATGTCTGTATATTGTTATTATAGGGAATACCAAGAGCATAATAAACCGAAAAGATTTTTTCTTCTTCTTAAACTCTAACTGGATTTTTAATAATTCTGCCAAAAAGTTAGAAATTAACGCATTTTTGCGTTTTTAAGATTTAATTTTTTCTATTGCGACTACACTGAGCAATACAGTCATCAGTTCGATGTGGCATGAAGAAGTTTAATTTTTTCTCGAAAAAAACTTTACATAAATAAAATTAACAAAACTGAGAAAACAAACAAAATGTAATGACGACTACATCTCGCTACACGCTCTGGGATCAGTTAGTATTGAACTTTTAATCAGAAATAATTCAATATATATGTGAATAAAGTTACAACACCTGCTCATGGTTTCGGAAACAAAGCGATCGCTACTCTAGCAAGCGACTCACGTTTCTGTATTTCAAAATAAAAATCATTGAAAGAAAAGCGTAATCTGAGTGGAAGATTCATAAAAAAATCATTTCACTCATCGTATGATGAACAAGCTTTAAAATTCATTCTCACGAGTATGTCTATTTGTTTGTTTCAAACGTGCGTGTTTGCGCCATGTATCAAAAATTACTTTTGGCTGACCTTTGCTCATTGAAATCATTTAGAACTGTATTTTAATCTATTCAGTTGAGTGTTGCGTTTTTTTTCTAACTAACAGCGAACATCATCCAAGGTATTCTCCAGTAATATTTAGAGTATTTAAAAGCTTTCAAACCTCACGCTTTGGTTAAAATATAGAAGAGAATTATTCAAACTGTTTCTCCAAAAAATAGTCGCAACCTTTGCCATGGCTAGTATCGACCTCCTATGGTTATCACAGACCTCCTATGGTTATCACTATGGTTAGTATCCTATGACTAAACATCACAGAAAAGAATGCAATGATATCGATCCAAAGAATGAAACACTCTTTCTGTTGCTTTATTTCTTCAAAGCTTTTTGCCACCGTTGAATGCGAATTTAAAAAAAAAGTGTCGAACTTGAGAGTAGATACACAGTGGTCTGAAAGTTACCAAGCAAACCGATTTCATGCAGTTCGTATAGATAGAAAATCGTCCTCATCTATTCAAAATAGTTTTTATATCCTCATGGATATATCCTTGGCTCGCTAGTATTATCCATCTTCATTAGTGATTTACCTTCACTGCCTTCTGAAACAAAATTTTTTATGACAGTAGTTCATATTCACTCAAATTCCGATAACAAATTTTGCAACTAATTTACTCAGCAAATGTGAAGCGCGTGCAACCTAAAATCATGGTATGATCGAAAAGGCTATACATTGAACGTCAGAAAGAAAGCAATTTTGAACAAAACGAGTGGACGTAAAAAAATTTATTTATTTTCGAAAAAGTCAATACATGAAATTCATTTTAATTCACAACCAATTAGATTTCAAAGGTTTCTTCAACACAAATGTTCTAAATTGATAAACAAACAATAAAGAGTAGACAATAGCCACGCCTGAAGTTACTCTTGAGCTTATAAATTGGGAGAAATGGAATAGAAAATCCCTTTTCTGGGATATTTTACTTATGGCACGAGAGCTCAAAGCTTATAAATACCGTAATGATTAATGAAGAATGCCACGGACATTCACATATGAGCGTAGGCTTCTGCAGCAGACGTTGATTTTGTTGAGAGTATACAATGGGTGGAAACAAATGAATTTGCGCACTAAACTAATAAATCAAGATTTCACAAATTTTAAACCAGTTTTTCATGCATAGGTATCAACAAGTATGTACATACGAAGCAGCTCTGAGAAGTTGCTTTCCTACATAAGATATTTTTTTAAATCTTTCCATCAAAATAATGCTGGCACAAAAATTCCCTAGAGTACGGAACGAGTATGGGTTGTTCCAGGCGACATATAATATTTAAAAAGAGAGTTCGAAAATGGATTTCCAAAAATTTCATGCGAAGAAATAATATGTAAGATTTTTAGGAATTCTTAAAAATGGAATAACTTATTTTTAATTGATGGAAACAAAACAAAAGGAATTCTAATGCCTATGACAATGATTGAATCAACTGCAAGTACTATTGTAAAAATGCGCTCTCTTAGCCTGCTGTAAGTTTGAAAAAAGTAAAAGACCTGAGGAAATAAAATTATGAGAAAGGTTGGCCGACACAATTCACAAAACATATTATTCAGCACACGCGTCCAAGACATTTCAACGAACATATTCGAACATAATACTCGCTCATAGAACAATATGTGATAAAGAGGTGAGAGAAATCCTGAGCCCCAAATTACGCTTGTCTTAATTTTTTTATTTATATTTGAGGATACAAAAGCATACGGTGCTCACTGGAGTGGTGATGAATATCTTTTTAAATCTCAGAGCCAGTGTTATTTACTCACTCTTATTTACTGAAATACCTCGTTATTTTTGATAGCGGTACAGTAAAGAGAATAGATGAAGTGATTTGTGCTTGATTTTCCTTAAAGTCGGAAACCTGAGCGAGTAAACTCGCTGTCAGTTCTTTTGTCTGAGCTGAGACTTATTCTTCGTCGTCGCTTATCGCTTGACAACACTACACAACGGTGATGTCTTATCGAGTTGTCTCGGGCAAACTTTGGGCCAGTGTTGCCAGAGATACGTACACGGACGTCAATTTATCAGATTGCATTTGTCATAATTTCCAGTAATCAAGATCCTTATTAGCTCTGCGAAACAAAGTTGATGAAAGTAAACGTAGGAAGATGATGCCCTAACGAACTGCCTTTATTGAATATATCGTTTTGAAACAAAGCGTCACTATAGGTGATAGTTTAGTTTTTGAATGATTTATGCTTCACTATCCGAAACAAGTTCTTGTTCGTTGACGTTAATTGCAAAGAAATGTTATGAATGGTCCATGAATCACTTTCATGTCACATAAATTAATATTCTTTTCCCCACATCATATACTGCATGCGTTCAAGTGTTTAAATGCGACAGGACACATGAGACACAAGGTGTGCCAATAAAATGTACTCATCCATTGATGGATGATTACTGATGTATGTTTTGCTCATGTTTTACGTGCAACTATGATTTTTTAACATTTGATTTTCTTAAACTTAAGATTTTTTCTTCGATTTAACTCTATTTTTAACTCTTTAACTCTTGTACTTGTACCTCTGTCAATAAAGATACGTCAAAACGAAATACACGAATTTTGGGCGTTCAAGCAGTAAATACATTTTTTTGAGACACCCTGTATATTGCTTGGATCAAGCCTTCCCAGGCACGCCTTGAGGATAAAATCGATTTCTGGCACGAAAACAGGATTATTTTTCAAATCAAAAACTTTTTATTCTATCACCACATGCGTGAAATGGAACATTCAGGATTTTCATCCAAAATGGCTCAACTGTTACATAGTAAAAAGTCCTTACCCAAGTAATAAATAATGAATAAGGACCATTGCGTACTACTAGATTACGCAACAAAGGGAATACATTTTCCAAACTATTCTCTCTATCATCTGTTTCGACTACTGACATGGGTATTACGATACCTATGTGTGTCTATCAACAATCAATTTTTACGTTGAGGTATTTAAAAAAAAACAATGATGTTTTTGTATCATCTGTACTGAAAATAAGTTTTTTTTCTTTCAATTATTCCATTAATGGTCACCGTGGTCGAATGGTTAAGAGCGCGCGCCCTTCATGGAAAGGGTCGGCGGTTCGAATCCTGGCAGTGTCACCCGACGATTCTTTCCGTTGGGAAAAGGGAGAACTCAGCCACAATTTCCCACTCTATTCAGGTGTCGGAAATGGGTACCGGCTTGCCCGGGGGTAACCGTCATTGCGTCCTGGTATTAGTTATAAGACATTTGAAAAACCAATGTACAAGATGAAATGAATCACACTTAATTGGAATAGAACATCCTTTCTTTCTGATTAATTGAATGAGCGTTTATATCAATAGCCCTAATTTATTTTTGCGTAGGGAATTATTGCTTTTCCTCGATGCGCTTGGTCGGAAATTAATTGCGTTGCGTATGGAACACGTATTTCTAAATTTTGCATGAACTCTTCATTTTCCCTGCACCTTATTTATTTTAATATGAATAAAAGTTAATGAAAACTTTCAAAGTGCATCAATTAATTGGTAAAAATACACGCACAGTAATGTCTAAATCATCTGAACTTCCTGGCTGATTTCTGTCAAGACTTGCAGAATGAACTTTGTGGCAACTTGCCAGACGAAGTTTACCTTGACTACTCTCTTTGCTGATTTTTATCTCAATTACACAATGTTTATAATTAGAGGCGATAAGAAAGTTTTTTTAAAAACAAATGCAATGTACTACGTGCGAGACACGTGCGGCTAAGCTTTGATCCTATCACCTCTAGTATTTGCACTTAAATCTTAGACGTATTTCTCTGTAAGAAATGAACTTTTCCAAGTTTTCACCTCCAAGACATGCTCACCCCGCAGGAGGAATAAGAATTAGATATAATAGAAACAAAGAGGTACTCAAAACAGGATTTTCACTGTCTAACTGCGTTCGAAAACAATTTTTTTTTCTCGAGAGTTGCAAATTGAACCCCAATTCCCTGTCGTACCCAAAAACATTCGTTAATTGTACGTCGAAGTGGACTGTAAATTTTCCACGACAGCGAAGCGAGCGGGAAAACTACTCCTCCAGGTCAGGTCTGTGGACTTGGCAATTGTTTGCAACAGAAATCTGGCGATTTCTTAGAGTGCGATGTAGGTCGAACTTTGAGCAATTGCAGGAAAGTTGCCTTCTCATTATTTACACTACGCATGATCCGGAGATGCGAATGCATGGTGCGAAAGACCTCACGCATGGTACGCCCATTAATACAGTAAAGAAGTATGCACGCATGATACTAAAGTACGCATGCATGTTGCGATGATATGCATGCATTGTACAGAAGTAAGCTTGCATTGTACGAAGGTACGCGCACGTATGCAACGATGTACGCAGGTACGAAGTTAATACTCGCCGGGTTGTTGTATAGGGGAAAAAAACTCAACAAACACGTAGAGTTGTACTTCAAACATTACAAACATCGTGGATACAACAGCTTTTAATTCTGGTGAGCTCAATAACAGCACATAATCTCTCTCCTGACAAGAAGACACGAAGAAATGCTTAAAACACTCACAATGATAGTCCAGATTGACCAAATTTCACTGCAAGAAAATAGCTGCCCGACGTAATCTAGACCTCATGAAGGTCATTGAACCTATTTTATTAATTAAATCCACTCTTCACTGGGATTTAAAGCTTGATAAATGCACATTGTGAGTAAAACATCAACACAAAAAGCTTATGTAAAATAACCCACATCTTTATTGACATATATAGAAGTAAATGGTTCACGGTGGACACAATGTATACAATGACTATTCGGAATGTGACAATGAATTTTTTGCCCTACAACGCTCAACAACAATAATCGATGCTTTCAAAATAGATACGTACGGGAGTACAAAGAACAATCACAATTGTGCTTTAATGTGAACATTAAATGACACTCCATCATCACGTTAGTCTTTATCTTTTTGTAATATGGATGATCTCAATTTTACTCCCTCCACTCAGGCAACACATTCTATGTGACACTGGAAGATAACATAAAGCTTCCTTCTACTTTCCTTCCTTTTTCATTTTAAAACTCAATGTGTTGTAATACATTTCATTCATTGACTTTTTTTTTTGAAATATAAGCAGTTTTTCTTTTTCTTTCTCGCTTTCAATGCAGTGATGCATCCTGCTGGAAGCACCAAATCTTTTTTCCAAACGAGTAAACTCTCCTCAAAAGTGCCAAGGTGACCATTTTTCGTAACCCACTCCCGCAAGAAATCTAAACACCAGCGTTGATCTGGTCAAGGACGGCCTTGCTGATTTGGGCTGGAACGGAAGGAAAGCCCTTGTGTCCAAGTCCGGTGACTTCGAACACTCCACCGGAGTTAGGGTGGGCTTTGCCATCCTTGTCTTCGGCCCCCAAGCTGCCGGACGTGAGGTACAGCGTGCTGTAGTCCGGGCCCCCCCAGCAAACGGAAGTGGGGCACTTGACGCCGGTGTCCACTTGGCGTATGAGCTTACCCGTCACAGGGTCCAAGCAGATCACCTGATAAGGTTCTTGTTTTAAAGAGAAATCCCGTTTTCAGTATTAAAAGAGATTATCTCAAATGTTAATTCCCAAAATCGGTGAAATCGTGAATATGTTCTAATAAGCCTCCGTAAAATGAAATTACGGTGAAATTGTTAATTAATTTCGTAGGGCAACGTAAAATAATTTTCTTCTTCGAACGTGCTCAATTTTCTGAAAAATTTAAGTATTTAGACAATAAATCCCTAACAACGAAACATCACATGTAAACTAATGGAAACTATGGTGAATATCTAAAAAAAACTGCATCATTTGTGGGAGAAAATATAAATCTCAACTCTCACAAAAAATACTCTGTCGCAGCTGTATTCTAACACTGTCCCCCACCTTCCGACCGAAATAGTTGGCCACCCACAAGTTGCCGTTGGTGTCTATGGTCATTCCGTCCGGCAAGTCTTCGGTGAGTCCGATAGAGTTGTAGTCGCGGACCGTCCGACGGTTCTCTGGCGGGAAAAAGCGCATACATTCCTGACACGATTATGCTTTTGTAGCTGTAAATTCTCATGCTTGATTTTTGCATGAATAACTCATCGTCACCAACGAGTTATTTCTCTAGATAGCGTTAAACACACGCGAGAAACTTGAGAGTTGCGCCGTTTTGAGTGCGATATCAAAGGGAATTCTAAGCCGTAATTGACGTCGGCCATTGCTTGTAAAGCAGATGTTAAAATTTGATTTTGTGAAATTTTGAATTTCTCGTATTTGTTATGTTTGTGATATTTCCTGAGAATGGAGCTTATTTTTTGTATAGGTTGTATTTTGTTGTTTAATTTCAACATTTGTGAGGTGTCGTTATTTTGGAAATTTAACGACAGAGCTGTGAAATAATTTTTGTGTTCATTTGTAACCCGTATTTTCTCAAAGCGATTTTTCATGTGAGAAAAATACTTCATAAGCCTGCAACAAATGCTGATGTAATATCAGCGACTGGTTCTATGACTAATTCTAATTTAAGATTCATCCCATTTATATGTACCTGATAAATGTACCATAAAATAGCTTTATAAAACGAAGCTTTGCATAGATGCATGTTCATTTAAGCACAATGTCTTTGTAAACAAAATTTCACAATGCAAAGCCGTTAAAATGTTCTTGTCGAACCCCTTTAATGTGTGTTGGTTATTGCCAACACGCTCCCATAGTAGAGCATTACAATGCATGTCCACAGGGTGAACTAACTTCAGCCAAGCAAGTTGAACTCAAAAGAGTGAGCTATGCTTAAGCATAACAACTGAGTGACTTGCATCGAGCTATTTCAATTAAACTCGATGCAATCGCAAAAAATTTCAGGTCGTGAAAGCACCGAAAGTCGAATTTTTAAATAACTCAAGACGGTGCTGCCGTGGCAGCGTAAGCTTTCTTTTAAAAATTCAACCTACCAGGTGTACCGTGACAATAACGTAAATTGTTTAAAAATTCTGTCCAGGTAAGCTCATGTGACGTTAGGTGCTACCACATAAGGTTGTGTGCCGATAGTCTTCCCACGTGTTCACTCACACCTCCAAGTCTGTGTATAGCTTGCTTCAATTCTGTCCTACACTCAACATAATGACAAGGACGCGATAAGGCATCTTTGGAGGCGCAAGTGCGTGCGCAGATCTTCCAAACTGGTAACGAGTCAGGAAGCCAAGGACGAACAAGTACAGCTACGCAGGGATTAAAGTGTCCGTCGCAGAGCCGTTACACGCACGTATATGGCACCCAGCGGCTAACATTTTTAAAAAACAAATTCAGATTGAGTGATGAATATTTAAATGCGTGTTTTGTTTTAAAAATATGTGAAGACTCTTAAATCCTAAGGTGATAAGAGGTTGAGGCAGAGTCTAAGATTTTGAAGTAGGCAGAAGATATGGGTACATTGCATTTTTCGACGTGATTGCGCACAGCAGAGTGAGCAGGATGTGATAATCGAGTTCCAGTACGGCATTTGCACTCAATGTATTAAGAATAAATCTCATTGCTGCTTACTTTGAGCGCCATTTCAAAATTCGAATGGACTCTCATGAGTTGAACGGGTACATGAAATTTTCTCGCCCGAATCAGAACATATAAAACGGAAACCCGAGCACTACACACTAAAACCTTTGAAATTTCGGAATTTGTATGTATGAGTCGTTATTTAGAAATTATGTTCCTTACCATAACCGCGATGATATTCATTGATTTGCTCACTCTGTTTTATTTTGAAAGCAACTTCACGTCAAAGCACAGGAATTTTACAATTCATCATTTCATACGCTCGTGATCTCAATTCACTATAAAACAAACTCACCTAAAAAAATCGTTTAGCTCGAACCCGTTCATTTCTGCTCGCTTATTTCAATTCCTTTGTTCTTAGTTTCCACACTGCACATCCTTTTCATTTGTACTAACCTATTTTGCCGGAGATGTCGTCGTAGTCGAACACGTCGACGCGACGGTCGAGGGTGTCGATGTAGTACATGTGCTTGCGGTCGCTGGACCACGCGAGGCCGTTCGACAGCGAGATCTGCACGCCGGAAAACGAAAAAAATAACGCCGCAGCTCAATCGAAGGCCAATTTTCGAAACGCTGGTGTTTTTTTTAGTGTCGTATTAGTTGATGGGGCGAATTTTGCATTCAAGCAATACCGCAGCTCAATGTAAGGCCAATGTTTTTGGTGACGTATTGGTTGATACGGCGACTTTTGCATTCAAGCAATACCGCAGCTCAATGTAAGGCCAATGTTTTTAGTGACGTATTGGTTGATACGGCGAATTTTGCATTCAAGCAATGCCGCAGCTCAATGTAAGGCCAATGTTTTTAGTGACGTATTGGTTGATACGGCGAATTTTGCATTCAAGCAATGCCGCAGCTCAATGTAAGGCCAATGTTTGAAACACCAGTCGGTTTTTAGTGGCGTATTAGTTAATTCGGCCAATTCTGCATTAATTTGATTTTTATTCACAGTTTTAAATGGGTATAATTGTTCAGAGTGATCCAAAGTTCAAAACGAAGGGCAAGATAAAAGTATGGATCGTTTTGCGTTTCTGTTTTCTCCTCAATCTATTTTACTTTACATTTATCGTGCTTTAGATGGAAGAAAAAGAATTACAACAAAAGAATTCTGATCCCTTTCGGCAATCAATAAAAAATTTTCCATTGCTTGACTTCTTGATTTTTTATCAGTTCAGAATAAAGAGACATGCTATTGAACAAACATAATTCTACAGAATTTCACATGAATCACAATCTGACAAACGCACAACTTCGAAACCAACTTGTGCTGTCAACATCGGCACGGCCAGAATAGAACACATAACTTGATGCTGTTCTACCTATTTTGTTGATGGTTCACCTTAGATAATTACAATTCAATAATATATATATATAAGTAGTTTCTAATACACCACATGGTGGCACAACACAACGCATAACCCGCCAACAACTCCAACTTTGACAATACTAATAATTTAGTTAGTAATTTCTAACACGTTCCCATGGCAGAAAATTACGAGGCAGAGCGACTGGGTGCGCTGACGTCAGGTTGAATTAAT
The DNA here is from genome assembly GCA_014220935.1 of Platorchestia sp. MABIK. NCBI lineage: Eukaryota > Metazoa > Arthropoda > Malacostraca > Amphipoda > Talitridae > Platorchestia > Platorchestia sp. MABIK. The sequence continues at coordinate 29,470 of JACJUY010000215.1, read as the reverse complement.
TAAGCAAAGCATCCAAGTGACTTGCATCGGCTGAAAATAATTAATTTAGTGAGGGTTTTGGTTAAATGATTTTTTTACTCGTTTAAATGAATGAAATGATGTCAGAGCCATTTCATCCATTCAAATGATATTAAAATTCTGACTGAGCTGATGTCGTGCAATAAAGTTCTTTTGCTTCGATTATTTTCAATTGAAGCGATGCGATGTTTAGCATAGCAAATAATTTTGTATAATATATTAACGTGTGCTTATTCATATTGTTTGATCGTTGCTAAATTGCTTACGCAACTGGGAGCGCTAAGTCGTGTAGCTCGGTTGTACCAGAGTTTGTTTTGTTGACGGAATTTGCGTACGGAATTTCAGCCTCTTAAATAAATCTCTTTAGTAAAAGTAAACAATTTTACGTTTTCAAACCGTATACACTTTGTTCACTTTGTGATCCAGCAACCGACACCTTCGCACAAAAACAACGGGGGCAGCCAGGATCCCCGACAAATAATTTCGGGGGGGCATATGGCCTCTCCTCCCCCTGTCTGTTCTACTGATGTTGACTGAGGTCATGATACACGTAGATACACAAACGAAAATTCTTCGAGTCTAAACTGTGCAAACTACAAATATCATTCGCTTGTGTACAGTGAGTACTTATAGCACACATAGACATCATCTTCTGAGCCATGCAGATAAAGAAATAAATCATGTGTTTACTTTTCCCCGAGTGAATAAACCGTGAACTATCATAGCAGTCACCTTATCGACACAAGTTTCGGGTTTGAGGTTGTCATCGTAGCGGTAGAGAGCGCCCTGGTACTTCTCAAGGTTTCCAGGAGATATCTCGAGTCCCATGGTGCCTGAAAAAAAAAAAAAACATCGGCATCTTAGGATGCTTTATTTCCAATCAAGCCTGATACATATGATCATAAGCATTGGTTTTTCAAATGTCTTATAACTAACACTATATATAGGACACCACGACGGTTCCCCCGTGAAGCCGGTACCCATTTCCGACACCTGGGTTGAGTGGGGTATTGTGCTTGAGCTCTCCCTTATACCCAACGGGGAAAATCGCCGCGCCAGTGCCGGGATACGAACCAGGGCCTCCAACATACAAGGCCGATCCCTTAACCACTGTACCACTGCGAGCCAGATGTACCACTCATTACGTTGCATGCATTCGCAAAAATGCAAGTTGTTCCATTTCACAGCTGCATATTGTCTTGCAATTACAGTGGTTCTTCAGCTTCGAACCAAAAGGTAAGAAAATTAAATACAAACTCGTTGACTTGGAGGGTCTCAATGTCCTACCTCCTGACCGACTTCTGCACTTCTGAATCCCCAAAGGAGCTGCCTGCTCTGAAAAACTGCCTCTGAGATGGGAATTGAACTCGGGGATTGCCCACCCAAATAACTCATGCGACTGACGTATTGTGTCACTTCTTTTTGCGATGTGAAGTCAAACTCTAATCTTTTGAAAGAATAAATTGTATTTTCCGAATTTGATATCTATGAAAATATTGAGTATATGTTGGGAGGTGTATAATACCTAGAATAGAAAAATGATCCAATGTATTTTCAAGCACTTTTCCTAATCAGGCGTCACTTTTGCATAACCGTCTCTAAATTTTTTGTATCTATATCATAGTGCTCATGATATCTTTTCAACCGTAATTATGGCAGGTATAAAAACCATAATTTTAAATAACTAAACATCTCAAAAGGTCCGCCAGATGTTTTTTTTAGCTTTTCAGCAGTATAGTAATATGAACAATTGACCATCGTACAAAGTACAACGAACGTGCATTATTCACTCACTGCTACCACATTTTAGAGAGTTAAGCAAGGCCTGGATATTTTCAAAATCCTCTCCCGACTTTTGCTCCAGAAAGCGTAAAATGGAGGGCGTGCTGCTGCGTGAAAACCTATTCAGGCAAGATTTGAAGAAAATGAATGGCCCCAAGATCTCCAGATCTTTCCACATTAGATTTGAGTATTCTCTCTGGGACACTTACAGAGCAGATCTTGAACAGTATTAATGAGTCAACGAAACTACAAAAACCTAAAACTGCAATCACGAACAAGGTTCAAAACATCGAAACACTTGGAAAAAAAGAATCTGCGGATGAGAATATGTGTATGTATGGAAAAAGACGTTACATACATTTAAATGACTTTTAAAAAAATTGCATGCAGAGCCCCAAAACTCTGAAAGTCCTTCTTATTTCTGAGTTACATGTATTCCATATTTTGAAAGTTATCGTGCTTTTTAAACGCACAATACAGCATTTCAACGTGAGGTTTGCTTTTTTTAAAGATCCGAATTTTTCAAACGATATAATACCTGCCCAAATGCGTCCTCGAGGGTCACACTTTCCGTCATTGAAGCGCGTTTTCCTGCTTTCGTCTATGTCAGCGAAGGACACTGCCTTGAGGGAGGCGATATCAGGCGAACTAGAGGGCCACCTCACACCGGCGATGTTGCGGCCCAGTCCAATGACGAGCACGTCCGGGTCCGCAGCAGAGGGTAGCACGAACGACACAGTTTCTCCGGTGGGACCTTTTTCTAAAAAGAAAATATCTTCATTGAGTATCTTATTTTGAAACTAAAAAAGAAAATGTCTTTGTTGAATATCTTATTATTGAAACTAAAGAGCAAATATCTTCATTGAATATCTTATTGAAACTAAAAAAGCAACTATCTTCATCGAATTTCTTATTTTTGAAACTAAAAAAGCAAATACCTTTATTGGACGATCTCTTGTTGAAATTATATGAAATAGACTGATTTCTAGGAAATTACAATTTTAGGATAAAAAGGAAAACAAACGTCACAAAGAATATCATGATCAAAAACAAACGTTTCGGATTACAAAAAATCCATCTTGAGTGCTCTGAAATACAATAAATTTGTACAATTTTTCAATACTGATTTATAGTATTTTGGTATATATCATATCGCCATTACATCGCCGATAAATTTTAACTCATTCCGCTCTTCAGAAGCTCCCGTGTTGTGTGGCATGAGTTATTTGACGGTAGAACAAACACACTCCTTATCTCATCATCACTGGACTTTAGATATCGCTTACGTAACACACGCACCGTGCCGCACACAGCGAACTGATTATACGATGGTGCTTGGAAACAGCAATGCTCTTTGTCGTACATATATGCTTCCCATTGGCTTCAAGAATCTCTATTTAAGAAGCTGTCGAAATTTTGCCCCTATCAAATCAAAACTATTCCTTTCGGATACGCGCGTTATAGCTATCTCTTTTTCTCTTAAGTTCAGTGACACAAATGTTGATGTCCGAAGTAGTTTTGTTGTTTGAGAGACTCACTTAAGGTGGTAAAAGTCTCGCTTCACTCACTCACATGAGGGTCGAAATCTGTGATTTTTACGATTGGTCGTGCGATACGAAAAAAGGGAAAATTTAGTGCGGAAAGTTCAAGTGTAGAACTCGGTATTAAATTAGCAATACCATATGCTATGCTTTGCATTTATGCTTAGAAATAAAAAATGAATGACTTGCCAAATAATATTTTGGATTTCCGCCATTTCATCCTTAACGGTAAGATTTTCCCCAACGCCGACATAAAAACGATTTTCCAAATTAAGTAGAACGAATGATCAGTTACTCGAGCCGCATGTTGCGCTCTTGCGGAACGAAAGTGCACATTTTTTCCTTCCTAAAATTTTAGTTACGTTTGACCAACACAGCTACAAAGGCACAATGAAGTTACATGTGTATGTAACAATTATTGTATCGGCACGGGTGCATTGTAGTCGCTTTTGAAATACTCAAGATACATCAGTTGGATGTTATAAAGTTAAATGGGTGCATTCTATAATCACACTTTCACTTCATCATAGTTGATTGGATATACGAGAGTTATATAAGTAAAGCATATATTTGTTGTATGGATACATGATGGTTTTAGAAGTAAAACACATTAAAGTATCCCCGGTGCATGATAGTTACATAAGTACAGCATATATAAGTTGCATGGATAGTATACATGATGGTTACATAAGTTAAACATATTAAAGTCGCATCGATCCGTTATAGTTACGTAAGTGATGTGTATGATAGTTGTATGGATAAATGATGGTTACATACGGAAAACAGGTTAATGTGGCATCGATACCCGATAGTTACAAAAGTCTATGATAGTCGTAGGGTTGTATCAGATAGAATTCCAGAAGTTATCCAATCAAGATATCCACCACACCTCAAAAATTACTGATAGAATTGGACCAGAGAATTGACGTGACAGGCGTTGCAGATAGCAAAGCAAGATATCGCTCAACTCATAATCGTACTTCGCTCTCTGCAATGTAAGCTGCGTGGCAAGATAACGCTCATTATCTGATATGAAATCCCATGGTAAAGACTTCTCGCTGGACCTTTAGATCTCCTGACGAAGGTCATCCTTGGAGGAAAAAAGAAAATAAATAGTTTATTCTCAATGAAGTTGAGACAAGAATCGATGTTGGTTTTTAAAATGGGATAGCAAAAATGTATTTAAATGCTAAACGTACTTGGGTGTCTTGACAGCCCGTGCCAATGCTTGTGCAAAAAGATTGAGAGAAAGATATATAAATGCATTCCCAAGGTAATAATACAAGGTCATGTAATAATAAAAATATAAAGACTGAGGCACGTTCATGAGAAACGCCCATGACAGTCTCCCCCTACATTGATATTTGAGCTTTAGCTTCTGTGATGTCAAGGAATAATATTGTAAGTGTAATGAGTTTAAATAAAAATTCTATATTAAAATCCAAAAAGTCGACATAGTAGAAATTCAACGCCATCTTTTCGTGCAGTCATATAACAATAGTACCCAAAGAAATGTAGGTCTAATTCAAACAACAAGGACATCTTGGACAAACATGCAAATAATTCAGTTAGACTTTCAGTCTTAATTTCTTCCTGTGCTCAAGAAGCGGTCGAAAGCACTTTGTATGATGTACAATGCTGCGTGAAGGTTCAGTTTTTCGCTGACCTCCGTTAGTGTTTTGGTGAATTATTTGATTCAGTGAGACATAGTGAGGGGATAGTGAAAGGGACTGGATCACGTGTTAGGTTCATTATTGGGCGCCTAGTTGACTGATGATAAAACGCAGGTACACTAGCGAATATGTACGTGAATACATGGATACATGAAAAAAAATCAATCATTGTGGGCTTGATCTGAGAATGAGAAGATATGTACATGAGGAACATCGCTAAAATAAGTATTCAGGAACCGATTCCGTAACGGCAAATAAGTTGTAATCACAAAATCTAATCCAATTAAATTTTAAAATGGAGCAACAAAATATTTTTTACGCGTAGAGGCGACAAGGTTAGAATGGAATGAAGCAACACCGACTCTGAATATAACAAGCACATATGAAGCAATAGATTTTAGGAATGTGGAGAGCGGTAACGCTGCTTTTTCAATTGCGCATTAAAAATATTCAGGTACGATTTGTAGTTTCCTGATGCATACATTCGTCTCCTGATGTTGGTTAAAGTAAATCCTGACGGAAATTTGGATCAAATATAAAATTGTGATTTGGTGACTTGTAATGATGGAAAACGAAATCGTTCCGCAACGTCATTTGAATTAATTCTTTTCTAGTCGCCATTCGCCATTGAAATACTGATTAACATCCTTAAGGACGCTTTCTATCACCATCAATTTGTTCTATTTGATATTGAACGAAATTTTATCATTGAATATCATTTTCCAGTCGAAAGTGATGTTTACAAGCCTCTCATCAACACCAGTGGTCAGAGTCTGCTGACTGAAAAAGTTCGGTAGCAAAGATAGAAGACATGTCAAAGGTAGGGGAAATTTCAAAAGAAGTGAATGTCACGTTGAATAGAAACTTAGATGTTTGAAATATCCTACATGGCATCCACACCAATAATAAATAGCAGTCTTGTATTTATGAATACATGGTCTAGTGCACACGTTTTGTCAAGAAAGACAGCATCTATCCCACACCCGGTCATGATGGCATCAGTTTTTCAACTAATATTTTAAGATATTTTAACCTGCATTAGTTATTCAGATGCTGACCCAAAGTTTTACACTACAATGAGCAAGCTGTTTCAAAACTAGTTTTTGAAAAGCATGTAAATCAGATACTCAAATCAGTTGTTACATAACAGTTACTGCGATAACTATCTCTCCTTCTCTAATCTTCTGATTCGCGTCCTTGAACCTGATGAAGAGCTCGAGCTGTGGCAGTGAAACAAGGGTAATACTGGGTGCAGCAATTAATTTTGCATTTTCAAAAAGGTTGCGGAAGCCTACAAAGGTTGCCGCATCCTATGTTAAATATCTCTGCGAGTTGATACATTTGCATCGATCGTATACGCCACGTCGAAATGACTCAGTATGCGAGACTTGTAGAATAATCTTTATAAAATGTTTGCGACGATTTCCGACCACTCAGAAGCATACAAGATGACTAGATCGTCTCAAATGAGGAAAAAGCTTAATTTCTTCAGACTTACATGGTCTCTTGTCTTCTAACTTCTATGGTCTCTGGTCTTGGACCTACTGGCAGGATGTGACGGAAGACAAATAAAGTATTGAGTAAATGCCAAAAACGGTGTTTTAATCTATTATTCCGTTTTCCATCGGAAAAAATTACAATTGTACGATCATTTAAAAAAACATTTTTTTCGAGCAGTGGTATCAACATTGTAAAATGTTATCATTAGAAAATAACAAACGTGAAGAGAAAGCTTGTAGCTAAAATACTCTTACTTGTTATTGTTCTATCTAATTATAAAAGGGTTACATGCTGTATATAAACGCACAAATAAACACTCAATGCCTGTTACTTCACATTACTGGACCCCGCAAAGCTCGTTTTGCTTCGCTGCTTGAAAAATAATTCCATCTTCGTAGAATAATTATGAATTGTTGGATCTGTGGACATTTCTAGATCTGGGAAAAATTTTCTGTAATATTTTAATTCGAATAACTAAACCATTCATAACTTCATCCTAAACTAACCTATTCTGATATAACCTATCCCATCACTACCTAGCTTAAACCATCTTAACGTAATACATTTATCTCAACCTAACCTGAACCATCTCAACCCTATCGAATCAGGATGTTGCATTTTGCCGTGTGGTTTTACTAAAATCAGCCCGTTGATGGTAGAAGCAATCAGCTAAGGTAACCAACAAAATGTGTAGTGTTTTACAAATTCATCTGAAAGTCTGCTCTTCGGCCAACTACGCTGGTCATGAATACCGCGGTGTTACGCAACTGGCTGATCAGATTTTGGTGTGTCACCCTCACGGCAGAGGAAACAAGGTAGGGTCATTTCTATGGGGAAAATACACCTTCTCTTTTACGGATAGCCAATAGAGTAGCTTTATTTCAAACAAACTTTATGACGTCACCATTACGACACGTCGTTAGACCAATAGTGGGGCCAGATTTGGGGCTAGCAGTGTTGTCAGATGCAATCTGAGCGCTGCTGTTGACTCGTTGCCATGACGTCAGCATTGCCACACGGTCGACGAAAAGAAGAATGGTTTGACCCTACCTTGTTTCTTCTACCGTGGTCACTCTGAATTTGGATGCACACTCAGTATCCTGGTTACGGGAACCCGCGAGAGCGGGGTCGCTAAAATAGGAATAAACAACCTGACAAACGGCTCTTACTTTGCTGCCCTGGGTAGAATACAAAAATCCCAACTCTGAAGTAATTATTAAAAACATCGTTTAAATTTGATCCATGGAAGAATGAGTGAATCAGTGATTTATCAACTCCCGATATCATGAACGAGTCTCGGTTTTTGTGACCTACCCTGCACAGACCGTCCAGTTGAACTTGGATGCGAGATACATCCTTTGCACGAAGGTACAAATATTGTATCTGATACAATTATCACTTCTCCGGAAAAAATGTGAGGTTCCGAGCTGAGAGTTAGGTCACCCTTCTTTTTATTGAAATAGCATAGGTTTACGGCAAGGCCCTTCTTTTATCGGTTCACTGCTGTCCTGTTTTTCAGCACCTCTAACTTTCTTCTTCATCTGACATCTGCTTCTTTAGCGCATATCTTTCTTCTTCGACTTACATCAGTACTTTCAACTTATATCTTTCTTCTTCAACTTATATCTGCCTTCCTTCTCAAATTACTGTTGCTATGCACCAAGGATCTTGATTAGGAACATACCTTGTGTGTATATTCCGCGTTTCTTCAACTCTATACTCAACTCCTTCCTCTCTTTGAACACCTTTGTTGCTATCAAGGAGGCTTAAACTAACTTAACTAGCCTAAATTCAAGACACACAGGCTCAAAAGATAAATAAAGCTATATCAACTAATTACACATGGGCTTACTCACCAACTTGTACACCTTCAGTGAGGCCTGTGTCCGGGAAATATCTGTATATTTTGCCAGGGGGGATGTCGACATAAACCAAGCTGTTGTTCCTCTCCTCCCAGTACGGACCCTCTGTCACCACTCCAGTCTCGGCTATGGTCTTGAATTTGATGGGAGACATTTTTGCTCTTTAAAAAGGAACGTCTGCTGATACTGAAACAAAGGAAAATGGGAGTCACATGGGCGTCAAAAATCAACACTATCGATGGCGTAGCAGCAAAATTGTCAAGTGCTTGAAATTTTAAATCTCGTGAGACAGAAAGACCTATTTGCAAGCTATTTTACCTAGTTAGCTATTTGATTTTAAGGTTTAGAAAGTCCTATTTGCAACCTTAATCTGTTACAAACTAAAAAAGATTTTATTCTTCCAATTCGTCTTTCGTTGTTGTCGCACATAGGGAAGATCGTGCTCAAAATTCCAGATCACGCACACAGTCGGCTGAAATATACCATACTGACTGCTTGTCATCGTCGTCACACGTAAATTTTCTTGGAAATAAACGGTGTCTTTCTAAAGCGGATAATACACTTTTAACTTGCAGCCATTTCGCGGTGACGCAGCCAAAACATGATACACTGACATCAACTCACGATGCGCGAGTGTTGTACTGAGCTTTCATGTGGGTGTTTTCCATGAAATACATGCATAAATTAATACCAAAACCCTAGTTTCGAAATTTTTATAGATTAATTTTCTACATTAAAATATTAACGCGGAACTTCTGAGCGTCCAAATGATTACCGGTAGAGATGTGAATGTCATATCCACTGTAATTATTTAATACTATGAAGGAAAATTACATATTTTTCCTGGATGTGACTTTCTAAGAAAAAGTAGTCAGTAAAGTGTCTTTCCTGTAAATTTAAGGGAATGCTTCTAGAATATCACGGCATGAAGGCGAGTAAATTCGTGGTGATAACTGCCAAAATATGTCAGTGTATCGGCTGTTTGAACCAAAGCTGTTCATTCGAAAGTGAAGTTCAAAATCAAGGCATAAATACTAAAAAAATTTTTTCTTTTAAATCGTTATATGTATAGGATGGATATTTTCTTACATTTCTTCATTAATTGATTTATTTTCTATGTTACAAAAGATTAATTATCCAAATTAAAAGTCTGCTCCATGTCTCTGTAACACTGGATGAGGTCTGGGTGAGTCTGATATAATGGATACGAAATTGCAAAATTGTCTAAACAGACGAGTACAGCTATATTTACGCATTTATTCGTCTCACGCGAGCACTGCAATTTTTGACGGCAGCTGCGCACGTAGCATCGAGTATGGTATGAGCGGCATTGAGTAAAAGTTCAAGTCACGCAGTAAGCAGCAAGTTTAGCGTTGATGTGATGGCTTAGAATCAGTTGGAAAAACTCTCCGTTTGTTCCCATTCAGTTCTATTTAGAATAAAACTACGAAGCACGACTTTGATGATTCTGTAAGATCAGTTGTCGCTACTTCGGTCGTAGAGCTTCATTGCGGCAAGTGAAGTAGAGTTATACTTCTTCTAAGGTAGGTATCGGTGATACGGAGAGATGTCGGAATTTTACATTGAATAAATAAACATTGATACATAATAAAATTACTGAGCAATTACAGAACTAAAATCAAGATTTGAGGGGTAACTAAGGTATGGCACTACCATTCAATGTGCTATGAAGCAGCGGACAACTTTTTCTTCCCATCTTGAATAACATGCGCGGAAAAAAATTCTCCCACCTCTAAAGAACTCCTAACAAACGACGTTTTCAAGTTAACAACTCGTTACAATGATCAATAATATTAATGGTTCAAAAACACAATTTATATAAATTTTACACCTTCCGACAGAACATCGTAGAAACAGACAGATGACTATGTAGGATGAAAAAATAAATGGATATTAATTGAAAGGTTATCAATTTTCATATCAAGGACGCTCAGAATTTTAGGAAATTTTATCTCTGAGTTAAGTTTTCTCTTATGCTTTCATTCGATGTAAAAAAATCAAACATGATGTAGATATGTACTATATGCTCGGGTTGGCACCACGGTATACACAAAACTTATGTATACCGTGGTTGGCACTGCGAGTTCGGCAGTCGGCACTTCAACATAGAGACGGCTCGTCTGACTGCGGCCCACCACACACGACCATTCAGTGCCAACTGATTGAACCGAGCAGTGAACACCGTAGAACTCCGCCGACTGGCAGACGGCAGTGGCAGCTGAGATAATTCTGCTTGACCCTCACCGCCAAGGCTACTACCCTATAAGGTAAACAAGATTACCCTAAAATAGCCCCTGCTGGAACATCTGCAAATTGACTTATCAATGGTTCAGCTTCCATGTTTACTGAGTTTTAAATTTCAACGTTTGCAGATACAGCAAAATTTTTCAATCGGAAAACAAAGTCATTTGTTTCTTTTCAAATTCTGCGAAGTTTAATTGCCTAAACATTGTCCATTTCCAACTATCTCTACTAAGAAGATCTCACACTTAGGCTGAAGCGCAATTACTTATGAAACCATAATTAGGTTCATATGTAATCTATGCATAGAAACTTTGTTGCTATTTGTTAACCAAAAGTAATATGAGAATCTATCACCGTGTCCTTATTTTATCCCATGTACCCATGTCCATATGTTGTAAAAGAGAAAACCGAAAGGATGAGAAACCTAAAAGATTTTTATTGTTGTTCTTACACTGTAACTTGATTTTCATGAAAATTTTGTTAGAAAATAACAAACTAGCTCATTTCATACGTTTGTTAAGTGTTTTCTCATTTTATTTTTATCTTAATTATTTCTTTTTACTACAATGAGCAATACAGCCGTCAGTTCAGTGCAGCAGGACGAAGGTCGTATAAACTATATTTTATTACCATTATTAATTTATTTTTTCGTCTTTTTCTACATTTATATATCTATTTTTGGCCAAAAAATCTAAATCATGACGATTAATGCTCTTCGACCAGTTAGCACTGAACCTTTAATCAGAAATAACTCAATATTTTTGTAACTAAATTTCTTAAAGATGATAATTTTGTAAAAAGAGATTTATCGTTACCCCAGTGTTTCTTTCCCTAAATGTTAATAGACAAATAAAAAAAACGCAAACAGAGTTTGGGAGTCGTGAACAAATTATTTTACGATCGGAATGACGAGCAAGCTCAGAAATTCATTTTTTTGTGTATGTTTGTTTACATGTTTCTATATGTGCGGGTTGTGCTATGCCTTTAATGAATTACTTTTGGTGAACCTTGTCTCACCACTTGAAAATCATTTACGACGGTGTTTCAGTTTGTTTCGATAGAGAGTTTGTATCTTCTTTGCTTTCATTTCAACTTCCAGCGAAGGACTTCCGAGGCATTCTCTGGTAGCATTTATAAGCTTTCAGTCATCTTACCATGCATGAAATATCCCAGAGAATATATTTTGTTTTTTTTCTCTCAATAACATAATTTGCCCCTGACACGGCTATTGTACGCCTCGTATGGTTTGTCTATCAATTAAGGACTTTTATCTTTAGGAATTTTTGAAATCCAATGCAATCCATTTCATGCATCAACTTTTTGGAAATAAGCAGTTTTTCTTTCTGTTCTTTCGTTTTTCTGCATCACTGAAACTTCTTTGCATTTCCTCTTAATACAATTTTCTGATAAATTTTCGGAAGCAAAGAGTAACGAATAAAATTATTCAGAAGGTAATAATTGTTGTGACCACTATGTGTACCATACAGCTTTATCTAAACCAAAACGTGTGTAGTATGTGGCACAAGATCATAAAATAAATTATGTCATAGATGCCGAAGCTTATCTTTATGATTTTAATTATAGGGAGCATAATTATTGTCATACTTTCATTCCTTTTTTTCATATACATAATAATTAAATATTAATGAAAGATACATTGGTAGCAACTCTACTAGTACCATGGTAGAGAAAACCGTTTCTTCTTATACCGTGATCAGTTCGGGATAGGCAAAATTCCACATATTAAATTGCACGCGCCTTGTATAGTTTGTCTATCAGTACGTCTCGTATGGTACGTTTGTCTATCAATTAAGGACTTATTATATAACGAAATTTTTAAAAATCAATATGTTTAATGCATCTCATGTATAAACTTTATTGGAAATGAACGTTTTTTCTTTCTTCCTTTCTGAATGTGGCACGAAGTCTATGAAATTAGAGTATCAATGGAGAGGTGAGGGTCATATGTACCATAATTTTTTAATATCCAACATTATTTAACAAGAGTAATCTTAACCCGTAAGATCCAAAGACGGTTACTCCACTAACGCCGGTATAGTCATTTTAAGCACCTTGGTAGGAAGGAAACTTGTGTCTACCGCCCTATTTTCCCAACATGCAGAAACACGAAATCCTACCGGGTTTTGAACCCTTTATTGAATCTTTGACCATTTAAGGCATTTGGTTTTACTATCTTGCGAGAAAGGAAAAAAATATAGGACATGAATAACCAGTTCAAAATCGTTTCGACCATCACTAATGCTCAGATGATACGAGTATTTATTTAGCTCATGTGCACATTTGCTGGCACCAAGCACCCAGTGTCTACCACTCAGGTTGTTATTCTGACACATTAATTTCATAAGTAACGGCTGTCAGTCGGCACTTGCCTATGCCGATACAAAATTAAAAATACCGATACGAAAGACATTTTTCCCCAATTGTTTCGGTATTCAACGAATGTATTCAGCCTGAGCTGTTTCTTCGCACCATTGTTTCACAACCAGTATTGATGCACTTCTAATTCCCCTTACATTTTCCATCAGTGCCAAGAATTCAGTGTTTTCTTCGTACAAATTCCTAAATAGAATATCGATAAATTTTAAAGTAATTTCTTCTGTGTTAAAATGGTTTGAAAATTTTCCCATGCATTGATCAAACGAGTCTTTTCAGCCTAGATTGACTTTCTCGTTGGCGTACTCTCGGGTTGCTGCTCGGCCTATAGTCACTAGTACTATGATAAAGAAAACCGTTTCTTCTTCTACCGTGGTCTGCACCATTGTATAGCGCGGTCAGTACTCAGGAGATCTCTTTTACGGCTGTGCCCGTAAATGTCCCGCACCTTGCCCAAGAGGGTGAAGATTAGTTATACTCATCTCCTGTGTTAATCTCAATGGCTTAATTATTCAGGCCTCAAAATTTGTTTTGCATTTTAGAGGAGCATCTACGAAGCCTGTGGAAGACGACCTCGAGGAATGCTGAGTTGTCACCAGCCATTATTAGCAATTCCCTGTGATGCGTGCTAAATTTAGAGCCAATCTCCTCCTCGCGCTCCTCCTTGAACTAGAACTTGGACGAGAGGGCTGACAGTGTAGGGGTGTTTTTAACAGCCTACAATTCCCTCGACAATACTTACAATTTTCACGCAAGACCTTTAACGCCCAAGTGGACTCTATGGTCCTCTTTCGAAAATAGCCTCAATATATTGTATTTCTCGTTAAATTAGTTCCTTAATGTGTTCTTTGGAGTTCACTGCCGAGTGGAAGTTCCTTCCTCATCCTGATATCAGTGATTGCCTGATGCCGGCGCCAGTTTAGTGACGGTGGTTGTGATAACCGTAATATGAGTACAAAAATGCAGACGTTAAAGGGTTAAGCGCCTGTCTACCAGACTTGTCCAATAAACTACTCAGGATCCACCAATCCTTGACACAAACTGCCATTGGACGGCATCACTGGGATAACCAGTACGTCAATAACCACCCTCAGGCAAGGTGTGTCACTCCGTATCTGCCGAGCTGTCCTAATGTAATTTTCATTCGATAAAAAAGCTGCTCCCTAATTTTATTCAGTTTCTCTCTTTCGTCCTTGATTGTATTTCTCTCACGTTGCTGCCTAAAATTAGGGCGATGAAAAGTGTTTACTGAAAGTATTGCGTGGTATCTAGGTAATCTCTAGGAGTAAATCTTAAATATACCTCGACTGTGCTATTCCCTGCTATGCCATCGGAAAGAAATTATAATTTCCTGTAAAAGAATGTTTAGTGGCGCGGTTGTGGCGCTGATCAATTAAAGCCGTGAAAAAGCAAAACAATGCTGTCGCAGGTGAAGAAAATAGAAAATACATTTTGAGCTATGTATAATCATATACTTGATACCGCACCTGCGGAATAACTATGTTTTGAGAGCATATAGGTACATACAAATTAAAGAAGAAACAAAAGACATAAATAGCAAGAAAAAATGAAACAAAAAAAAAAGGAAAGGAAAAATATGGGCAAAAATTGAATAAAAAGGGAACATTTTATTTCAAAGAAGTTGATTCATAAGCTGTACGTAAGAAAAAGAAAATCAGTGTACAGTATATCCATAATTTATGATAACATATCTGAACAAAAATTTTGCAGAGTTCTTAATATAAAGGCCTTTTATATCTACCTGATGAATATATAAATAATAACAGCTTATTTCCGATAGAAATAATGCAAAAATGATCATCATTGAAGTTTGAAATGTCTCAACATGAAAATGTTCAGTTAGTAGACACATTGTTTATGTAATAGCCATCATCATAGATTGGAAAAAATCAAGAGGAATGCAAATAAAATCAATTTAAATATAAAAACATTTACACAATGATGAAAAACGCGTTTAACAGTCTCGACATGTATTGACACATGAGCCCAGTCATTTGTGATTTAAGTGAATCATTTTAAAGTTTTAAAGGGAAGAAGTAAAATTCGCAACTATGTTTCGAATACACAAATCAACTAGTACCGAACAACTAGTACAAAAGAGTTTGGATGGAGTTAGTGAATACTTAGCACAACGCGAAAGCTTACACTAATCAATATGCGAAAGAAAGGGCCTAAGTATGAAATGTTCTATGATGGTAGCTTTGGAAGCACACTCTTGTTTGCTTTGAGGTGCATTGAGTGTGAATGGAGGAAGAATGGAGGTAGAATGAGAATAATAATAGATCATGTCGGCAGTGTGATTAGGGAATGGAGGAAACAATTAAATATTTTGTGCTGGAATGTAGTTAGTATGAGCAACAAAGAAAGAGTATCATGAATGTGGTATTTGAGCAGTATGGAGAGAATGAGTGGTATACCTGATGTGAAATCATGTTTGATTGCCCATGCACTTTTCAGTGACCATGAAAATTGTAGGTGTTGCCGATAAATTGACTAAATGAGAAAAGTTAATGATTTCTCGCATTCGTTTTTGATTGTATTTTGACGTCAATTCTTCATCGTGCATGTATGTTTGTTTCGTTTTAATCCCATTTTTATATCTTTTGACATATTATGAGCTTGGTACTAACAATGGCTTATGGGGCTATGCATGTGTACCATATGGGGCTTGGTACTAACAATGGCTTTACTCGTTGATAAACAAATTGTCGTATCTATGTACCGGTTTCTATGCAAACATGAAAATCCTTCCAGAAAATTCGTGATCCAGTCCTTCCTGGCTTCCTCACACGTTTCTGCATGCTGACTTTCAGGGAATTGTATACGTGCTCACGAATGTCCACGGGTGAATAGGGCGGCAGTCATAACAAATACTTTTACCGTGACTACTTTTCAGTTCTTCGTGTCATCATGTGTGCCTGACGTCATAGAAGTAAATAAGTGCTCATGCTGTCAGCAAACATGATTTTTTCTTTCCTCGGTCTTTCCTTGTAAACAAAAGGTTGCTAAGTCGAGTAGCAGACGCGTTTGATTTTTTAATTGTATAAAATTTCGTAAGTCAGCATAGGCTTATATAGCGGTATTCAATCTCCAAATTTAAGAACCTGATACACAAACTGCTCAAACTTAATTCGACCGAATACATTAGTTTTTGACACTGATTTAAGACCGGCTGCTTAAGCAAACTTCTTTAGGTGCAATATAAAACATTTCTAGCTATGAAATTGCGCTTTACACAGGGAGAGAGGAATTGAGGATTTTAAAATTACTCATTAATTGATTTGGCATTTCATAAAAGAATTTTAGCGTTGTCAGAAGCAATGGAAATGTCAAGTTTAAAACTGCAACTTTTAGGGATACAAACAACTTCCATGTATATGGTGCTAAAATGAATATTCATGAGTTGATTTGTTTTAATATTTAATTTTTTGTTTTGTCAAAGTTTTTAGCATGGTATGGAAATTAATCAATTTTTGAAGTTCTATATTGGTGCTGGAAGACCAATAAATTTAGGCTTCATAACTAGGCTAAAAATTCAGTTTTATTGGGTGCTCATCTTAAATTCCTGCATATAATTAAATTATCTGTAAACATTTTATTTATATTTCATACCTTGTTTAAAACTATTCCAGTATATAATAAAGACGAATAGAGACTGTCTCCCTTTAGAAGTTGTTCTAACTATAAGCTTGAGAAAAGGATTGAGAATTTTTTTTTGCTTTCAGGTCAACTCCAATCATATTTTAATAAAATTTCAATATTTTAGGATCTATATTAAAAGTTTTCTTACTAATTAAAAAATATGCTTGACTTACAATAAACCCATGTTATACATCTACAATCTTTAGCAGTAGAAAATATTTGAGATGTTTTGTCTCAATTTGTAATATGAAACTGTTGGCCAGTTACATGCAAGGGTTAATTCAGTAAAGATTAATCCGCAAGTATTTGAATTTTCTGTTAATTTTGCTTAAATTATAATTGTTAACATTGTGTAAAAAAGTTAATTTTGATACCATTTATTCATAGGCTACTCATAAAAGTTCTTTCACAGTAGTAAAGTATGTACTCTAATTTCAGTTTTACTTGTCTTTACATTTTGTTTAAACAAATCTTTGTTTATTTTCAGATAACCTATTAAATATATATTTGATTTTCATTCAGGTGTTAACAATATTTTAGACATGGCTGAAAATATTGATAAATTTGATGGTATGTTGATGGCTTTGGCTCAGCAGCATCCTGGTGGAGTGCTTGAGGTGAGATTTTTGTGCCAGTCAGTGTATTTTTCAAGTTCAGTTAATATTGATCTATTAAAAATATACTGATTATTAAAATTTTCTGCCAATCCAAATGTACTACAGGGGTTTGTTGAATACTGATTAATATAATAAAATATGTCTGTTGAAGAGAAAATATTTGTAAAATCAAAATATTTGAAATAATAAGTCATCAACCATTTGTTGAATCGATTTCATCCTGAATAATGACCCAGATTGCTGTTGAATGATTAGGCATTACATGATAGAGAGCTTACAAAGTTTTAATATAGTCATAGGTTTTTGATTGGCATATAAGGCATTTTAGAAAAGTTAGTGCAAGTAGGGGTCATTGAACTTGAAGAATTAACTTCATTACTGGGTTATTTTAAGTATGGAAACCATTTTATTATTCAATTTAAATTTGTACATTTTTGTGTTTTTCTTGAGGATGCATGTGTACCATATTGATTGATAACGTATCTTTAAATTGCAGGAGAAATGATTATATGAAACTTGCTTTAAGGAAGTGCCCTTTTCTAATGTATTTTTTGTTTCAGTTGATGGAAACCATATTTGGATTCTTGGCACGTAAAACTGATTTCTACACCGGCACATCTCCTGATGAGAGTGAAAAGGTAAGTAAACTATCCTGTCATTCTGCCTACAATGTTGGAATGGAGGGAGGTAATATTTATGATAAATTAATCAAAGTGCTTATTACTGGAGGGAACATTATTAGTTTTTTCTAATTCATATACAATAACTCATGAGTGTCTTGTAAAAATTTCTTGACCTTAATTCTTAAATTTCAAGTTCAGTGCCTTGTATCTTTTTATTTTTACTTTTAAACTTTTTCTTTTTCAGATTCTATTGGAAAAGTTCAGAAAACACCAGAAATTAGCCTTTGAAGAACATGACAGGAAGAAAGCTGAAAGTGAAGCTGCTGAAAGGAGGAGGCAAGAAAGGAAGCAAAAAAAATTAGAGGAAGAGAAGAAGAAAAATGCTACACAGGTTTGTTATAAGTCTTCCTCTGTTTCCTCTGCTGTTTTATAGGATTTTTTTTATTGAGAAATGGAGTACATTCAAATGTGGGTAAATATGAAGGAGAGGACAATAATTGATTTTCCACATTTTAGTGCCTAAACATAGTTAATTAGATATCAATAAACAACTTTTTTCTATGCACTTTTTTGGGGAAATGAGTATTTAACAAGTTATAGCGGAAATTTACTCACCGCAGCTCAAGTGTTTGAAGCGAAAAGTAATTTATCGAGCACGTCAGACGGGAAGACTACAATGGACTCTCCCTTCCGACGTGCTCAAATGATCGAGCGCATTCCCGCCATCTAAAACAAAAATTAACAAGTCGCTATAGTTCGTTATTTTTGGGTGATAACCTTTATTGTGTTAGTAACTAAAAGATCCTAGAAGTGGGCTCAGGCTCCACAGGGTTGTCTAATAATAAATTACAAAGTACCCAAACGTACTCTAACAGCTCAATCGCGCAACAACTAAACCTACCGCTCTAACTCGTAAAATACTCATTTAACGCAAAAGTATATAGAAGAAAAGTAGTTTATTTTGTTGTTATTAGCATGATTCAAGCAACAAAAATTTGAAAATTGATTAGTAGCTGTTTATTCCAGCACATTCGTCATCAAAGACGAAAATTAACATGCCGCTATAACTCATTAAAGACACATTCCCCCAAAAAAGTGCAGGAAGAAAAGTTGTTTATTTAGATTTAATTAACTATGTTTAGAAATTGGAAAATCGATTTTTGTTCTCTCCTTCACAAATACCAAAATATTGAGGAAAATCATTTTTCTTCAATCGAATATCCATTAGGAATTTAAAAACGAGGAACACTGCTTGCTTAACCTACGAGCAGTGTTCCTCGTTTTTAAATTCCTAAATACCAAAATGTGTGAGCAATTTACAATGGAATCCCTAGTTAAAGTTAAAGTTTTGCTTCTGATTAGAATTAAGGAAATAAATTTGATCAGGTTAGTTATATAAAGTCCATTTTGTGTTCAAAATAGTTAGAATGTGTTGAATGTTTGTTTGAATCGGTTTCTTCATCCAATAAGATAAGTAATCTGTAGCTTCTGATAATAATGGATGCTAAGCTTTTCTATTTCTGATGCTACGCTTGAAGCTGGAGGGCTCTGACCTTTTACCAGCTGATGTGTATCAATGGCAGATTTAACATTTTAACTACTGTGTGTGGTTGTGCAAGGTGTATGTGTGTACATGTTTTGTGCCATGTCTACTCACATTGGTTGTGTGATCCATTGCAATTAGNATAATAATGGATGCTAAGCTTTTCTATTTCTGATGCTACGCTTGAAGCTGGAGGGCTCTGACCTTTTACCAGCTGATGTGTATCAATGGCAGATTTAACATTTTAACTATTGTGTGTGGTTGTGCAAGGTGTATGTGTGTACATGTTTTGTGCCATGTCTACTCACATTGGTTGTGTGATCCATTGCAATTAGCAAATAATTATTACATTCTTTTGTTCCAAAATATTATAAACAATTCATTGAAATGAATTCATCTAAAATTGAATTGCTTTGTTATGCTAATGTATCCTGTTTTCAAATGAAAATTGTATTTGTCCTTTCAGCCCTTTGGTTGGGTTATCTTCAAATAGCATTGATACTGAAATCGTACAAGGATAATATAGTCATTGAATGTGATTTACTCAAATAGAATGAACTATTAGGTTTAAGATATCCTGGATGATATGAAGCATTCCTGTGCATATAACTCTTTTGTCTATGTACTGGTATAACTTGCAACATTTCATTTTAGAATGGAACCAATGAAGATGTCATTGAAGAGATCGTCACACCGGGTGTCCAAGAGTCAGAAAAATCCGTCACAGATTCTCCAGCTAACAACGTAAGTATATGCACCAGGTCTACGTGCTGATAGGGTCTGTTTCTTGGGAAGTGCAGTTATAGCTACAGGAACCCTAACTCAGATAATAAAAGCAATACATTTTTAGGTAACTATGTTAGTTATTTTTTTGTGGTTTATGGTATGGAAAAATGAGTGTTTTAATGATGTATCAATTGCTATTTGATATTAGAGTTTGGATTTTGGTTGCCATGTTGTATTGAGGACTTGATTTATATGTTGATTTGTCTATCATTTAGTAAATTTTGTCATTGAGAAGACCTGTCAGTTTTTTAAATGATCTGATTGTTTTTTGGATGATCTTGTTAATTGGAAGATTTTTTAATGGGTTGATCTGTTTAATGGGTAGATTTTCTTGTTATCAAGAAGACCTGCCTATTGTCGGAAAGACCAGTCTGTCGTTAGGGAGACCAGTCTGTCGTTAGGGAGACCAGTCTGTCGTTGGGAAGCCCAGTCTGTCGTTGGGAAGAAAGGTCTGTCGTTGGGGAGACCAGTCTGTCATTGGAAAGACCAGTCTGTCCTATAACCAGTTAGTGTATAAGTAGGCCTGTCTCTTACATTGATAAAAGTTTTCAGGCGGAACTATTTTTTTAAGTAGTTCCACTTGCTCTTTACTAGACTGGGTATGTATTGTCTAAACGATGTGTCGTGTGTATTGGTCATGATGTGGGGCGCTTGTAAGGGTCATGAATTACTGCTTACTCCTCTTAGAATTCAATTCAAACAAGATACTTGGATTTGTAATCATGTTGATATGCCTTTGTTTCTGAACTGATATTCTAATTTGTTGGTTAAGTTATCGTGTTCATTAGTATTCATGTTATACTTGCTTCCTGTTGATTGTTTTCACTTGACTATAACATATTGTGTTCCATAGTGGATTTTTTTATCGGTAGGTAAAGTAAATATATTATTTTGGAGACATCAATTTCTTGATGCATTTATTTGAACTGATAGTTTCACTTCATTTTTCCAAATTTATGAATGTAAAACCAGTTGTCACAGAAATCTAGTATTTAAAAAATATTTAGATATGTCATAAAATTTATGGTAGCTTCATCATTTTAAATTGTGATCTTTAATTTACTTCATTTGACTTGAATTTATACATTGATTTTATTCTGTTTGTGTTTCAAATTACTCTATTTTTAGTCCACTCAAATATTACTTTTCCATTTTTCTTAATGTTGTAATTGAATTTTTCATCCCTACTCATCAGAATCAAACTTAACTTATTCCTTGAGATTTTTTCTTTCTACATGTATATTTGATAAAATTCTGGTTAGCACACACACAGTGCAACATTTTATGCCCTGTAATTTATATCTTTTTTCGAAATGTGTTCACTTTCAGCAAACAAAATTGAGGAGAAAAAGGAGTTATAAATGAGTAGGGCTGTAGCACCATTATCACACATCAACTTGATGCCCAAGTGCTTGGGTGTTAAACCGCAACTTGTGTTTCCCCGCAGAAAAATGCTGATGAGGATGATGACGTTGAAGAAGAAGACAAGGGCAAGATGAAGCCCAATGAAGGCAATGGAGCCAACCTTGACAAGTACAGCTGGACTCAAACTTTGCAGGAAATTGAGGTTAGATCTGCGGCTTGTGTGTAAGGCGCATCTGTGGTGGTGTCAGTGCTAACTGTTCCAGCTATGATGCTGTGATATCTGCTTTAAAGATAACCCTAGTATTGGATAACCATTCTATTGGATAACCACTCTATTGGATAACCATTCTATTGGATAACCATTCTATTGGATAACCACTCTATTGGATAACCACTCTATTGGATAACCACTCTATTGGATAACCACTCTATTGGATAACCACTCTATTGGATAACCACTCTATTGGATAACCACTCTATTGGATAACCACTCTATTGGATAACCATTCATTTACTAGATAGCAAGGGCAAAGGGTGAACCTCCTTCACATTGTTCATTGATGAATACAGACTCCTGAAAAGCATGATTCAAAGGATATTGAATAAATGAAGAGTGATTCATGAAATTTTTATCAGTTTTGGGGTTTAGCCTTAATTATATGGGCTCTGTTTTTCCAGCATTGTTAAATTTTTGAATGGTTACTTCTTGTTAGACTTCTTACTAGTCACAATGGTAACTCTTTCAGTCAGACCATTGCATTTATTTAGTTCCAATTCATCATAACTACACCATTTGGTCAATTTATATGTTTTATCAATGATTACTTCTTTTTACCTACTTGCTTTCTCGACTTTGAAAATAGTCTTTGCTCAAGGGTGTTTGGCTTGACAGGAGGGATATTCTGTCAACAAATATCAAGTAAATATAAGCACTTTTTCAACTCTTCGCTCGCCAGGTTAAATTCCTGTGAAGAAATTATCCCTCATATTATCACTAATAATTGTCAATAAGGTGTGATGCTTTCAAATAAACATGCAGAGTATGAAAATAACATCAATCAATTTTAGTGTACATCAGGATTGGCAGAGATCAATATTTACAGCACAGGAGAAACAATTTCACGTGTCTGACGACCACAGGTGACCATTCCTTTACCGATGCGGGTGAAATCTCGCGACGTTCGTGTAGACTTCGCCCGGCGTCACCTCAAGGTGGGGCTCAAGAACGCCCCTGCTATCATCGACGACAACCTGCTTAAGGAAATCAAAGTGGAGGAATGCAGTTGGTACCTCGACAATGAAAAAGCCATCATACTGCAAATTGAAAAGGTTTGCTTGCCGTGCCGGCCACAGTTTTTTTCATCTCCTAGTATTTGCTAGACTAGTCTTGGGAATCTTATGCCCCAGGATAATTGTAGGTATTTTTTTTTGGTGAAAACCACCATACTTCAAAATGAAAAGGTTTGCTTACCGTGGCTGTCTCCTAAATGAGCCTTTGGGATCTTATGTACTAGGGTAATTATGGGTAGTTTGTTGAAAACCACCATGCTCCAAATTGAAAAGATTTGCTCACGGTTGCAACAGTTGTTTATTTCCTAGACGAGTCCTGGAAGTCTTATGCCCTAGTATAATTAAAGGTAGTTTGTTTTTGCTTTGTTGGTTTCTCTGCCTCTACCCACACCCAGTAAAGTGGATACATAAATGCTGTTTAATTATTGTAAACTTCTTATTTTGAATGGCCGTACATTGTCTCGGATTCAAATTCATTCAAAAGTTATCTTATTATGGAGGAATTGATGAAAGAAGGATCTCCATTTGATCAGTTTAATTAAATAAATTATAGTTCTCACTTTGAAGATACTGCTCTAGTTTTGGATGGCACTCTTGTCCCTAGTTCTTTTACGACTCTTGATACCCTTCTCAAAGAGCCATTAAGTTCTACTATGTTTAGCAAGATGGTCAAACCTGAGCAACAAAAATGACTTCGTTCTTATATACCTTACAGCACTTTTAACATTTTTAACACCATGAGTTAAACTAAAAGTTCAGTATTCAACTCAAACTTGAAGTCAATTATTGTAGTGAACCATTTTGTGAGTAGCAAACATTTACTGGATCGTGCCTTTGTATAGCTTTGATTAAGTATTTATGAAAATTGAGTTTGTGACTTCTGGTTGGTCAGAAGCATTATGAAAATTCCTTCCATGTACCACGGGTGGTTCACATGGTGGTTAACGTGTTAATTGCTTATGATTTGGCGGAAATGTGGTCAGGTTCCATTGGTTGTTAACTCGAAAAGCGTACCGTGTTTCTTATGGTTCTAAGGTGAGCTTCTGATCACAGCTCTACACACACTTGTGATATTTGGAGTTAGATGATGTGGGAGAGCTTTGTTGCCTAATATGTATTACTGTCCTGTATTACTATGAAAGCGAGGACTTCAGAAATTACAGATCAGGCTAATGTGTGAGGATTTGTTAGGTATTTGTTATGCATCTGTTATCTGAAGAAAAGTGGAGAAAACTATAGTAAATTCTGACAATAGATTCTTAGCCGGCTGTGACCCGAGTGAACAGCAGACTCAGTTATTTTATGGTATCCCAAATATGATTATCGCCATATGCGTGAAGTTGGCGTGAGACTCAAGCAATTGGTAGCAAATGCATGATTATTGGCATAAGCATCCACAGTAGGCGGCATGGGTTCGCATAGAGATCATGCGCTATTATAAGCGTCATATTCGTGATGTTTACATTTATAACGTGCAAAATAAATGGCATATAAATGATTATGCACACAGAGATCATGCACAAATTGACTGTATATTCATGATTATTTGCATAAAGATCGTGCGCAATAGGCGGCATATTAATGATAGATCACATGATTAAGATGTACAATTGTCGCAGATCAACAAGATGGAGTGGTGGTCTAAGCTGGTGGAAGGCGACCCTGAGATCAACACTCGCAAGGTCAACCCTGAGAAGAGCAACCTGAGCGACTTAGACGGCGAGACGAGAGGCATGGTAGAGAAGATGATGTACGACCAGCGCCAGAAGGAGATGGGCCTTCCCACTTCTGATGAGCAGAAGAAGCAAGATGTCCTCAAAAAGTAGGTTATGTTATAGTACAGATGCAAGTGTTCTTTAGCTCTGAGTTGTATGGTCTTGGCAACTTATGCTTTTGTATTGGTGTGACGTGTACTTTAGCGCCGAGTTGTATGGCCTTGTTGAAGTAGGGCTGTAACACCATGTATTGGTGTGACGTGTACTTTAGCACCGAGTTGTATGGTCTTGGCAACTTATGCTTTTGTATTGAGTGACGTGTACTTTAGCACCGAGTTGAATGGTCTTGGCAACTTATGCTTTTGTATTGGTGTGACGTGCACTTTAGCACCGAGTTGTTTGGTCTTGGCAACTTATGCTTTTGTATTGAGTGACGTGTACTTTAGCACCGGGTTGTTTGGTCTTGGCAACTTATGCTTTTGTATTGGTGTGACGTGTACTTTAGCACCGAGTTGTTTGGTCTTGGCAACTTATGCTTTTGTATTGAGTGACGTGTACTTTAGCACCGAGTTGTTTGGTCTTGGCAACTTATGCTTTTGTATTGAGTGACGTACCCCTAGGAATTGAGCCACTCTGAATTCGGAAGTGAGCGGGTTGAGGGATGAGTAATCTATATATTCTTGCAGTAATCAGCTTAGGTGAACTGATTGGATCAATTAAAACTATAGAAGTTGTTTGTTTATCTATAGAATGAAGCTACTGGTAATGTAGACGATAAATTTTCATTATGTGTTATCTTACGTTTTGGTAGTACCCTGTGGCAGTCTTGGTTTCCAGATCAAAATGTTTCTCCTTTCTGTAAGCTCTATTGAAGGTATTTCTTGGTACTTGACATATCTTAGTTAGCATACTTATTTCTTTCTTAGTGATTGCTTCACATGTGAAGCACTTGACAAACTTTATTTTGGCTGAAAGACCCCTCAGGGGGATACAAATGTTGTATCTATGGGAATTAGCGCTCCCAGGGGGACTATGTGAGGGCCCGAGCTAAAGGTTAGGTTGGCTTCCTTTTTGTTGAAATAAAATAAGTTTTTGTTCTGTTACGGACCATCTTTTTTCGGTTCACTGCTGTCCTGTTTTTTCAACACCTACTACTTTCTTCTTCAACTTTGATCTTGTTTCATAAACTTCTTTCTCATCTTACTGTTTCTATGCCCTTTCTGCATAGATTCCACGTTCCCTAAACTCCATACTAAATGGTGCCTTCCTCCTTCCTCTCTTTGGATCGCCTTTGTAGCGGATAGGGAGGCTTAAACTAACTAATAATCTAATCTAATCTTTGGCTGAAAGAATGGAGGGCGCTTATTGGAAAAATTTTCGGGTATATGATTGGTTATGCTTTGGGTACATTTATGACGTCTAGTTCTTTTTACAGTGTTATGGGTAATACATACCAGTATATTATGGGTATCTAATATTTTCGGACATATTTTTGTGATGGTTTTTTTACGTATATAATGAGTAAAATTCAGGTACATAGTGTTGGTTATACTTCGGTGTATTGTGTTGCTAATGTTCATGTAAATGTTATTGTGCATTTTATGGGTAAACTAAAAACAAAATACTTAGGAATACTTGTTTTCACAATTTTATTTCAACAGCGATTTGGTAAATATATCGATTAAGGAACTATTTTAGGCTTAAGATTTAAGTTATTAGCAACCAACAAAGTGGAGGTCTAGAAAAACGTATTTTTTAAATTTTCCGTAATTTTCAAGCGAATGCATGGCTTGAAATTTATTGTACCTAATATTTCGAAATATTTGACAGTGAAACAAATTCAAATTCAAAATTTTGAAAGGTTCCATAATTGAGAAATGAGTAATTTAAAATGAGACTCGCATCGGTGTTTGACACACGGTCGTAGAGCAGGCACAATGCCAATTTTGGTGGCATTTGCGCTTTGCTGTACCGAGGCGCCAAAGACTGCGTGTATCCTGTTCTGACAGTCCATGAAGATACTCATCTGGCTTGTATTTTTCTCTTAGCTGAACACATATATAATCTATTTAATACAGTCGAACAGTTTATAGAGCATAGAGTGGATGCCTCGTGTTGCTGTTTTGTAAATACACTTGTCATCGTTGACTAGTACAGCATGATTATCTAGTCGATTGAATTGTAACCATCATAATTCTTTATGTGATTATTATTCGCATTAGGTTCAAATTTCAAAGACGATGTATTAACAGAATCTTGTTCTCCCGCCAGGTTCATGTCCAGTCATCCCGAGATGGATTTCTCAAAATGCAAGTTCAACTGAAGTCACACGCTAGTGATCACCGCTCGCACGTAGGATTATTTCATTATTAAAGCACCTGATCATCGTCACCATTCTTACTTCCCCATGTTCGCATTAGCTGTGATGATCCCAAGACTGTAATTCTTGGCTGCCTGTGGTTGTGGCAGAATGTTATTCATTAGTAGAGTATTTGTTGCATCATTGTTCTGCTCGAAGGTTTGCCGTGGCTATTTGTGAAGTCGTGAGAAGCGCTGTCCAAATCTCTGGTGCGTCAGTTGCTTGTTAATAGCCATGCAAAGGAATTGACTGCGCTTTTCCCACTTATTTTGATGATGGTTTCTCTTTCCTTGAAGTATTGTAGTTTAAAACACTTGAAAATTTTAATGAGAGCGCCTCAGCATCATCATCGTGTCAATTGAGTAGAGAGAGATGTGTTGCGATATTTGTGGGCCCGGCAGCCGTTGCTGGTTCACCTTTGCCCCATCATAGTGCAGTGTTTCTCTCCCGGGCCCAAGCCTCTCGAGAGACGATGCGCGTTGCGACTCTAGGTCTCTGAAGTATTAAATTTCAGGTCAGGGAATTGAATATCATGATGCTCGATCATTGTGTTGCCCTACGCAAAATAGATTGCTATGTTTTGGTTGGTATAAAGCCTGAATACTTGCCCTTGATGGTGAATAGAAGAATCGTGAAATTCAAATGGATTTGAGTTTATCATTTCAAATGATTTAATTTTCACAAATTTTTCGTATCCATCATGCTCATTCCAAGAACGGTCCCGCTAGCGTCAGAAAAAGGCGGATTTAATGTTACCTATGAACTCTCAGCGTAAGTTTATGTTCAAGTAACGTAGGGAAATCTGAATTTGGCCGTTGACAGAAACGTGACAGTAGCTGAAGCTACAGTTAAGCAATTTATATTTGGTAGAATTCGAAGTTACCAATTTACTGTTCAGAGTGCATACTGTAGTGTTTTCATTTTACTCTGTATTAATTTAGTGAAGATAGTTGTGAAGTTATTCCACCGTGATTAGTAGTGAGTTCTGATAAATTTTTTCATTTTTAATTTGGAAACAATGTCGTGTATATGTCTGAAATTACCACTGCGTTGTTCTGCAAGTTTTCAAACTTTAACACAGGATTAGGGGATTCTGTTCTACATTTAGGAATTTAACATTCGCTTATTATGTTTCACATTTCATACTCTCATATTTCATCAGGATCCAAGTCATCCTTTTGCTTACGTTGGTGTGTGCCAGTCAGAAGTATAGTGTGCTTTTGCTCAAATAACGAAGAAAAACAATACGACAATTTTATTAACCTTCGCGCGAACGAACGCTCTGTTTGCCGTATAGGCAGAATTTAGCCATAACACGCTAGTTCTGTGCAAATAAAACATGGTGGGTGATTATCGATTTTAAACTATC
Organism: Platorchestia sp. MABIK; assembly: GCA_014220935.1. Classification (NCBI taxonomy): domain Eukaryota; kingdom Metazoa; phylum Arthropoda; class Malacostraca; order Amphipoda; family Talitridae; genus Platorchestia; species Platorchestia sp. MABIK. Next base: position 1,105 of record JACJUY010000215.1, on the reverse strand, counting down.
ACGTTCCCAGTGCGAAGTAAATGAATCTGCTCACTTTTCTGCCTGCACTTGTTGCCTATTGTTTTAATAGATATTTCCAGCTGAAGAAGTTTTGTTAGTTTACGCTACTGCAAGATTTATTATTTCTCTTTTCTATGACATAGTTTCCAAAGACGGCTTTAGCCTACACAAGAAATGAATTTGAATTTTTTAAAAGGTTGCTGCCGTGAAAAGTGTCTCCGCTTGCTTGGTAATGTGAGACCCTGCGCGATAGGAGAAAGGCTAGAGGAAGCTTTTGCTGTTATCTACGCTTGTGAACCGTGTTCTGAGAGTTAATTTTCTGTGAGAATTACAGTTATGCTTTTCCGAGCGTTTAAATGAAGACACTGAGGACTCTTGCTGGAAGCAAATGTCGCTTTTCGAATTAGTGCTATAGTATTGCCTAGGTCCAGTTCAGCAATTTTATTGGGAATCCAGTAATTTGCCAGCGAGGTCTTTTATGACATGTCAAACGACTATAATAGGCGTCTATAGTAGTGAGATTTAGTCGTCTATCACACGAGTGTTTTTTTCCTTTCACTTCTGTGTTCAAAGTCGCTACTAGTAAATGAGAATAATCTCTTGGGCGTCAAGTCCTGTTTGAGATATGCAAAAAATATTAGTTCGTCTGGAAAAATAAGTGTTTGTTTCATTATTTTGAAATAAGTTTGACCGCACTCAAGCCGAGCGAGAGAAAATCCTGGAAACATCTAAAATAATTTTGGTTGCTTCTATTCCTTTGAATACAAAAATTCTTAGCAGGCTTTGATTTTTGAACTAAAGCAAAGAAGTATATTTTAACATAGCAGTTTATATATAAAGAAGTGAATGGAAGGTGTCACACTCGTTGTAGAGCTTTTGTGGTATTAGTTATCCATTATTTCTAATTATAACCGCAACTCCACATTTATAGTGACAATGCTCGCATGTGTAAAACCTGACCTTGAACTTGAAATTGAGGGCCGACAGTGTCGGGGCCTTTGTAACGGCCTGCAATTCCCTCCTCACTACTCACACACACACAAAAAAAAAGAGTTCAGCACCTGCGTACCAGACTTGTCCACTAAACTACTCAGGATCTACCAAT
>JACJUY010000214.1:267259-296483 GCA_014220935.1 Platorchestia sp. MABIK | reverse complement strand
TGGTGGTGAGCCGTTCACTCTTTTGGTGGTGGAATTTCACAGTTTGTACCTAAGTACATAACACATAAATTATTATAACGTTACTCAGAAATATTCTTTAACCCCTCAGGAGATACAACTGTTGTATCAATGGGAATTAGCGCTCCCAGGGGGAAACTGTAAGGTCCCGAGCTAAGAGTTAGGTAGGCCTTCTTTTGGTTGAAATAGAATAAGTTTTTGTTTTGTTACGGACCATCTTTTTTCGGTTCACTGCTCTCCTATTTTTCAGCACTTACTACTTTCATCTTCAACTTTTATCTTGTATCATGAACTTCTTTCTCAGCTTACCGTTTTTATGCACTTTGTGCGTAGATTCCGTGTCCCTTAACTCCATACTCAATGGTGCCTTCATCCTTCCTCTTTGAACATCTTAGTTGTGGTAAATAAAGGGAGGCTAAAACTTTCTTATAATCAATCAATCAAAGATTCTTTGATAAATATTTAGCTCTCTTTATCCGAATCTTTAATGATATTACGCTTTTGTTTGCTTATGAACCTGGACGTGAACTCTGTTCTGGAGACGCTCCCGCCGATGCTATTCACGCAGTTGAAGCAGTTCCTAGTACGGAGTTGAACATACTGCGAGACCTCCTTTCTTGCTGCACTCAGCACGGTAAGTTTATTCAAACCATTCATGAATCGGTGAATGAGTCCAGAAAATCTTCTTGTATGATCGTTTAGCTTGCCAGTCATGCTATCATTCAACTCGAACGTAAACGTCTTTGCGTGTACCAGTGGAATGATGCCTAGCGCAGTGCGGCACTTTGATGCACGGCGATACGTCTATCTGATGAGGCTTTTGATCTCTAGAAATTACGGTAGTTACCTTTAATCGTACAGACATCCAATTGACCTATTGATTCAAAGTAAGTGTAGTATCGTGAAGACGGGTGAATCTGAAACATAGGATCTCATAGATACTCCCATAGATACAACTGTTGTATCTATGGGGAATTAGCATTCCCAGAGAAAAATGTAAGGTGTCGAGTTTAGAGTTAGTTAAGTCATCTTACGTTAAAATAGAATAGCTTCTTACTTGGTTTTGTCGAGGACTCTCTTTTTCCGATTCACTGCTGTCCTGTTTTACAGTGACTACTACTGTATTAAATTTTTACCTTGTTTCACAACCTACCCGCAAAACTGTTCCTATGCACAAGAGATCTGGTGTGAAATTAGGAACACTTCTTGTGCATAGATTCCGTGTTTCCTCAACTATGGACTAAATGGTGCCTTAATCCTTCCTCTCTTCAGGACACATTTATTGTGGTTATGGTGGCAGAAACTAACGTACAATCTAACAAACATATGATTCAAATTCAACGAAAAATTTTCGATTAGTTTAAACTGTTTTCTAAAAGGGGAACGAATGATATTAGGAGGTAAACCCCTCAGGAGAATACAACTATTGCATCAATCGGAATTTGCGCTCCCAGTGGGAATGCGTGAGGTTCCGAGCTAAATGATAGGTAAACCTTTCTTTTGTTAAAGTAGAACGTATTTTTTATTTTGTTACAGACGAAATTTTTTCGGTTCACTTCTGTCGTGTTTTTCAGCACGTACTACCTTCTTCTTCAACATTCAAATTGTTTCATAGACTTCTTTCTCAACTTATTGTTTTAATGCACCTTGTGCATTGATTTCGCGTTCGCTCAAGTTCATACTAAATGGTGACCCTTTTTCCTCTCTTCAAAACGCCTTTGTTGCGGTTAGGGGGGGAGGGGGTGCGGTTTTGCACAAATTAACATCTCATCTAATTTAGGAGGTGAAGAATTGACATAGGTCTACAGTTTCATAAAAAATGACCATGTTATGAGTGCTATTCTAGTGTGCGTGAGTTTCCAGGGGGAATCTGTGCTCTCTAGTCGTCTAATCTTACCAAAAGCTGACGAACGAGTGTGTGTAAAATATATTCTGTTTGTGTTAGCGAGTTTAACGCAGGCGTTCGTGGACGCGCAGTGCGGCGATACAAGAGCGGAGGCGCCTGTGGTGTCTACCGCTGCAGCGTGCCTGCCCTTGCCCTTATCGATCTCTGCACTCGATAACTTGAGAGACACCCTGTGGTTACGCTGCACGCACTCAAAATGCCGGACATTAACCGCTTATGCAGCTTTCGTATCGTCCCGCTGCACCATGGGCTAGCAAGCAGTAAACTGATGGTGTCCAAAATATCTTACATGAAAGCGTCGATGTTCCAATATGCTTTGGATTTTGTAGAGTACTCGGCTGGTCGAGAATACAAACCGTCACTCAATTAAACTCGAAGAATTCGTTGCTCTTTCGTTTGCGCTGCAATCGAACTTGAGCGGAAATTCATTTTGTTGTTAGAATGCCTAAACTTTGATACTGAGAATCTTTGAAAATTTAAGTATCAAAAACTAGCTTACGAAATTTTTCTTAATGCGATCGCGTGATAACTTTCGCAGCAAAGTTCGTTTTTGGATACATTTGCACCAAATTTATTATATATTGCAACTGTTTACGTTAAATTACGAAGCGATTTGCATGTGATTAAGATGCAATATTCGTGTATTTGACGTATACGTTCGAAGAGTTGCAAATGCGGAACAAGCGCCTATCATGCGTTCCAGTGTGCTCCTTGGTACAAGACAAGAAAGGCTGGATGAATGTGTAATACACAGGATGGAAACATGGGCAACGACAAGTTAATGTAACGTAGGGCACGACGCATGCGCGAGAGAGGGGCACGCTTCCGATGTCGAGGCACAACTCTGCCAGGTGTTTTGCAGGCGGTCAGGTGAAAGGCGCGTCTGGAGGAGGCTAGGAGAGGCAGCTGTAGGGTGGCGTATGGAAGGTCGTAGAGATAGAGCTTCGGTCTAAAAGTTGTGATGCGCGCCTTGGTGTCAGATGAGATCTGCTGGTACGTGTAGCTTAAAAGGAAGTTCGCTGAATATTTGAACACACTGACGTCGTAGTTCGTATGCTTTGTTCTAGTAAAGTGTTACGTTGAAACGTGTTCAGTATCAAATGGTGCATTAGAAGATGTGAAGTCTGGCTCTTGTGAGGTTTGTAACTGTGCGTGTCAATCACGATATACCGTGGTGTCAAAATTATCAAAGTTCTCATGAACAGCACAACTTCTCTTGAATATTCTGACTTTAACTCTTGGGCTCTCAGCGGAATGTGAACATTTGACTTAGAGATTGTTGCTGTTGCGTACGTGTGGTCGTGAAGTGAAGGCAGGCTTCGGGAGCTCGAAGTTAGATGTTTGCTTTGAAATTTGGGCGTCCTGCTCAATGGATAGATTTGCTATGAGCCTTGAAACCAGCAGCTTGAATTTTATACAGGTATGGACGAGTGAGGAAGTGTTGCGTGTGAGGAAAAATACGTTGATGTTCATTTTTATGAGACTTAAGGTAAATGTAAGAAAGGATTTTTTTAAAAAGGTTGTCATGTCACTGAATTATTAATGCAATTTGTTGAAAGTATTGATGTAACTTGTATTTTCTAATGCATTTACTTCTTGGTTATTTATGACTTCAATTCTGAGATGGTGAGTTTTTTGTGGCTTCCCGCTTGATGAGATTATATGCTTCATACATTAGTAATTTATCTTACGTCACTGTGTTTTTGCACACTTGGTAGCGTAATGGAGTATTAACACGTTGACTGCGATGGGTTAAACTGAAGTTCAATATTCAACTCTCCTAAATTCAAAGTCAAATGTTAGCACTTTTATAAATACCAAACATAAACTGGGTCCATTAAATATCAATAATTTGAAAAGATTGTTAAAATTTTTCAAACGACCCACCGATGGGTCGTATCGCAAGCCACGTTTTAAGTAAAGTGAATGAGTTTTTCAATTGCATTTTGAAGTTTAAGTATAACTACCTCACATTTTCTTGTCTTCTCACGAAATTCGTGATTTTTTTGATTCTTTGTCTTAGCTGCTGTTGGCTTGCTTTATCTTCTGACGTCGGAGGAGTGACATCGCTTGTGTTGGAGTTCAGTGTTATAATTATACATTGGTGTTTGTTGTGCATTCAATTCTGGAATTAATTTTTACTCGTTTAGTTGATTTTCTCATGCCTAGGTTCGTAGATTTCACTTGGTGAGCCACCGAGTGGAAAATTTTGCAAGTTTTCGGCTGTGAGATACCTGGAAGTTTGACGTCATGCAAGCTGGAGGCTGATCGATGAGTATAGTGAACAAAAAGAAATCACCTTTTCAGTTATGATCCCTCAGGGGGAGACATCTATTGTATCTATGGGAATTAGCACTCCCAGGGAGAAAATGTGTGAGGGCCCGAGCTGAGAGTTAATTAGGCCTTCTTTTTGTTGAAATAAAATGTTTTTTGTTATGTTAAGGACCACCTTTTTTCGGTGCACTGCTGTCCTGTTTTTGAGCACCTGCTACTATCTTTTTCAACTTTTATCTTGTTTCATAAACCTCTTTCCTAACTTACTGTTTCTATGCTCCTTCTGCATAGATTCCGCGTTCCCTTTTCTCCATACTAAATAGTGCCTTCCTCCGAAACACTTTTTTTTAGCGGTTAGGGAGGCTTAAAGTAACATATAATCTAACCTTCAGTTATGAACCTAGTACTCGATGTACTGCTTTATTTTAAAGATTAAATTTTCGAATAGCGATAATTTTAAATTATATCATAGTTGTCTATTTTAATTTTTTTTATTACCTGACTTAATTCTTCTCAATAGAAAAAGCTGAATTGCAGGTGTGGAAAGCTCTTTTCCATTTGTTTGTTCTTTTACTGCTCGTGCGTAATATTGGTACCCTGCACAATATTGGTGCGCGGTCAGGGTGTGGTGTCTTACTTTCACAGTGTTTAACTTTTGAATTAAGGGTCACAAAATTTACTGAGTCCTTATCTAGTTATTTTTATGTAATTCGAGTATTTAAATGAATTACTATTCCGAGTCACTCATGTAGCTGTGATATTTGAGCACAGCCTTGCCCTCTGTAATAGGGGACCAGCTAGAAGCCGCCAAGTTGTCATGAGCATGTGTATACATTTGCCATAGTGGGGACATTTGCTTGTACAAACGCCAGGTGCATATGAGTCGGAGGGGAGCCTGCAAACATAAAGGTCATATCAGAGGAAGCCGCTGATAGTCTCGCTGTCGTGCTGCATGGTGCTTGCGTGCGCTTGCAGACGGTCGCACCTACCACATCGCGCCGAGTTATCATCCGTTGCTTGAGTGACACGCCAATTATCCACCACTGTCAGTCGAGGAGTTCATGTCTCGACATCTGTAGTATGGGAAATGCAGATCTTAGCTTATGGAAGTTACTCGTGCACACGGGGTTGAAGTCTGGCATATCATTTGATTGTGGGTGATGCTGTCCGAGATTTTTATACGCACTGCTATTTCGCTACTGTAGCTTAAGTTTCTGGACTTTTCTGTACTCCCGCTTTTTTGTCTCTCATTGTGTACCGTACTTACATGAATGAAAGCCTACCATGCGGAAGCGTGCAGTAACGAGTACTGTGCAATCGATTTTTTCGCTTGTATGGTATCAGTTTTTCGTTTCTTTAACGATGAACACTGTTTTTACATTGCATGACAGGTTGTGCCGTGTGCAAAATATTTACTCCTTTACCGTGCTACTGAAGCCAAGCATTTACTAAATTCCTTTGCATTGATCTATTTAGAAAGCTGTAATTATGGTTTCTATAGAAGTTAGCGCTCCCCGGAGAACATGTGAAGCTCTGAGTTGAACCCATGGTTGAAGTTGGGTAGGCCTTCTTTTTGTGAAAATGGAACACATACATTTTTTGATTAGCTGCGGGCTGTCTTCTTCTCGATTCACTGCTGTCTTTTTCTGCAACTATACTACTTCAATTTTTGAATCAGAAACTTCTTTCAAACTTGCTGTTTCTATGCGCGAGGAATCCTATGAGGGAAACTATGCATAGTTCGTGCTTCTGCTCTAAATTCTACATTAAATGGTGTCTTCTTCCTCTAAACACTTCATGTGGTTACGGAGGTTTAAACTAAATTAAAATCAGATCTAATCTTCGCAGTAATCGCCTTAACAGAGAGGAAACTGATATTGAAGTCTGATAATCAAGATGACATGGTTTAATTTCTTCAGGATGATTGCATTGCCTTTGTCAGACAGACATAAGTTTCGTTCGCAGCTGCGCTAGCAGTTAAGGAGTCGATGCAGAAATGGTGTAAGGGACATCGTAAACTGGCAAAAAACTACAGGTAAAACTAAATGTTGAGAAATTGTTACTCAGTAATTGAAATACGAGCTCAGAAACTTGACGCAATTCAGTGAATTTCCCTGTCCGTAGCGAGAAAACGTAAAATCTCCTCGTGTGACAAAAAGTTAGGTGTAAACTTGACCAAGGAAGGTGAAGCTGCCTCAGGCGCACCTGACGGGCCTGCGCACCACTGCCCAGTCCGCACTTTCGCCCGCCGCGGTGTGGGCGGCACTCTGGAGTTGCAGCTCGCGTGTGCGGCCACCTCCACAGCCCTTACTGGGGCTGTGTGGGCCGAGTGCTCCGTTCTGTTCGTGCTCGTTCTGCGCCAGACGAATGAGCCAAGCATTTGTATTGGCCTAGTCTATGTTGATAACATCAGTTTTGCTTGAATAAGTAGCCATCAGCATGGTGTCAGTGAGCATTTTATGATGCATGTTTTGATGAGAAGCTATTATTTGAGTGTCTATGTTGGGTGCTTTCGTTTGTCCAAAATGGTCTGGGATCGATCAGGTTTTACTGTCAGTTCATTTTCCAGGTCACTTGCTTGGTGATGCTTCGCTACGCGTTTACCTGTAATAAAGCGTGTATAGGGTAGCGGCTTTCGTTCTTTTTTCCTCCGCTCGACGAATCTCGCAGAACTCGCATTTGTTTTTGGTGCTCGATGAAAGTGTTAATTTTTTCCTATTGAATGTTTATTCAATACTTTTTGATAATATAGAGTGTTACTTATGTTTCTTCAATTGTTGATTGCAAGTTTTAGCTAACGTTATATTTGAGAGTGTAACAACTGGTTGCGTTAGCTTAAAAATGGACAAATCGTGTACCTGCCCTATTGCTGGAAATTGGTTGCTGTTTGATTTTGGTTCCCAAGAGTCTTTACTATGGTTACCCATTATATTTTTTCTAATGCGGCTGTTTTGTCATTCGATTTTCTTGATTTTTTTTGTACGTAGGTGTCCGAGCCTATCACAATAATTTTCAAATTTGTTAATTTATGTTAATCTAGATTCACGTAAAATTAAATAATAGCAAATTACCATTTACTAATTAAAATGAGTTTTCTATGTGTTTTATTATTCTAGGTATTTTCCTGTGGAATACAGAATGTTGGTCGGAGGAGCTTCTTTAGTTAAGAACTATCTGGTCTCCAGAGATTCGTGCCAATATTAGTGTTGACCTTGCGATGTGTATGGTTATCAGTGGTGCGCGTAATGTCGTGTTATCTCTTTACATGCAGGTATAGCTTGCATCTCTCGCGATTGTCTTTTTTTCCACTGTCCAAGTGCATTTGAATTCACAGTAGCGGCATCTCTTCTCTGATTGATGCTCAGAGGTACTTTGTGCGACTTCTTTTCTCAACAAAGCGTTTTCACTAAAAATTTTGTGAACTAAAATTCTCAAAAGAAGAAAATGTAAATAAAATTAGTCATTTTATTAGCATTTTCTTCGCCTCCGATTTGTAGTGAAGCTGCGTTACTAGCAACTGGATCATCTATTTAGATAAGTAGTTAGTTTCATTAAAAATATACCCAATTTTATTCATGAAAAGTCCTGACCTAGTGAGTATTACTTTACTATTTTTCCAAACTTACAGCGCATTTGTAAGTTCACGTTATATACATGAAATCTTTTTCACTCATGGAAAAGAATGTAAGAGTTTAGTTGGTGAATTTAGAATTATGAAGTTCTCTATTCGTGTTTCAGTTTAACTAAGCTTTCAAATAATTTTAGTAATGGAAGTTAAAACCACGAATCAACGCATGGAAAGGTAAAATATTTAGTAAAGCCTCAAAGTTATTTTTATTCTTGTAATAGTTTTCCATCTTGCGTCAAGGCTCAAGTTGAATATTTTAATTTTTGCGATGATGATTGCCCAAATAAAAACGACATTACTTTGGTCTTGTTGCTCTGTGTGTGCTAACAGTTGTGGGCGTCCTGTGGCATAAATTTATGTCCAGTATTTTATCAGCATATGCCAGATGTGCTCTGTAGTGTTGGAGCAGCTCGATGCTGGCTTGCTATGACCCTTGCAAGAAAGCAACTTTCAACTCAACTTCACCAAACGTAGACTCTATGGACACGATTTATGTGGAGAATATTACCAAATGTATTCTCTATCGTGATTCATAATTAGTCCCACATGCTTGAAAGGGTTGAACGATATCTCAGCAGACGGGCGAAGTAAACTAAAATAACACTTGAGAATGAACTGTTTCGATTGATTGAGGAATTTTTCGATGAATGTGTGAGACAGTTTTTCAAAATCTCCTTAAAGAAGCATAGGATAGGTAATAGGTTAACACTTTCACCATCTGCGGTTGTAAATGATTGGTTTGGTTAGGTTGTAGGTAGTAAAAAAGAGAAATCCATTTGATTGCTCTTAGGCCCATTTCACACTGAGCTAGCAAAGCAGCATCTAGCAATGCTCACAGACCATCTAGCAGATAGTCTGCGAGACTGGTAGGCAGGAATAGCACTATTGCGAGCCTTTGCCTTCACACTGAACTCGCTCGTTGTCTCCAGCATCCAGTATGCGAGGTGAAAATGCTATTCCTACCTACCAGTCTCGCAGACCGTTTGTTAGATAGCTCTAGCGAGCTTGCTTTGTGCTGCTTTGCTAGCTCAGTGTGAAATGGGCCTAATACACATCATCCTTCAGAAAAATATAAAAAATACAATTGCACGATAACATTTCATCTCGTAGGAGAACAGTTACTTTTGGAAAAGGTTGGGAAACGTTAAATTTAATTCCTTAATACCTGTACGTGAACGAGGGAGACTGGTTCGCCTATTAGTACAAATATGGCCCAATACGTGGGAACGTGTTAAGGTATGTAATGTTCGTCTTCTATGCTATGAAGGACTGGTGTTGCCAAGCGAGATTTTGTTAGGTTACCTCAGCTTTAGATAGTCTTTAAGGACTCCAACAATTTTCATCTTGGCTTTGCTACCTCTTCTTTATCGTTTATCTTCTTCATTCGTAATTAGCTGCTTCTACCTGTAGGTTATGGTGTGGGCAGACAACCTTGTGCGTATTTTTCCCGTTTTTCTGAGGGGATGCCACTATTCAATCTGTGGGAATTAGCGCTCCCAGGGGGAAAACGTGAGGGTCTGAGCTCAGAGTCAGGTAGGCTTCCTTTTTGTTGAAATAAAATGTTTTTGTTATGTTAAGGACCATCTTTTGTTCGGTTCACTGCTGTCCTGTTTTTCAGCACCTACTACTTTCTTCCTCAACTTTGATCTTGTTTCATGAACTTCTTTCTCAACTTACTGTTTCTATGCCCTTTCTGCATAGATTCCGCGTTTCCTAAACTCCATACTAAATGGTGCCTTCCTCCTTCCTCTCTTTGGATCGCATTTGTTGCTGCTGGTAGGGAGGCTGAAACTAACGACTAATCTAATCTTTTTTTTTGTCGGAATAGAATGGGATTTTTGTTTCGTTACGGACCACCATTTTTCGGTTCACTGCATGTCCTATTTTTCAGCACCTGATACTTTCTTTTTCAAGTTTTATCTTGTTTCATTAACTTCTTTCTCAACTTTCTTGTACTATGCCCATCCTGCATAGGTTCCGCATTTCCTTCTCTCCGTACTAAATGAGGCCTTCCTCCTTCCTCTCTTCGAAAAGTTATTTTTTAGCGGTTAGGGAGGCTTAAACTAACACATAATCTTTGTAACGGAACCATCTTTTTCGGTTCACTGCTGTCCTGTTTTTCAGCACTTCTGACTTTCTTCTTTAACTTAATCTTGTTTCATAACCTTCCTTCTTATCTTACTGTTTCTATGAGCATGGGATCCTTTGCGGGAACACTCTTTGTGCATAGATTCCACGTTCCCTTCTATTAACTCCATAGTAAATGGTGCCTTCATCCTTCTTCTCTTCGAACCTCTTTGTTGTGGTAAAGTGAGACCGAAACTAATTTATAATCTGTCATTAACATCTAATTAAATATTTTTTCAGTCCATACAAAATGATTCCTCCTCTGTTCTCTTGAGGATCGCCTTTGTTGTGGGCAGGGAGTCTTGAACTAACTAAATTAGAAATAAGTTTTATTTTTTCGAATAAATACGCGTGGTTAACTTGGGTAATGCTTTTCTTATTTAAAAACTTGTGAAATATTCCGCACGTTATTCGAGATAAGTGCTTCATGAGACGTAAATAATTTGTACCTAAGGTCAATCCTGAATCCGTATGCGAGTTGCTTGCAATAATGGTTTATGAGGGCCTGTGGCCTTCATTACCGTCGGTGGTAGATTAAAAGTGGCAACAAATGTACCTTGTTGCTCGCTCCAGCGCTCGTTATTTAGCTGTTCTCAAGGCACATGGGTGGGCATCATTAAGGCCTCTGTTGTGGCCGGAAGGCTCAATGGAAGGCTTTAAGAGTGTGCGCCAAATACTTCCAGATCTGCCTGTTATCGAACGAGCCACCAGAGCCAACTTCTTCTGACGCCTGTTTTGAAGGTATTTTTGTCTGACTTTACTGTCACGGGTGTGGAAAAGAGAATTGCAAAAACGAAAATTTTGGAGGTCGTCTAGCTTAGTCCTTCTCTAAGGGGGGAATGGTAACGTTGCGCGTACGTCCTAAGATTGAAATTGATAGTTTTTAAAATATTAAATGTAGTGTTGCTCTTACAGTGTTTTGTATCTTGATTGCTTTAAATTTCGGTGGCACCCAGTTGCCGAATTTTCAAGCAATTTACGTCTTGCTGTGGTACAACTAACAGCACAGGATACGTTTAAATCTGTTTGGCCGCTCCATGTGCTATGTCGAGTTCCGGCCTATTCCTGATAGAATTTCAGAGTAAAGACTGTAAGTGGTCAAATGCTGGGATTTTTATGTTCATATTTTATTTAGAAAAGGTTCGAACACACGAGTATGTTGCATGTGGCGTAACCAAGTTGACTTGGAAGAGCCTACGTCCCTAGCTGTGCCGTTACGACCACGGAAATTGTCGAAAAATGTGGCTTTCGGGAACTCAACGATTGCAATTCGAGTTTTCATTTGTGCACTGAAGTATCAGTTTCAAGTTACCCTCGCGTAGTTGTCCTACATCCTAACGATTGGCTTATTCTGCCAACATACCAGTCCCTCCCTTGACTGTACTTGATCTGCTGACTGACATGAATATCGCTATCCACACTTCAATTGCTTTGTGGCCTGTCGCTCATGTTCAGGTTCCTGTTCAGGGGTATATATCTATAGTATTTATGGAAATTTGCGTTCCTAGAGGGAAGATGTGAGGCCCCGAGTTGAAGGTTAAGGAAGCCTTCTTTTTGACTTTCTTTTTGGTTGGTTGAAATAGAATATGTTTTTCTAGTGTTATTGACCATCTTTTTTCAGCTCGCTGCATGGTGTTTTGTTTCTCAGTACCTACCTTGTTTCAAGTCTTCAACTTTTACCTTGTTTGATAGACTCGGTTCCTAATTTACTGTTTCTGCGCCCAGGGGATCTTGTGCGGGAACACACCTTGTGCATAGACTCCATACTGAACGGTGCCTTACTCGTTCCTCTCTTTGGAACACTTTCTGTGTGGTTAGGGAGGCTCAAACTAATGTCTATAATCAAACATTTTAGCCCATAGTCTATTTGTTTCTTGCTCTCAGAGTTATTTGTTGGCTGTTCAACGTTTGATAGAATTAGCTATATTCTCTTTTTGCTTGAAGTGAGCTGTGTTTTGTTCCTTAATTTTTCTTTCGCGAGGTTATTTGTTGTGAAGCAAGCTTTCATTCGCTTTCTTCATATTGAGAGCAATGCCACCCCTAAGAAGGATACACCTATTGTACTTATTTGTATATAGTTTTGCATTGTGTTGTATCGCTAATTTCCAGATGAAAATAGTCAGGTTCTGAGCTGAGAGCTAGTTTGGTAGGGCTTCTTTTTGTTGAAAGAACTTATTTTTATTTTATTAAGGAACCTCTTGTCCAGTTCACTGCTGTCCTGTTTTTATTAGCATCGATGACTTCATTAACTTTTATCTTGTTTCATTGACTTCTTTTTTAACTTCCCGTTTCTATGCGCAGGGAATCTTGTGTGGGAACACACCTTGTGCATAGATACGGCGTTCGCATTACTTCACACTAAATGGTGCCTACATCCTACCTCTCTTTGAACATTTTTATTGTGGTAATACGGGTTGAAACTAACTTATCTAATATGCAAGCGATGCCATTGTGTATTCATATTATTAAAACTACCTGATGCACAGTTGATATAGGATAGGCAATAGGTTAGTTATGTTTGTTCATCGTATGGTTATTGGCATATGGTTATTTTGCACTGCCGAATTATGTTCTTCTATGGATCATCTCAATTAGATAATCTCAATAGGATATTTGGTATCCGCGGCCATCAACCTCTAATGAGAGAAACTATGTTAATATAATTATATAATTCATTTATTAAAAAACAAAATTGCGTGACTCATTTAAGTCATCATTATCAAGAGATTATTTCGGTAAGTGGGCCGAGGGCATCCGTAAAACGGCATTTTGGAATCAATAAATTATCCACACATGTTCGGCATCTTCAGTATCATTTACGGATTTCGTTTCGTACTTCCACTCCTTGCTCTCACTCCTTTTCGGCTGTTATATTAAATTAAAAATGAAAATAGGACTTATTTCACTATTGAAACTGATGAACGCTGACAACTATACCACAAAGAGTAAATCACAAAGCTGTTGAGAGAGAAGGTTATTGGACATGTTTGTAATGATGAAGACTTCTCTTGCGAGTCTATTTGGGCGTTGTTAACGTGTATGCGGGGAAGCTGATCGCTTTTTAATTGAAACTAGCGAGACCCGTGGAATTTTCCCGGCTTAGGGTATAGAAATAATGAAAATTGTCTTCGCTTCGCATGAGGTTATAGTTTAGCGGAATAAATGTGGAAGCATTGTCAAATAAATACTGTTCCGTTTCCTTTTCATTCGTGTGTTCCATTGGCTTCTATCGCATTTGCAATAGGCAAAGCAGCACCACCTTTGATCAGTCCCAGGCAGTGTCGTCTTTGCTGCTTTAAGTTTCTCTGTTGCTGTAAATACTTAGCATTTCGCTTTTCAGTAATGTTCTTTCTCTAATCATGAACTCCTTATCTGTTCTGCTCATGTTGATATTCATTCATAGCTGCTCTTTTCTGCTGCATCCTTTGTCTCTCTCTATCTGGTAATACCTCCTCTCTTTGCTCTTCTCAAAATCTTTACCATTATCTTCTATTTCTAATCCGAGCAGCTACTAGTATTAGCTCACTATTAGTGGTGGCTGTGAATAGGGATTATCAAATTGCGTCGACGACAGTTGTCCTGTGGGGAAAGAATTGAACGAGGCTTTAGATAATTAAATTAACTGAAAAGGATTCAAAATTTAGCTTTAATTTTCAGTGTTTCAGATATTTCATAAAATAAATTGTCTCACCAGAAGACGAGTGTTGTCATTCGTATAGAATTTCGTCCTGCTACGGAAAGATCACGGAAACTCTGACCCCCAGACTGTCCGTCCAGTGGCGAAGAAGGGACAGGGAAAATGCTGCGCTGTGGCACTTGTTGTAAACGAAAGTAACTGTTGTCTTGATGAAGCACTTGAGAAAAACAATGTAAATTAACACGTTGACTCCGAAGTGGTACAAATGTGTACCACTAGATAAATTGCTCATTTACGTACCGGAATATGCAAATAACATTTCAATTATTTCCGCTACCTTTTCCGAAATAAATTTGAGAGTAAAAGGTAACACATTTATGGTTCAAGTGTATTCTTTGTACTTTTCAAAAAGGTCAAAAATGTATTAGAGCAAAACAGCCGGTTTTTCAAAACGACTTCTAGGCTAACCAAACTGACCGTAAACAACCGCATAATCGGAGTCAACGTGTTACGAGTAATTGTATGGGTTTGACAGCATTGGAAAAGAATTTCATTATTTTCTATTAATTCAGATACTTCATTTGAAAATTTTCGATTCTCTCCCACAGAAAGATATGAATTCACAGTGGTTGAAGAGCCTCTAGTCCAGCGCTGAATGAAAAAGTCATTGAATCGAGCGCAAAAATTTTGTCTGAGAGTGTCTGTGCTACAGTTATTCGCTCAAGTTATAAACGACGCAAAATGCAAATGAATTTTTTCTTTCTCTCGCAGCTTGAATTCTCGTGTAAAAATATGTATAGCTAATATACTGTTATAGCATTACTACGACCCTTTCATTGAGTTGTCAGGCGTCACGGTCGTAATAACTAACGGAGGAACATGCGGAATGATAATATGGAAAATACAGTAGAGAAACAAAACGAAGTTTGTGTCTTCTGATCTTTTCTGATGAATCACACTCTTTTTCACTTGCTTAAGCCACTTCGGAATAAAGTGAATTGATCGCGAATGGCGATGTTCCCAAGAATCCTAAATAAGGAACACCACTATAGATATATGTGATCTCGCGTTACGAGAGTGATTAACAGCTAATTGGTGTAAAGGCCAACGATCTCAATGAATCATTATGAAATCGAATCCTACATTTAATCTCTGTAAAATGTATAAGATCCTACTTAATTGAAAATACTAAGATATGAAAACTTATTTTTCGATGTGAAAGGGTAGCGAGAACCCTCATGACGCAGAGCTCCAGTGGGGTAGATGCGGTGAGAGCTAGGTTTTCTGTGGTAGAATGTGCGAAGGATCTTAGCTGGATATCTTTATCCGTGCTGATCTCGTTATCCGTGCTGATCTCGTTATCCGTGCTGATCTCGTTATCCGTGCTGGATTGTGGAACGATAACACATCTCACATGAGTTACCGACTTTTTGGTTCTTTTCGAGACATGTTAAGGGAATGTCGTTGGTCAAGCGCAATCTTCCCTCGTAGCGTTGCAGTTGTCGGATGCGATATAAGTAGTTGTGTGAAACACAACACAGGCACCCTGAGCAGTATGATGTTCTCTTACAATAGCTATTGAACACTCTGCAATTCTGTCTTCGGGATCGCTTGGCTTCTTTGAAATGTTATTCTTTATTTGCCATTTCTTCCTTGTCATTTCTTTCTCTTCCTTGTCATTCCTTTCTCTTCCTTCCTAACTCACTGTTTTTGCGTGCAGGGTATCCTGTGGGAGCACAATGCATTAATTATCCATTTCTTCAGTCCATACTAATTAGTCCTTTCTCTTCGCTCTCTTGAGATTGCCTTTGTTGTGGCTAAGGAATCTCGAGCTAACTAATATAATTAGTCTTGTTTGAACAGCCAAAATGTGTTGGTAATCAGGTTTAATTTCAAGATCGATTTCCGGGCTTTCTTTATCTGTCTTGTTCGCCTTTTTTATCGTAATGAGTTTTTTTGTCGAAGAGATTAATTATTACTGATTTAGTCACATCGGATATGAACAGCACTTGACATCTTTCCTTATGTCATGTAATGGACCCTCAATTTTATGGCATCACTTCATTATTACTCTTCCCCCTATTGATTTAGTGTTACTCAGTTTATTATTCTCTACACCTGTGTGAGTCTCTCTCTCTCCTCAACGAGATTCGTCACTTCGTTTTTCCACTGTTTTCTCTTTGTTCTGCTGCCCTTGGAGTTACTTTGTTACTTTTCTGAATGCATGTTGCGGTACATTTATGGTTTTCTTAAGTTTGCTTGGGTTTTAGAATAAAACGATTAGTGCTTAACTTAACAGAGTCCTTGCGAGTGAGTTCATCTACCGGAAATATTAAATGATGTAGAATGATTGATTCCGGATTGTCTATAGTCAGCGGTACCATTCGGTGTGTTTAGCGTTGCGAAACCATCTGATTTCAGCCTTAGTTTGGGACCAGGTTGGTCATACCATGATTTCAGGTTCTAAAATCATGGTATGACTAAGCTGGTCACAAACTAAGACTGAAATCTGACGGTTTTGTGGGGCTGGACTGACCGAGTGGTACCGCTGACTGTAGACAATTATGACGAAACGTTACCATTCGGTCTCTGTGTAACGGTGGCCTTAGAAATGTCGCGTTCGCAACTTGATTAACGTCGTATTACTAACATTGCGTTCTGCAATTTGATCAGCGTCGCGTTCCGAAAGTTGATCATCGTTATATAGCCTTGCATAGTATGTTCTAGCAATATACTGGCAAACGATGGAAGGTTGACGACGAAAAGATCAAAGGGAATCGCTTTCATGTGAGGCGTGATACTCGCATCTGCTCGACTTTCTCGAGCCTATGATTCGACAAGCAATGGGCACGTCTGGCGCTGACCAATTACGTAGGATCCGCATTCTTGTTCATGAAATATTTTGACAATCCCTTTCAAGTTTCATCAACCTTAAAAAATTTAAGCTGTGCAAATACAGTACTTCCCAACTTGAATTTATTGTGGAATCTGAGATGACCTTCAAACAATCGTTTTTTTTTGCTTTAACCGCTATTTTCTAGATGTATAGTGTTCGGATCAAAATACTCTGCTTTTGAATAATTGTGAATGAATGTCAGTTGCCTTGCGAGGTAGGCGCTAAAGTGTCTGGGCGCGCTTGCGGGTGTGCCGTGTGTTGCTGCTGGGTATGCACAGGCTTAAGATACTCCATCTAATCCAATATCATCCAGCAGTTAGCGCTCATGTGCGCTTGCGCTTTTATGCTCGTGTGGCCAAGCAGCATCTTCGTAGTTCGGTATTGTTGCCAATTTGAAATCGAGCCGCCAGTTACGCTCAATCGATACGAGTCTGGAAATTTACACAAGTCTTTTACACTACTCTAAAAATTAGGTGAGTTCTGGTTTCTCAACGATTTGCCTCTTCGCATTTGAGAAAGCGTCTCCTTATTCTAAAATGATAGGTTGCATAAAAAATGAATATTCTTTAAGAATAAACACAAATTTCAAAACCTCTATTTTAACTTACTCCGCACGGCTGAGTAAAATATGCTTCATTAGTTGAAAGTGCGTTCAGTGTTGAAAGATTTTGTTTACTATGGCTTACTTTCCATTCGTGCTTATTTAGGAAAATCTCAACTTCACCGTCAAGTTTCTCTGTTGGAACTCTCTAACTAGTCCGCGTGGTAGCGCCATCTTTGGGACAGTGTTGGGAATATGCTGTATTGTCAGCATGATTATGTACATCCTGCCTCGGCGGCTGTATCGCTGTGAACTTAATTTTGCGCCATCTGAATAAGTGTGTGGGACTGATGATTTTCTCGGGATATGTAGAGAGTCATGTTGTGACTGTGACTCCGGATATATTGTGACGTGTTAGTGTGCGGGGAGAGTTGACTTCTCTCGGGTACCATTTTGTTTTTCTTTTTTTCTAAGGCAAATGGACGATTCATCATTCTATTGTGCAATCGGTCCATTCATGTTTTGCACTATAGGTTTGTTACCTACTGTAAGTTTCAAGCAACATACGAAAACATACTTCTAATACTATTGTTGGAATCACTTCTTCACTTGTATCGATATGGTAGTGGCTTTCCTTGGATGTGAAGCAAGTTCATACCAGTGTAAATATAAGCTGTAAATTCAAAGCTGAGTTATTTTCTTTTCCTCTCTGCATCGAAATTATGCTTCAGTTCTTGGGTTGATACTGAAACGATGAAAATAGTCGATGTGGTGTATTAAATGACGCCAACAGTAGAGTATGCAGTTCGTACACGTGTCAAAGAATTTACAGACGTGAGTTGTTTTGTTGATGTTCTGGTCAAATGGAAATATTGACTTTACACTGGCATGTCAGATTTCGTAATGAGTGAAATGGCTCAATGTTCTGTAGGTTTTGTAGAAAAGTAGCTTAAATTATAGTTTATCTACCTATGCAATTGAAGATATGCATAATTTGCGAAGTGCCAGGAGAAGGATTGAAGCCATTAGCATTACTAACGCTGTTTTGCCATTTATCGGTTAGTTTTTATTCTGAACATCCATGCGATACGCGTCTAGTGTTTGGTGAGCGCTCATCTGTTTCAATTTTTGTCCAAGCTGTAACATTTCTTTCAGTTTATAAATTTTATTGGTACGTTCTTCTCAGCGTTCAAGCTACGATTTCCTTCCAGCAGAGGGATCGTTCATTGAAGGCCTTCTGGCGGAAGGTGACCGAACTTCTGATCATGACTAATTAGCTGAGAATTTTTGATTGAAATTGACCCTCAGCTCCGACCACGGCAAGTTACCTGTTCCTTCGTTATGTAAACACTGTGAGGTGTTCACGTGAGGCTGTTCTGTTTGTGGCAGGTCGTGTTTGTGCGGAAGCCATCGAATAAACAAAGACTTCGGGGATCGACTTCTAGCATCAGCAAATTTGAATAAACATTGACCCCGATTCGGTGAACGGGCGGGAGTTTTTTTCAGAAAATTTTGCGTTCTATTACTTGATGTGTATGCATTAGATTTTCAGCAAATCTCGCGTTGATTTACCTAAGGAGTTTCATTTTTGTACCCGTTTTGTGGTTCTAGTATCAGCTTAACGTACGGTATATTTTATATTTGGTCTGAGGCTGAGTTGAGCTTGCTGTGCATAGGAATGTTCGTTTGTATATCCTTTATAACTTTAAGCCCAGTCTTATCCGAAGTATTTGAACAAAATACCTCAAGAAGTAAAAATTTGCTTTCACATCCAAGAATGTAAATTTCGTGAAAAACTGGCGTTATAAAAAGCTATCACTGCGTTACGTGTGTAGTAAATTCTGTAGAATAAATTAGAACTTGATTAGTTTCTGCTCATCGGTATTGAACAACCTTACGTTAAAGGAGCACTGCAAAAGTATTGTCCTTCAACGTATTTTTGACCCTCGTCGCTTATCGTGTGCAAGCCACCGGATCGAGATTGACCAACAGATAACACAAGTCACAATGATCGAAGAACGAGGCGACTGTGTAGGGATGGAATTGAACATGTCAACAAGAATGGATCGAAAGCATGGTTACAGGAATGAACAGAGTTGTGTATTTGCGAGCTGCTACCCTAGCCCAGTGGCTTCCGACACCAACCACGCTCAGTCTTAAGAATAGAAGTAAAGGGGAAATAAGTCAAAAAAATAACATTTTAGAGCTGACATAACTCAGAGCAAAAATTTGTCTATGTTTGTCAATGAACTTATCTGATGAAATTCGCAAGCTCGAACGTCTTTTTCATACTGCTGGGCATCTATAAGTATGGCGGAAGTTAAGTGCATTGTGGTCAATGCAAATAAACAGTTGTGGTCAATTATGGGTACTGGTTTTCGGATTTAACGTTTTTCTTCAGTTTTTCTTTGCTGTTGTAAGTTGGCTAATTTGTCTAAGTTGACTCCTATTTAACTGTAATTTCTACTGTTCTTGCTTTGTTTATCTTATTTCGGTGCTACATGATCTTTTTGTGTTGAAAGCCCTTTCAACTTCGCACCTAATCTTCAGTTTAATTAGCAAGGTTCAGCGATGTTTCGTTTCGTAATTTACTGAAACTTGAAACCTTATTTTCACTTGTTCTAGTAACATCTATTCCTTACAGGGTTATTTCGCCAGCATTGGGAAATGTTTTAAGGAGGAAACTCCTCCGTTACGTGCTGGAAAAGATATTTTTATGACGATTCATCGGACAAGACTTGGATGCCAGTTGACCTAGCTCAACTTCTAAAGGGTGAGTTCTTAAATATAAATGCGTTCAATAAAGTACCTATTTCATAAATTTGTAATTCTGAATGGCATATTATGTTGAGTTTGATATGCTAAACTACTAAACTCAGTAATTGGCTTCAGGGATTATTGCAGCTGATTTAATGGCTTCAGCATTTTTGCGTCCGTTCTGTATTAATTTCACTCATTGTGTACTTCCATTTTAAACATAGAGAATTTATTTCATTACACATTTTGATTAGAGTGTTTCAAAAGAGAAACTTGAAGTAATTGTTTTATTAAAAAAAGTATAGACTTATTCTGCTAACAGAGGTGCATAGAAAGGCTGAATGGTTCAGAAAAAAATATTTTGAAATAGTTTTCTCCTAGAAAGTCCTTCGAGACAGCGATCTATCTTTCATCCTTTGATTATTAATGATGGTCAGTTTTAAATAATAGTTACATAACTAAATTGCCACAACTTTTACGAATCCCGGTTTCGCTTCAACCGGGTGTGGGAAAAGGAGCCATTAATGTAAATGTGTTGAATATGCACTTCGATAGTGTCTCTTGATGTTTTTCCGTGTGACCCTACTGATGTTTGTTCTCATCAGTAATTCTTTGAATGTTATTTTTTCCATTTGTTCAGTCAAATTATGCTTATTGTGATACTAAGGAGCGGTCAGAATACTGTCGAGTTTATCGTTAAAAAAAAGCATCTCGCTTGTATTACCCAAGTAGTTCTCTTGTTTTTTTTTGTAGTGCTTGAGGGAGTGCAACAATTTAATATTGAGTGCTTGAGGGAGTGTAAGTGAGAATGAGTTTTGTTCGTCATGCAACGTATTTAGGTTTTATGAACCAATTCGAACTCGGTTCAATACCATTTCTATCAATTTTAGTAGGGTTATTGCCAGAATTAATTTTCTTTAAAATGCCACTGAAAGAAAATTTTTACGGGTGCGCTAGGGTATTTTGGGTATTATTTTGTAGTGAAGAAAAATTCATTGTGTAAAGCAATTTCAATGAAAACCCAGATTTTCCCTTTTTTTTGATGAAAATATTTCCTATTATACTGTCAGTTAATAGAAATATTTGTTGTATTATGATACAGTTTGACGTAAATTAAATTGCTCTTTTGTGGAATTAAATGAATTTTTAGTCGGCCTTTGACTGTGATCGAGAACTTGCAAGTATCAAAGGCCGAGAACTAGTATCGAGAACTTGCAAGTATCGAGAACTTGCAAGTATCTCTTTTTCCAATGTTTAGAATCGATGTGCAGCCGGTTATCAATATTCTTTAAATGCGAAGTTCAATCCATTAGTGTAATTAAAAGTTATTTTCGGGAATCTAGTTATGTTGCGGTGAAATAAATGATTAGTAATATCTCATTGAAATTCAGACGAAAAGCAAATATTTCTAAAAGAAATCGGACTCGTGGTTGTTAGGCGTTAGTTATTGTAATCAACTTATGTATTGAATTTTATTAATTACTGTGCCATGAGAAAGAGTGCTTTATGGTAATGTTGCATCGCACTGCTTTAAGTTCTCTTGCTAGACATTTAGGTACGGAAGATAAGAAAGTTGAGGACGTGGCACAAAAGGAAGAAAAATGAAGTCGGTTCCGCAAAAAGATTTTGCTTAACATTTCAATTTTAAGCAAGGATCTACAGCAGTAGAATCATGACATGTATCGGTTTGTTTTACGATGTCGTTCCCCTCACGGGTTTATAACTATCGTATTTATGGAAATTATAGCTTTTAGGGTGAGATGTGGAGTCCCGAGCTTAATATTAGGTCGGCTTTCTTTTTGTTGAAATGGGCTAGGTTTATGTTTTGTTAGAGATGATAGTTTTTTGTATTCACTACTGTCTGTTTTTCTGTACTTATTAGTTTTTCTACTTTAACCTTGTTTCATAAACTATAACCGACCGTTTCCATGCGTATGGTGCGGGGACACACCGTATTCGTAGATTTTATGCTTCTTCAATTGATATTAATCTCATTGCAATGCTGACATGGAAAGCAGCGCTTTCAAACTAACTTCTACATACAAATGCAAGGCTACTCAAGATCTTTCTGCGCACCTCATTCCGTCGACGAGCAGTCGGAAGTAAAGATTCATTAGAGCTGGTTATTTCACATGGAATATTGCTTTACGGCGAGATAATGCACAAGAATGAAACATGTACGTTGTTACGCAGGTTTCAATCCACAGATTTGACTTTAGGTTGAGTTGATCATCTCTGTAAGCAATGACCAGCTTATTCTTCTAAACATTCTGATTTTCTGAAAGTTATCAGTTTCCGTTAAGACAATAGGCGATCGTTACGGTAGCCTGGGTTCAGCTTTTAATCCATACGTCCACCATTATCTTCCAACATGCAAGTTATTCGCACCTACATGTCACATTTTATTGGACTCGAGATGGAGGATGTGACACTCGTAAAGAAACGTACTCAACTACGAAAAAGGAATTCTGTGCAGCAAAGCGATATGTTTTGCATTTAGCTACCAAATTGTTTAATTTACATCATCGGACGATCTGGCGATATCCTCGTAATTCCTGGACCCGTCGGTGAGGCTGAAGTTATTCGGGAGTCGCTCCTGAAATTAATATTAGAATAAATGTCAAGTTCATTATCAGCACAAAGCTGCCGCTATCTCTGCTTTATCCGTGTAGTGCCAGTTATTAGGATATTCATGCAAGTTTAGCGTCACAGTTTATTCAAAGGTGTATGAACATTTCAAGGTTGTCTTAATGTGCATCCCTGAGTTAATGCTTTAGGATGAAGTTAACGGATCTACACAATCGTAGCGTTAGTTACTCAAATTTAGGTAACATGTATTAGAGGTGATATTTTACTGCATTGATTTGGTTGTAAAACGTAACTCTATCGTAGAGAAATCCTACATCGGGAAGTACCCTAGAGCATTGCCCTTGAGTGCAAGTGACCTCTGTGCGTCTCACTATCTCTATGCCCATATTTACTCTGTGCTCCTGCTGTAAGTCACCCGCTCCTATCATCTCTCCCTCAACTTTTTCCAAGGCGCTTCTGATACAGAGGCCTACATGTGAACAATTTTCTCCTGCTCTTCGTGTCAAGACCTCAAATTCTTTTACGGTCATGGGAGCATGCATAGAATTAGTGATTGTTCTTTTATTGTGGATACAACGCTTCGTGTGATCGAGCTCTGTTGGTTACGACAGTGCGAATGCACTTTGGTGTTCTCTGTCCAGTGCAGTGTGGCGCCGGTGTAGTGTTCTGCCGCACCACCAATGCACTGATCCTGATACAGCTGTTGCCGCCCGGATACTTGTATTTCTTCCCATCACTGTCTTACGTAACGACTTTGGGCAATGGTTATTAAAATATCCCGTACTTAAACTGGCTAGGTGAGCTTTTTATGAAGCCTCTCATTGCTGACGCGACCGTCTCTCATTGTTGCGGAGTTAATTTTTTTACTTTGCATCGAAAGCATGTGTACTCGACCTCACCTTCTTAGGGTCTACCCTCCGCAACCATCACCACCACCGCCTCCACTACACGAGCTTGGCACCAGGCGCAGCATTAGATGAGAAGGGGGGTGACTGAGTGTAGCTCCATCGTTTGCTCCAGTCGACCGTTCTGAGCACCTGCGTCTAGTACTACTGCCTCTCCACTGCCTCTCTGCTCTTAGTAATACCGCATATTGACGACGTGCCACGTCAGTGAACGCAGGAAGTGCAGTGCATTTCAGATTGATCGAACCGTGAACGAGCTCTAACCTCGACCAATCTCGAAGAAAACGAACCTGTTAATTAAGAAGTGGTGTTGGCCGGTGCATTTCACGTATATTCGTTCACTTGCAGCCTGAGAGCGACTTCGCGTGCTGTCTGCCTCGTATTCACTATTCAGTATCATTTTGAAGACAAGATGGCAAATTACACTAGAAAACAGTGGCTAACATTAATTGTGTTTAGCATAGCTCAGTTCTGTAATGCAGTTTGTGTCTCTTTACAGGCTCCTTTCTATCCAAATGAAGCTGAAAAGAAAGGTGCGACTCCTACGCAATACAGTTTTGTATTCGGAGTTTTCGAGCTTGTGGTTTTCATCGTATGTCCAATATACGGACAGTTTTTAGAAAAAATTGGCGTAAACTTTTTGAACAACGCAGGAATATTTACAGTTTCTGTGTCGTGCATTCTGTTTGGCTTCTTGACAAAAATGAGCGGACCCACTTTATTTCTGACGTTTTCATTTATCATTCGAATTGTGGAAGCGCTTGGTAACGCAGCCTTCATCACCACAGCGTTCAGCATTGTAGCTCAAGAGTTTCCTCTGAATGTTGCGTCTGCTTTTGCCACGCTCGAAACATTCTTCGGGCTCGGTTTGATAGCAGGACCCACACTTGGAGGAGCGCTGTACGAACTTGGCGGTTTCACACTTCCGTTTGTTGTGTTGGGTTCTGTTTTGATGGTGGCTTCTGCGACCGTTTGGTGCTTCCTCCCACAGGAAGGGCACGGTCCTCGCCCTATCTCTGAGTACTCGGTACTATCACTCTTGAAGAAGCCTAAGGTATTTTTGTTTGCGTTCACTACAATGGCTGGCTCCATCAGCGTAGGCTTCTTCCAGGCAACTCTTGAGCCTCATATTCGGCCGCTACATCTCTCTCCGTTAGAGATTGGTCTTATGTTTGTACTAAACGGCTTCTCATATGCTATTTCAGCACCAATTTGGGGCCGCTTGTGCGACAAATGTCTACCGGAGCGCGGTGCGACCGCCATGGGAGCTTTAATTGTCGCAGTCTCTTTTATTTTAGTTGGACCCTCGCCCTTATTGCAATTGGAAAATACTCTTACCATCTGCATTTGCGCCCTCATTATCCATGGTGTTGGAATTGGTGCGGAGTTGGTAGCAACTTTCAGCGGAGCCCATAAGGACGCCGTTGAAGCTGGTCTCCCGGACGACATCACTACCTACGGCCTAGTGTCGGGACTTTGGACTTCAGCTTTTGCTTTAGGGGCTTTCATCGGACCCTCAGTAGCCGGGGTAATGTACGACAACATTGGGTTCGGGTGGGGCACGACTTGCGTGGCTACTTTGCACTTATTTGTGGCCCTGCTGACCATGCTGTTGAGTTTCATATACCGTGCGAGGCCTGGCGACGACTCTTCAGAGAGAACGACTCTCCTTCAACGTCAAATGCGAGGCAGCGAGTCTGCAGATTCGACTTATGGAAGTGGTTACAATTCTACCAGAACATCAAGCGAAAATATCACAACGGTCAATGTTGTATGAATTATTGTAGCATACCTCTACGTCCATTGATTAGAGTATAAGAGTTATTGTAGTCTCGCGTATTGTTTAAGAAATCATTTTTGATTAGCAATAAAGTTAATAAATTCGGCAGCTCCCTGCAGGAGGAATATAACTGTTGTATTTCTAGGAATTAGCAATTCCAGGGGCTTAATGTGAAATCCCGTGTTAAAAGTTAGGGAGGCCTTCCTTTTTTGAAATGGAATAGTTATTTTTTGTTCTGTTTCGGACCTTTTTTTCGGTTCACTGCTGCCCTGTTTTTCAGCACCTACTACTTTCTTCTTTAATTTTTATCTTGTTTCATGAACTTATTTTTCAACTGTTTCTATGCAACTTGTGCTTAGAATCCGTGTTTCCTCAAGTCCATTCTAAATGGTGCCTTCTTCTTCTTTCCTCTCTTTAAAACGACTTTGTTGCGGTTAGGGAGGCTTAAACTAACATCTTGTCTGAATTTGTTAGCTTTCTAATGTTAAGCTCATGTATCCTAGTCACGAAGAAGGCGCTGTTACAAAATATTTGTAGCAGTTTTTTGTCGTGCTTGAGAGGTTTTGAATTCGTGTGTTAGGTGTACGTGAGAGAGCTCTCAGAGCTCGTATACCTAGATTATTATTTTTCCGTGAACACAGTGCAGTATATAAAATTGTTAAAATTAGGGAGCGTTTGACTCGTCACTCTACTAAGAAATGAAATCTTCGACTCCAGTTCTTTGAATACGTCGCTTGCACGCATTTTTTCGTACAAGTTCCTCCTTACATCGTTGTTCGTTTGTTCATACAGGAAGAAAGATGAAGTTAGTATATTTTTAATTTATATGTTATGAATGTTTTCGTTACACGTTTGATAAATGAGGCCGTTTCTTTAGTGCTTTATTTAACATCGACCTTTTTAGTTCAGTGTTAATTCTTATGGTGGTGAAAGTTGGCTTATTTGATGGCTAGGCTGTAGTTGCAGTTCGGTCAAAGTTGAAGTGAAATGTTCATGCGAACCGAAAGAAAAGAATATGATTGGTATTGCGTTATTAAATCTTAATAAAATTTAATAAATTAGTGTTACTGACGTTTGTATTTGGGAAATGTTAAACACCGAGTGACGAATTAATCAATATTAGATGTATTATTTATTAGCTCTGAGAACTCATTGCTAATTCCATCAGGGGCTAAGGATATGCAATAGGTTTTGGTTCGTTAGGTTCGTCTATCCTACGCTACAGAGACTGTCCTCCAGGGAGGATACTATTTAGTTGATGGACTTTAGAGACTGCTGTCGATCGTGCTCACTTGGCTTTTTAAAATTTTCTTGCCTTCTTTACTGTGTCTTTGTTTTTTCTTCCTTTTCATTCCTAACTTGTTGTTCCAATGCGGACGGTATCATGTGTAGAAAAACCTTGTGCATTTAGATTCCTCCGTTTTTTACCGTCCATACTAAATTTTCCTTTCTCTTCTCTCGTTTGAGATTACATTCGTTGTGGCTAGGGAATCAAGGACTAATGTAACGCAATTAAATCCTCGTTTGAGTTCGCTTGATACCCACGTATTATGACTAGGGAAATGGTATTTGTGAAATGAATTTGGTTTTGATTACATCGCATGATTTTGTTGGCTATGATTTGTTTCATCTGTGTCTGAAATTACAACGAATAATACGGAAGGCCATTCAATGTTGCAAGAAATGTAGAATGTTTTTCTTGCAATGAAAAATAGCGAAAGGTCTGAAAGTGTTAAAAAATTGATTCTCCAGGATAAAGTAAAGAGTTATTCTGGTCTCCAAATGTGAATATCAAGCATTTAAATTTTTTACAATTTATGTTTTCTCGTTATTCATGATCCATGTTTAGAGAATACTTATTTTACATGAAATTTAATTATTTTCTTCCTTGTTTATTTAGGTATGAGACCTTTGAACTGTCACTCTTTGGACATATTGCTGGTTAAAATATTCAGTATGACATCGAATTTTGAGTTTCATACTTCTGCACACTTGAACCTCATTCACTTTTTAAAATCATACTTGTCAGTTTGACTTCCAAAAAAGATTTGGTCGCCGATAACGTGATGGGGTCGTGGTTGAAGGCTTAGGAAGTCGAATTTGCTTGAGAAAGACATTGCTCACTGTTTCGCATCTCAATTTTCAAAAATGAACTCGTTTAAGGTTTCTAATTAATTTAAAGGTTACTATGTTAGCTATTGTATTTGGATATATTCGCGCAGATAGAATTCGTTGCCAAAAGCTTCATGCTATCTCCTCTGCATTATTTTGTGGTGCTACACTTAACAACGGTGCTTTTAGTTGAATTTGTTTTCAGACTAATTCCTTCGTCTCGTTAAACGTAAAGTTTTGATATTCAGAATTAACCCATAATATGTAGGAAGTTTTGATTTTGAATGTTGATAATAGCGTATGAAAAGTGTGAATATGTTGAAGTTTTATTTAAGTACTTGTCACTGTTAGTAGCAACTCTTTGACTCGTATATCGGTGTATAGACTTGAAAAGGGAACTTATTTCTTCCGAAAATTAGGTGTATACTTCTCTGAGCTCTCTTTTTAATGCTGGTACTGTTTAGTTGACAGCATCGTGAAGGTGACAAAAGAGTTATGTGTAGTCACCAATTGTTGAATTCGAAACACATAGCGAGATACATATGAAGGCTGCTGTGTAGATATTTTGGTATTATTGTCTACCTTAAATTTCCTAGTTTTCTATCAACTGAAGGTTGGCCTTCCTGCTTTTCTTCCTTTGGTCTTGAATATCAGTATCTTAAATTTCTATTTCTTGATGTTTATTTCTGGATTCTGTTACGTAACCATCTATTTCTCAATTCTTCATTCCTTGATTTTAACATCTCGTGAGGGCCGCTCGGCGTCTCTCTCTGCTGCCCAACTTTATGAAGACCTTGGAACAATAAACACATCAGGAGGCATGGAATGAAACTCTTCCTTTTTCGAGCGTCTGCAGTAACACACGTCTGCTTTATGAATACTTTTAATGTTCCCACAGGGGGATACAACTACTGTATCCATGGGAATTCGCGCTCCCAGGGGGAACATGCGAGGCCCGAGCTAACGGTTAGGTAGGCCATTTTTGTTCAAGTAGAATAGGTTTTTGTTTTGTTACGGACTGTCAATTTTTTCGATTTACTGCTGTCCTATTTTTCAGCTCCTTAACTTTCTTCTTCAGCTTTCATCTCGTTTCATATACTTCCTTCTCAAGTTACTGTGCTTTTTGATTCCGCGTTCTCTCGAGTCCATACTAAATGGTGCCTTCTTCCTTCCTCTCTCCGGAACGCCTTTGTTGCGGTTAGGGAGCTTCAACTAACAACTAATTTAATCTGTCACTATTTGATCAAAATAAAAACTTTAGCGATAGTTTTGCCCAGTGTAGCTTCATTAATGTTTTAGTTTTTTTAAATGCTGTTGTCAAATTTTCAGTTTTTTGGTTCATAGAGATGCACGCAATTATTTTCATATCGGTGATTATTTGAATCCTAAGTAATTTTTTTTGCATTTTAACATCAAAAATTTAGGTTTTGCTGCTTCTTTTGAACTAACTTATTTAATTTTTCATTGCTTGTCATTTTAATTTGCAATTAGATACCTGAAACTCTGAAAAAATGTGTAAATGTACCTGTATGTTTTGGGGTAACTTTTGAGATGTCTGCGTCTGTGTTAATGCGACAATTTTGCATCTGCCTGTATAATAATATACTTGTTTTTCTTGTTCAACTTCGTTAACAGGTCTTGTAATTTTCTCAAGTTTGTTTCTTGTCCCCAATGTAAATTATTACGCGTAGAAGACTATTATCTAACGTCATCAGCGTCACTTCTCGTGCGAGAAACTATTGATAACATTCTGTGGTCCACGTGCTGCCTGCCACTCGTCAGTTCTATCATGCCTATCTCGTTCCGTAATCTTCAGTATTATTTATTTCCTAGCTGATGCCAAAGGTTGCGAAACAAACTTGTTGGTTCCTGAACTATGGTCTCTTCAGGTGAGGTGTTCGCTGAGGGTATCTGTTGACGTCGGGAAATTCAAATGGTTTTGTACTCCTCGAGTACGACGATAACAATCCGTAAATTTTACTGCATTAATTTTTTTACTGTGGGTTTATTTGGGGATACGTTTTGCCTGTTTCATTTCTTCTTATTCCTCAATT
>JACJUY010000214.1:195122-267025 GCA_014220935.1 Platorchestia sp. MABIK | reverse complement strand
CCCTATGGAACCTAACAAATTGTATTGGAAATTTCTATACCAGTGATATTAATGCTGACATTTTGGTTTCTTGATGGTCCTAGAGAATTTGTCGGGAAGTGCTGATGTTCCATGTACTTACTTGTCATAAATTTGTATTCCGGTGATTTCTGAAAACAACTTATGAATTTAGTTGTACAAACATTTTATGAACATGTTTTCCGTTGCAAACACTACGTATGTTCCATGACTACACTAGATGCATGTTTCATTGTTGTACTGAATTCTTTTCCATGACTACGCTGGTGTGCTTCGTTGAGCATCCTAATGTAAGGTTCGTTTTCTATTCCAAATGTAAAGTTCAAGTGATTTTTATGAAATTTGGGTACTTGCACTGAGTTCACGTAATTCATGATCTACCGATAAAGTAATTCTTTATTGATACTAAAAAAGTAGAAAACTTAGTTTGTTCGAAACACAATTCTACAGCTGAAGAAGCCACTAATTTAAATGGTAAATATTTTTTTGCATGGCCACAGAATCTTTAAAGAAATAAAAGCTATATAACATCGTAATGAAGAAGGTTTTTGTTCTTGTTCGTTTAGCTGTTGTAAAGCATTAATTTTTATTGTTCGTGTCAGTATTCTTCAACATGAGATTAGGGCCAGTAAATTCGGTGCAGGTAAGATTATGGAATTAAATTGTAAATACTAATTATTTAAGATAACGAGCATTTTACAGCAACTCATATTCATTAGAGGTGTTCACGTCTTGCTTTTGAATGATATTGAGGGTTACCAGCTGTTGTGTCGTGGACTGGAGACAGCGCTATTACACTTTTGCTTACCTTCCGAAGCGTTTTCAACTTCCGTCGATGAGA
Source organism: Platorchestia sp. MABIK (assembly GCA_014220935.1). NCBI lineage: Eukaryota > Metazoa > Arthropoda > Malacostraca > Amphipoda > Talitridae > Platorchestia > Platorchestia sp. MABIK. Next base: position 266,166 of record JACJUY010000214.1, on the reverse strand, counting down.
GCCTTTCCCCTGGTTTGGCTACTGATCAACTGAACTGACAGATATCCTCCGGAGTTCTGAGATCTCTCGATATTACTAGTATTCTTATGATTTGTTTCAAAATGAATCATATATTCCTTGGCCAAACTGATGTCTTGTGGATCGGGCGTTCTTCTCCCGTGGCCTTCGCTATCCGTTGTAAAATCCCTTGTTCCTCTCAAGTATGGTTTGCACTACAGGAACCTAGTCATCATGATGACTACTAAGAATTAGATTAAGTTCTCTTCAGTTGGTTGGTCACCGCTATTGTGATGCAATTGCTTCGAAGAGTATTACCCTCATATTGGGAAGTTAACGCTCACGAGAAATTACTTGACTTCCTGAGCTCATTTTGATAACAAGTAGGCTCCTGAAAGCGTACTTTGTCTTCGATGACTTGATGATGAACCTCAAACGCGTCTTCAGATACCTCTAAGAAATCCACAGGCTCTTGTTTTTAGAACGTGCTGTGGGCGAGTCAACCTGTACATGGAACTTAGTTTTCCTTTCTCATTTGTGGGACAAGGCCGACGTGTCATTTTGGCGAACTGTTACTCGACCTTTGTGCCTTTTGTTTGTCATTCTAAATATTTTTACTAAGAAGTTATCTCTAATGATAAATGAGTGTCTCTTGGTACTCTTTATGGTGATCAATTTCAACATTAACTTCTACTGATAGTGTAACTCCTTCATTTGTACCTGGCAAAACTTTTTGCGCTTGTTAAGGTTGGTAATAAATGTTGGCTTCAGAAACGAAATGTTGGCTTTTTGTCTAATTGGAGGGAGCGTTTTACCTACGTAACTGCGGTGAATAAATTATTGAGTGCTGCGTTCGTTTATAAACTTTGCTTATGCTGATGCTGTCACCCTATGTTGAAAATGCTTGTTGTTGGTTTGAGTTACACTGCAGCGAGAAGTAGTCGTCTGGTTTTTGTGACGGTGGACAAATCGTGCCATCCGAATCGCTTTGATGAGTCGTCTTGAACCGTGCTGTGTGTGACACGCTTCTTGAAATGTTAGCCGTCTTTAAATGGCTAACGAAACGAAAGCTTAAACATCTTCGTAGCTGAATATTTGAACGATAGATAGATGCCTGAATTCGTTTTGCGGTTCAGGTTATGAAAGGTGAAATTTGTATTTCATGTCAAAAATTGGCTACGAGTGATGACTCAGAGCTTTTATGGAAACATTGTCATTTACTCAAAGATAGCGAATAGAACTACCGATACTTCAGAATGAAGCCTATTTTGAACTGTCTGTTTTCTTAATTATTCAGCTTCGAATTCTTCATTTTCTTCTTTCTGATGTACCCCCTAACACGGTAAAACAATAAATTTGTCCATTTATTGAGTTGAAATAGATTCAATTGAGGAAAATTGACACGAATAATTTGTACTGTGAATTGATTGATGATTTATAAAGCTAGCTTGATTTAGGGTTTTCTTATCGTCATCCAATTTACTCTCGGCCAATTAATTTTTGCCTACGTACAACTGGCTTTTCTTGCTGGCTTGCAGAGTAACGTTTGTTACGGGCTTTTGTTTTGCTTTTGAATTTGGCAGCTCGAATGCAAAAGAGCGTTTCAGCATCATTTACGAAGTGTTTTTATGTGCTAATTATTTCCGTGTTCTTTATTTCACAATATTCGCTCGATGAATTATCATCTCTTTCGGTTGAGCTTGGTAATCTGTACAAATATTTGTGTGAACTCAAGAGCTGATTGAAGACGGAACAGGTTAATGATCGATTATTGTAAGATTTATGAATCCCAATTTCATTGTATGAAAAATTCGTAGCATTGCTTCATATAGCGTCATTAGTTGTGCACTGTTTTGTGTTCTTCCATATTGTTGCGTATTAAACTGTGCACAATTATTGCATGGTTAATTTTTTGTAAACGCCCTGGAAAATAACTTAGAAATTTAGGTGTGTTTCTTTCTTAAAGGCACAGAAGGAATAATTTTACTAAAATAATCGTTAAGTAAGTTGTGTCGATCATTTTTCGGAAACGTCTTTATAGCAAAGGGCTGGTTTTATGGTACTTGAAGGCGTTGATAAATTACTGTATTGTCATTTCTGTACTCGCTCATAATTTCACGAAATTATTTCGGTTATAAAGACTCTCACGCACTTGCCTACGTAGGACTGGGATGAGCTTTATGTGTGAAATCATTTCTTGAATTCTTTTTTTTATGGTTACCTGCAGCACCAAATTAAATATATTGTTAGTGCCATTTTAAAAATAGAAAAAGTGGTGATGTTCGGGGAAAATGTTCAGTTTTGTTTGTTTTTCACCTTTTTAAAATGCGCGTAAGAAAATCAATGCTCATTAATTATTGTTCGATTTCTCTATTGTCTGCGCTGAACATTCCGAATTTAGGTCATTGTGATAAGCAGTAACTGGCGCCGTCAAGCTTTTAAGCCCTCCGTCATTTACTTGACTTGCTTCTGATCAAGGTTTGTATATTCATTAGCTAATATCGTATACACTTCGTGTTGTCCCAACAATGTCAGAATAGTATGAGAGGCACGAGAGTAGGCGTATTGTACCGGAAAAGAGCTTGAAATCTCACCATTCCTCAGTGCAGATATCATGAATCTCGCTATTTATGTTCGTGTATTTGCCTTGTGACTGATTAATGGAGCTTCTCCGTTTTGCTATGCATGGTTAGCATAAACTGTGATATTTTATAGTTGTGTTTAAATAAAAGTGTATTTTGCTTCTTCGAAATATACGCTGAAATTTTCGTAAAACGTGTTTGCTATTACCCCACTTCCGAACACGGCTCTGAAATTACGTTGTAACATTTTGCTTTTTTCTAGTTTATTTTGTGCGATGTGCAGTACATGACACCGATATTAGTTCAAAAGGAAAGTTTGACTTGAAATGTTTGAAAAAGTACTTCAAAAATAATTATATTTTAGAGTTTTCATTGAGCTCCGAGAGCATTAGCCGCGTTGGGAAGAGGCGCTTTGAAAAGGATTATTAGTCTTCTTATATCTAGAGGATTGGCTGACTCCTCCTTTGATGGTAAAATCTATTACATTGAAGTTTTATCGACAGGTTGCTCTCAAAATTGCAAAAGTCTTACACTCGTTTTCTCTCATTTTTTCCGCTTGAGTTGAGCCCTCATTATTCTAAGCTTTGCTTTTGGAGGAAGTGGTACCCGGACTTACATGTTGTAAAGAAGAAATATTCCACTCTAAAAGTAATGAATATGACATCGCGCTTGTTCGATAAATCACAGCTCGACTTGGACGCTAGAATTACGTAGAGTGCTAGAGTTCTAATCTTGAAATTTCATCACGGGATGAAATTCTCGGCGAGCAAGAGAGCAGTTTTTTTTGACCCTGTCTTTTAATTTTCAAAACGAGACGCACGTTAAATATTGATTCAAAAGTGTCGCTATCTGAAAGTGAGCGCATCGACACTCGGCAAGCATTGCGGGTTATCATGAAGTTCTAATAAAAAAGGCATCAATTGCTATGGTACGTGAGAAGTTCCTATAGTGACGCCAGGTTGCAGGCTGAAACTCAATTTAGGTTTTGATTTATTTTATCGAAGCGCGGAGGATATATTTTGAGGAGATCTTGATGATGACATTTATATTAGCTAATAGTAGAAGTTCTTCCATCGAGTGATTAAATTTCTTAAAGCTCTCAATTAACATCGTCGAAAAATTTGGGTGAAATGAAAATTAAATTAAATTAAAAATGATGAATATCGTTTGTCCTGAATTCCGGCGTCAACACGTTCGACTTCTTTCTGCTCGAGAACATTTCATTCAGCTGTTGAAAAGTACAACAAGTGTGTAGCAGTGTTGAGAAATAACTTGAACACAGAATTTACTCTATTAAGAGAAAGGTCATGAAAAACTGCTCTTATTCAAGAAGAGAACAAGATCAACGTCCAACTAAGTCTTGAAAATATCCTAAAGTTGAAATGTTTTATTTTGACGAGTCTGTTGTCTTAACAACTTTCCTACTATTTTAATAGAGGGAGCTTTGGGGATTGGGTGCTTCTAGCAAGGTAAGATAAGGTTCCCTAGGAAGTATTTGGTCACGAAACATCAGGAAACAGTTCCTTGCGGCACTCAAGAGTATTTCGTGAGGTAATCAGTGCTCAAAGCTGTGGAATAATGAGTTGTAGGACCCTAACTTTATTACATTCTCTGAATCTCTGGTGGAAGGAGGGAATTGAGGCCTGGCGTGTCGGCGTTTTTTGTACATCTCTCCTTTTTTGGCTCTTCTAGAATGTAAGTGCTTTTTCTGTTCCTTAATTTTTTTTTATCCCTAAAGTGGACTGTGCAAACATACCTATGTTTACTAGAACTATTTATGAACTAAAATGGTTTCTGGTGGTGCGTTTTGAGCAAAATATTTTCTGAAGCTCAAGGCAGTTTCTGCTTCGAGAAAGTGATTACCGTGAGAAGAACTTAGGAGGTAAAACATCAATGATGAATGGTATACTCTATTTCTATATTTTTTAAAGTAAGAATATTTTTGAACATTTTTTGCTTATTTCTGTACGGGAAATCTAGACAAACTCGTTGAAGCATGAGCTCAGCACAAGTGTTTAGGGTCAAATTTGTACTTGAAGGTGTCCAAAAATTCAGTGTTTTTCTTTATTCTTGTTCTGTTCAGCATTGTCCAATATGAATGATTGGCATTGGTAGTGCGAGTTCAGTGAATGACTTACTGAGAGTTTTTTTTAGTATTGTCCTTTTTTGGTTTTCACGTGAAAATATTTCTGCAGCGCCCAGATCTTAGAAAAAATGTACCATGAAAAAATGTACCATGTACCAAAAATGAACATTTTAATTTGTGTGTTATTTCAAATAAGGGTACTGCTGTGCATCCATGCCGAATTGCATTTATGGAGAATATAAGGTTTTTTTTTAGCAAATTGTCGTTTATATGTGAAGCTATGTTTGACATTTTGCTGTTCACGGCAACACTTTGACTGCGGCAGGTAACACTGACGTTTAATATTCAACTCATATATAAAGTCTATTGTAGTAAGCAATGTTGGAAATAGCAAACGTTAACTGGAACGTGCCTTCATTTAGCTTCGATTAAGTATTTATAAAAATTGAGTTCGTGTCTACTGGTCGGTGAGCAGCATTATGAAAATTCCCTCAGTGAACACCGGGGGCTCACGTCGCAGTCATCGTATCCTCGTGTGTTTTTTAATGTTCTCGGCCGAATGGCTGATCAGCCTGATGGCAGTCCTAGTTCTATAACTGTGCAATAATGGTACAATTAATTAAAAAACCAGGTGGTAAAGGAATAAGTTGAGGCTGCATTTAAAAAATCACTGATCTGTTGAAAACTTAGACCTTATTTGTAAAATCAGAAAATAGAGCGCCAAGATTCCGAGGTGATGAGAGAACCATCTTCAATGTTTGGTTTTTGTTTGTTCTGCTTCTCAGGATTTAATTAGATAGCGCTATGTTTTTTCTTGGATTTAAATTTTTGGTCTACCAGTATCTCTGGTTGCTGAGGTTTGTCTCCAGCTGCATTCGCTGTCGCTAGCTGCATGCAAGAGCATTGAATATCACGCCTTGTTCTCCGGACTGGGTGTATAACCGGTTACAGCTCCGACCGTCGTAGTTCCAAAGTTCTCACTCAGAACCGGTTAGCGTTCACTTATTCTGTCGGGTCATTAGTTGATGCATTAATCTAGAATGCTCTTAAGAAATTATATTTTTTCTTGTACTTGTTATCTAAAGTTCAATTCTCTATTCTCGAATGTTCGATTGAGTTTCCTCGATGTTTTTTTTTGGTGAATCATGCATGGCAAGATTTGTGAGTGAACGAACTGTTGGCGGCAAATATGTGTTTCTCAAAACTCGTGGTTTTGGTAACATCGCGTTGGTAACCGTAATCTCTGGTGTCAACTCTGACATGTGAGAAAATCTCACATTGTGAGGTGATTTTTATTTCATTTGTTCAAGTTTATGGAATTTAACAAAAATATCTCAAAAACAAAAGAAACACGTACCAAATTCACACATAGTTTGTTGTCGCCCAAACCATGAGCGATGGTACGTCCCACCACTTTACCACGTGTTCATAACTTAGTCAAATTCTTGAAAGGTATTTATCTGATAGCCTAACAAGGAAAGGCGACCCTCTGTCGTTCATCAAATTAATGAGTCGAGGGTGTTGAGACAATATGGCGCGAGTGTAAGAAACAGCTTCAATTACTGCATATCATAATTTGATGGTGCCGCTGTCAAATTGGGGAAGTTTTTGCTCTAATGGTTTTTGATTTGTCCGTTTTATTTTCCTAACGTGGATGTTAAATTCGCGTTAAAATACGAGTATTACACTCTTATGCTCAGATTTTTTTTTATGATATAGACGTCAATTTTTAGCAGCGATTTCGCCTTCAATTCCTATGTGCGCTGCTATTTTTCATGACGAATAGAGATTGAGAATCCATCTTCGCCATATTTATATTCTATCCAGGAAATCCACATTTCTGTAATCGAATGTTCATTGGAAAGGAACATGAGGTCTTATACGCGGGACTGATTCATAGTACCTATTTTATTAGAAGACCTCATCAGTCTTTGATGGGTCTGATTTCTTTTCGTGCTACCTTTTTAATTCTCAAATTATCGGGAAGGGAACGCACGTGTAATCCACGAGAAAAATCTATGAAACCATGCTTGTTTGTCATCCAAAGAAATTCCATGTCTATTGAAAACTTTTTAAAAGGAATTTAAAAACGAGGAACACTGCTCGTAGGTTAAGCATTATTTAATATTACACATAGTCAAATCTATAAAACGTTTCGGAGTCCTGCTCCATCCTCAGAAAGTACAGTCTGAAAAAAGCAAAAAGACAAAAGTTCGTCAGACATGTTTAAAGTTCGTCAGACATGATTTGACGATGTTTAATATTAAATAATGCTTAACCTACGAGATGTGTTCCTCGTTTTTAAATTCCTTATGAACATTCAATTAAAGGAAAATGATTTTCCTCAACCTATTTAAGTATCATCTTGCCGGCGAACCTGACAATTTTTTACAACTACTGAAACTGATGAAAATGTTGAAACAAATCATTCGCCTATGCAAGCGTTGGTCGGCGAGTGACGCCGGCGCCGCTTCACGATGTGGCACCACCGCTCAGGGAACAGGTTGCGGCCTACCTCCACAGGCCGTGTGTGGCATCGCGAGAATTTCCTGCGCTGTTGCCATGCTGCTCTCCTGCTTCGCGGAACTGCGCTCCTCGAGACGCGTCTTATGTTCACGAATGATCCTCGGCTGTTCACGACAGTTCCTTTTGGTAAACTGGATGAAAAATGATAAAATTATTGTGTATGGTAGGGTTGCGTTGAGGCATGCATTTTCCAGCGTAAGACTTTAATATGGGTGTGCATCGGTAGCAAAGGAATTACTCTCGCCACAACCATCAACTTGAATGTAGCTTAACATGCCTTGAAGTCTTCACAATTTTGCCCTTAATGAGTCGTGTCATCAGTGACTTGAATGAGTCTATTGAGTGTTGCTCTTCCAGTTATATATCAGTTTGTTTCTATGCTTGAAACGCTACACGTGCACTTCTTATATATTGAAGGGCAGTGCATTTAATTTCCTGTGCAGGCTATTTTAGTTACATTTAAGTTTTCCAAACCTGACCATCTGACGATTCTTAGTGGAGCAATTACAGTATTTTGAATGCCAAAGTTGACGATGGGGCTGAAGACGAAGCAGCTTCTGAAAATCCAACTGAAATTATTCAGTTTTTATACGTGGCCCTCAAGGCATATAACTTCGTCTGTTGACGCGAGAGAGCCTATGTGCAGGGTCCATGATCATGTTCGGTGTATATGATCACCGTGAAAAATTGTATTACTCTTCTATTCACAAGTGTATACCTCAAGCCACTGTTACGTCAAAACCACGCACGACTTGTTGCTGAAACTTACTCGACATCGCATATTATTCAGATGTTGTCTGAGCGAGACCAGTTTAAAGGCATGACAATTATGGTTGCAGGCTAATTTATGTTTCGCCCATGGCGTCAGACAAACTAAATGTAAGAGAACCTGTACGGTGAAATGTGTTGCTGTGGCGACGGTTTTTTCCGAGGCTTCGACTGGCTTGTGCAGGAATGTGTAAGTTTGGTTGCCTTTCCTAACATGGTGTTATCTCTCAATGGAATTAATTTTGTCGTCTTGCGCTCCTTATGTGTAAAGTCATGTGTCTCTTCGCTACTATGAACTGAAGATTTTAAAACGGGCTTTTGATCCTCTTAGCAAGGAATTAGGGCCTGTAGAGTTGTTATTTAGGCTCCCGATAAGAAGCGCTGATTGTTAAAATAGTTTTCGAATTCTCTGAAGGCATTTCTTCCTTCGAACTCATTAGGCAACTCTTCAGACTTCGTTGAGCTTATAGTGGACCACACCCAGAAGCGCTTTATTATTTGTATTTAGTCTCAAAACAGTGCTGGTATTTTATAAATTACATTTATACTGCAATCCAATTTTTTGGGGTAATATAACTCTTTTGACACCCTCTAAATGACGTTTGAAGAGCCTTCAAAATATCTTGAAAGTTGCCATTTTGGTTCTGGGTAAAATTTATTTTTCGTTCTTTCTTTCAAATGACATGTTGGTTTCCTTAAAAATGATTCTTTAGTTTTTTCAAAATTCTTTTTTCTTCGCTTCGTTTTGCAAAAACTTTAAATTTTTAAGCCCTGTCATATTGACGAATTTTTGATAAGCTTGCCTAAGGATCTCCGTCATATTGAAAGTTTTTATTGGACATTTTTGCTCACTGATCCTTTCCAGACCATATTTTGAATTTTTACTATTTCTTTTGCGGTGCCAAAAAATTATTCACTTCAATGTGTTGGTTGAAATCATTCTACTGCTAAATGGAGGTGTTGATTTTGGACCAAGTCTGACCTCTCCACAAGCGGCGAAAGCTTTGATGTTGACCTGGCGCCTCTAATGTGTCGCTCTTTTGCATAATCACTTATGGGAGTCGTGGAACCAAGTCTGGTTCTTCGCAAGTAATTTTTACTTTTTTCAGATGTCAGATTAAAGAGCATTTATGGTGAGGGAAATATTTGGTTGATCAATTTACGCATTAATTAGGAATGTCACTTCCAGTCGCTATTGATCACTTTGAGAAAATAGGTTAACGTAAATTAGTTTCACTATCAACTACTAATAACTTTGAAGGAAACCTTTGTTTCAATTTGTAATGTTAACGTGATCATTGGGTTTCTAAACCGGTTCAAACGTAATTCTTTTTCATGACAAGATTCGCCTCCAGTTGCTCGAATTTTTCTTGGCAACCCCTTCGATAAAAACTTGAAATATGTTCATCAAAAAATCTCTTAGGTTAAAGATGAATTTTCCCCCTAGCTTTTAGTTAGTCCTTCGGTGGTTTACCAGTCGATGATAGTCGTCAGTGTGTACTCTCATTGCGTATTCTCTAGCAGCGACTTTTTAATCTGTTTCATGCACAAAAAATACACTACGAGCCAGACCGAGCGTCGTTTTTTGAAACGTATGAACGTAGGCCCAAAATTTTCTATCATCGAGACACGGCAAATGAACGAGCTGTTGCTCAGCAGTGGTCGTTGAATTACATTCCGGAAGCTATCTTCGTCTGCCATCTCCGCCCGGCCGCGTAGCCCCGAGTGCTGCTGGCCTGCGCCTCCTCGCTCGTCCGCCCGTCCGCCCGCGGTCGCTCTCACTCCTAAAATGGATTGCTGTAGATCGCTCTAGCAGTACCTTTCTCTGATTATAATTCCTAAGCCGTTGTTAGGGGAGCCGAAAGAGACCAGTAATTGCTTCGTACTTTTCCAGGTTCTGACGAGTCTAATTTTACAGGTGTTCAATCAGATCGCTCATTTGAGTTGTTTCTTATGTGAGATGTCAGAGCCATCAACTCTCACTAATTGTCTTAGGCTTAAATAGGATTTCAGAGCCATCAACTCTCCCTAATTATCTTAGGCTTAAATAAGATTTTAGAGCCATCAACTCTTACTAATTGTCTTAGGCTTAAATAAGATTTCAGAGCCATCAACTCTCCCTAATTATCTTAGGCTTAAATAAGATTTTAGAGCCATCAACTCTCACTGATTGCCATAGGTTTAATCTTGAAACTACAGGGAGTCCCAGAAGTTGTGTATCATAGAATAATTTTTATTTATTTATGTTTTAATTATTTTATATTTTTCAGTTTAGATCTGATGTGGGTGAGAAACTGACCGTACAAGAATGAGTTGAATTGGTTTTTATGTTAGGAAGAGATGGGGCAACATACCGCTCTGTAGTGTATAAGAATTCAATCGCAACCATCCTGAGCGAGAACCTGGATGGTGCGCGACTTCCGGGACGTGACTGTATTGCGAGGTTGTATTAGAGTGTAGACGTAATGCCAAAAATTCATTCTTGGGATGAATTTTGAGTGTTTAAAAATCATGCCAGAATGTACAGGATGCTTTCGTTCTTAAAGTGTGGTATATTTATTCGATGACGCTGTCTGCACCGCAACTTGTCACGTCAAGACACTTGATTCCGTAGATTGTAAAGAGCGAGAGTGATGTTGAAATGTTAGCTACATCTCTCACTTGAGCTACACTTCCGTAGATTGTAAAGAGCGAGAGTGATGTTTAAATGTTAGCTACATCTCTCACTTGAGCTACACTTCCGTAGATTGTAAAGATCGAGAGTGATGTTGAAATGTTAGCTACATCTCTCACTTGAGCAGATTCGTTCGTCTCCAATATATGCTGAACCTTGACTAGGAAAACCTACGTAAAGGTCAACATGTTTCCTGCGTAGGGACCCACCGGTGGTCACTAAGGGGATTTTCGTAATGCTGCTGGCTGACCTGCAGTCAATAACTAATTTTTTTTTATAAATACCTAATGAAAACTATATAAAGGCACCATCTATTTAATGTTCATTACTTTCAAAATTGATCTCTGAAATTAACTTTAATTTGAGTTGGCTGTTGAACTCCAGCTTAATCCGCCGTAGTTAGCGTGTTGATTGCCGTGCTTTTGTCTGTGCTAACTATGGCTGGTGTTTCATTACCAATATTACCAAACTCTCATGAGATTTCCAATTGATGGCAACTCCGCCCATTTGTCGATAGACTGTTTCTGGAAAATTCCAGTCAACAAACGTATGAATGACTTCTCATTGTAGACGAACATGAATGAATAGATGCAGAAGGTCAACAAACTAGCAGTCCTTCAGAACTTGACCTAACATCTCTGTGTGCATAAACCCGTGCAAAAATTAGAAGCATTTTACGCAGTTCTGCAGGTAGGTCACGGTCAGGACGTGCAGTACCATGCCGGAGCGTTAGTGCGCAACTCTTCCCTCCACCAGGGTATCATGTTTACGGACAACTGCGCCTAGTTGTTCTGCTGGGCGCAGGATACTTTTCTGGTAGTTACATCTACGTGTTGAATTCAATAGAAAAGATGAACGATATAAGTGAGGCATCATGTTTACGGACAACTGCGTCTAGTTGTTCGTTTGTCGCAGGATACTTTTCTCGTAGTTACATCTACGTGTTGAATTCAATAGAAAAGATGAACGATTTAATTGAGGTATCATGTTAACGATCCACTGCGTGTTGTTGCTTGTTTGGCGCATATTTATTTTGAAGTTATATGTGCTTGTTGAACACAAAAGAAAAGTGAACCATTTAATTATAGGGTATCATGTTTACGTATGACTCCGTGTGGCTGCTCGTTGGGCTTGGAATCCTCTCTGGAAGTTACATTTACGTTGCAAACGGAAGAGTGAACGATATAGATTATAATTTAATTTTGGCTGTGTTAACAGTTGGTGCGTGCTGAAATGAAGAAAATCGAGAACACCACAAACAGACAAAATACTGATTAGCTTGCATTAATTTCATGCTCAAATTAGACCCAATTTTTCATTCTACTTTTTCTGCGATGATTTACAGTGAACTGAAGCACAATTAAAAAGAGAAACTAATTAGTAATTAGTCTGTATCAACTTTATATATAAGAAACTTACATCCTTTCTTTGTACTTCGTTGGTTTTCAAAAAAAACATTGTGTTGAAGCCGTGTATCATCATGCAATAGATAACAAGTTTGCAAGGTTTGTAGCATTCGTGCAGGCCATCAGAAGAGCAAGGCAGAATTCCTCGAAGAGCAATTGTAGCTCATTCAAGTGATGTGGGATGGCGAGACACTGTCATGCAGAGGTCAGTAGCAGGAGTCACAGCGCAGTCCAATTATCAGTTTTTTTTTGAACAAACTGAATTGTGCTGTTGTCCACAGAAAAAAATGAATAGAGTAAGTTCTTCCGATCTTCTGGTGCTGAACAGTATTATTGGACGTTTTCATAGCGCATAATAGATGTATTGTCACATGGATGTAATTTATGTTGAAATAAACATATTGTGTACAAATCTTGTTTTATGACCTAATTTGCCGATCATTCTTATGTTATTTATCTGATTACATTAAACATTACTCTAAATTTGTTTTATGTACATTTCCTTCGTTCCCGTGTAAAGCAAGGACGAACCTTTTTCACCTACTTTGTTTCTGTTATTTTCCAATGCTGTGATAAAATTTGTCACTCTTGCGAGCCTGTCGCTTCTTACTGACTCATATTTTGTGCATAATGAGTATTTTATGGAGAGTTAGGTCTTTACTTACATCACGGGGGCTTCATATCGTTCGCATTAGCGTTCTTCAGACCTTGACGACTGCTATTTTCAAGGTAATATTTTATCAAAAGAAGTTTTACAATAGATGCACTCAAGTAGTAAAGAAAATGAAGAGAATCACACTTCGAAATGATAGTGACAAGAAGCGTATAAATACGTACATTTGCGCAAAAGTTCATTATATGGAATAGGTACGGTAGAAATATAAAAGATGAGTTATAAAATATCTTTTACGGTTAGAAAAAATCAAAATCTTTTATGTGAAAATTTAGAGTTGATAAACTGCCACATCTTTTATTTTTATACCCAGTTATTTTAAATTCATATAATATAAGGTGAAATCAAGTTAGGTGAGGCTAAGTTAAGTCAGATTTGGCCAAGTATAGGTTGATTACATCAAATAATATTATTTTATGTATAAAAATTAATGTGGTTACACGTAATTATCAAATGCGATCGTTTTCTAGCTTTCAAAATTTTTTGGCTGTCGTCCATTTCACGTGCTTATATTTTGCGTTCAATTTTTAGGAATGTCGAGCGAAACCAGAAAAAATTAGACTAATTACAAAACAAGAATTCTCATAAGTATACGTCTGTAAGGGATTGATATTGGTGGGATACGTTTGATCGATTATAATACAATGCATAACAAATGGAAGTAAATTGAAAATGGTTTTAGCATTGAAGATTACAGAATAATTTCCTAATATTTGTACTGGACCACATATCCGATCAACATTTCTTTTTAAACTTCAAGTACTTCAGTTTGCAAATCTAAGTAAGCGATAATACGATGTGGAATAAACTGGGGTGAATTTTGGAGGAAAACGTCCGCCAATAACGAAGGTTAGTAGCAGACTTGACTTGCTCATCGGTCGCAGGCACAGGTGTCTCAGAGAACTATACCTATTTTTATTATCGGTCGAAAAATTTGAATGTCTGAAAAAAAGTGCCAAGCAAACAAGCGTCGAAAGCAAAACGAGATCAAACTGTAGCCAGGGAAACCGATGGAATGACCAACAGGGACATAACAAAACATTTTAAGGTGCCTCGTAATACTTTGTCCAATATATTGAAAAGAAAAGAAATGCAGAAACTGCCACAATCTTCAGCCAACTTACTTTTGGACGTAAACATTCTTTTCACACTAACACGGTTGTGAGAGCGGTCAAGAAGTGAGTGAGTGATACTAAATATTCTCACTAGCATGAGAAAAACCGCGAGACTTCTTGATATTTCAATTTTATGTGTGTATGCGGAGGGTGTTTTAATACGACTTTGGCTTAAGCGCATAGGAAAAAACAATACTTTCAATAGCGTTCTAGATACAGTGGCAAGACAGAGATAAAATGATGTTGGCGGAGGTCCAATGTGCTGTCGACACTGTCTTCATTAGGTCTTAACTCGGAGAATTGTACGAATGCAGAGGACTTCGGTATTTCCGCTGCATCAAACGAGCTGGAGTGAAAGTGTGGGCCGCAGATTTTTCTGATGGGCATAGTCTCCTTTTGATTTTCATTCTGGAAGCAGAGAATATAAACGATAACTTTGCATGAAAATGGAATGTTTTATCCTGAACCTCTGAAACCTCAGGAATGGACCCCATCACACACTGAATTTTACCAGCAGTTGTACTGTATAAGAGTCATTTCCCGGGTTTTGGGAATTGGCCTTTGTTGTTTCCGTTTGCACACTGAATTTTACTTTGCAGTGGTACTGTATAAGGGTTATTTCCCGGGTTTTGTGACTAGACTATGATGCTTCCGTTTAGCCAAGAGGTCAGTGCAGTGAATTTTGCTATCTGATCCGTCTCTCGAAGTGATAACTCAGATAAATCCTGCTAAGTGCGGCTGACCTGAAAGATGCCCTTCAGACTTCATTGTCTGCTTTGGATGAGGAAGTAGTACGGAATTCATGCTACTCAGTTATGCGCCGTCTGGGTCTTATGATCAAAGAGTATCCCTTAGAGAGACACAACTAATGAACATACGGAAATTAGCGTTCACAAGAGGAAGATGTGAGGTCTTGAACTGGTGGTTATAGGTGAATCGTCTTTTTGTAGTGAGAAATTTTTTTAAATACGGGCCATCTTTTTTCTGCTGCATGACTGCTGTCTTTTTGCCAACACTTATTACTTTTTCTTCAACTTTTGCACTGTTCCATGAACTTGTTTCAATGTTGTTGATGTTTACAGGGTGTGGGGGCACTCCTTGGGCATAGTTACCCCATACTCTTAATTCCACTTTGAATGGTATCTCCATCCTTCTTCACTTGAATGGTGCTTTCCTCCTTCCACGCCTAATCTATGATCTATTCTGATCACGGCGGGAGGAGGTCATTTTGAAATTTGATTAGTGTAATACACTGAAAAAAAAACTTTGAGAATGTACGCATAAATTCATGTTTCCTTTCTTGAATTTGAGTCAGGACAAATGTTCAATGAGTGAATTTTCAAACGTGGCCTTGTATAGACCCTAGTTCGTGGTTTCATGTTATTACATTTCCGATAGCTGCAGGATGTGCTAGGAAGTTGTGTTGCTCAAATTGAGTAATAAATTTACTGGCTTTTTTTTCTCTTTGTACCTCCTACTCAAGAAAATGAATTGTGTGCAGTTGGCAAATGATACGGCTAAGCTAACACCATGATCCTACTGTTTCAAAGATTCGGCTACGTCGCCACTTTGTTCAGAGCGAATAAATTAATCAAGCTATGCTGTTGAGATAATCAGATGTTGAATTGATCAGAGCTATGAGAAAATTCAAGCTATGCTGTTGGAGAAAGTACTAAGTGTTTGTTGATTAGTTCTTCCTTAGTGTGGACGAACTGCAGCCGATGCTTGCTCTGCATATCACGCAGCGACCGCATGATGAGAGGAGTGGACGCAGCACACATGACGGCGGTGCAGACCATGCTGTGCACTGAGGGCGGTTGGGCTGCTCCAAGTTGGATACTTGGGCTGCTCGCCTGCTGAGGAAAGTCGTCAAGATTTAGTGCGGTCTCAAGAAAAATGCAACTAGCACTAGTATTCATCAGTTCTCCTTATGCCTAAGCTAGTGTTTCTGAAAAATGCGTATGTTGAGATTTCACTTCTTTTTTTACATTTATCGTAACATTATACAAGTTAATAACGAGAAAGAGCCCCATAAATTAGTCGTATACTACCCTCAGGTGATGGCAGATTACAATAGTTTTTCTTTGGTGCTATCAAATTTTGAAATTTTGTCTGACATCCATCTGTGTGACTTTTCTGAGCACTTGAGTGTTATCTTTCACCACTTTTCACAATCCTGTCTTTTCTGTACTCGTCTGTTTCCACTTTTTACTCCGAGTTACTTTAAAGTCTTAGGTCATTTGAAGTAACTTCAAGTTAGATTAGGATAAGTTAGGTTAGGTCAAATGAAGTTGATTAAGATGAAGATAGATGAATTCAAAGTAAAAGTTAATTGGGAAGTAGGATCCAAGTAGCGTTAGTTTCGGACTTGATTTCGATGGATGAATTTTGAAGAGCTATACAAAGTTTCACTGTACCAGGAAAATGAATCGTATTGTTTTTAATTGAAAAACTTCAAGAAGCGACTATTGCAGATCTCCTAGTATGAATTCAAAGAATACAATCATTCCTGTCAAATTAGAAAACGGGGCACAAAATATTTGCTTGTTTGTCGTTTGCTGAGCAATAGCTTTCATGAATTTTTAGTTTCTTTCATTTTAGGACATTTAAAGTGTTGATGTTGATAGGGTTATTTTTCTTATTGTTTTTCACATTAAAAACATATATGTATAATTTTTCAACCTAGAAAAAAATTACTAATGTCGCTTCAGAAGGAAACAGAAGAAGTATATCGAAAAATCGGAATATTTAACTTGATACTGGCTTTGTAATACTTTTAGACAGTTGTAAATGTTAGTATCGTGCTTCCATTTGCCTTGCTGCTTCTGATTTTTTTAAGAAAACCGTGTGTCGTTGTGCTAGGTTTCTACAATGCTCTTCTGGCTCAAAGCTACATTATCTCGCTGACATGTGTCATCTGTTTGAAATTTTCGGAGATAGACTGAAAATATATTTAAACCTTGAACTATCACATTTTTTTCTGTAAATACCAGTTTTGAAAAGCTTCATCTCTGATAGTTGAGACTTGACGATGTATTAATGGCTGCTTCTATTCGCGATTCATAAGGACTCTTGTATTGTCGAAAAGCCATGAAATAAATTATGATTAGGTTTCCGATATACAAGTACAACTGCTCATGTTGAAGCACAAAGTTTATTTTTCAACTAATTGTTAACACACTATTCTGACTGAAATATTCAAAGTCTACAAATAGATGTTCCATCTAGACAATGCCTATCGTCGCTTTCTATTTGTTACAGTTTTGGTACACAAACTTCAAGCCGAGAGGCACAGATAATCCTTCGTGAACTGGAATGCGACGAGCGCGAGTGAGTTTCCTTCAACTAGTGAACTGCCAGCACAAGCACAGCCCTGTGGTGTTCAGGCACCAATAATGAACTTGCACTTGAGAAAATGAGGACAAAGAGCTCGACTGGTAGGAGTATCCTTGCAACATTATTCACTGGGTGCAGTTACAAGTGTTGCACCGAGGGCCGATACCGTGACGATAAAAAACGTCCTTTGAACAAATGTGTGTCAAAGTTGATAGGTCCCGAGAAATTCGTGTCAAAATTTTCAACACATTGATTTTTTTGTAATGATTTTATTAAAATTTTGTTTGTTGGATATCGTTTAATATTACCAATTTCTCCTAACAATAGAAAAAAGAGGGAGATAATATGAAATGAAACTTTGATATTGAGGGGCTGTAGTCAAGTTAAAGTTAAAAAGTAGAAGTAATAGTGTACTCACAAGTGTTACAGAGGTTTTTCCCACGTGGTACAGCACTTGGAGGTAGAACAATACTGCAGGTCGTACAGGATAGTGTAGGAGTTTTATCTTTCGCTAAATATCGATATCAGTAATTGAGCAGTTTCTTCAAAGCGTAGAGTATTAACTAACATGCAATTATTGTTTTCGTGTCGGAGGCAAAAATGGAAAAATAAATGTGCCGTGCGTGTCGATGTTGCTTACTGAACGTGTCAATAAAAAAGAAAATTTAAATTTAAAATGGGTAAATTAATTCATTGCCCTTTAACTATTAATTTTATTCAACTACTGTCGTAAAACTCAACTCTGACCTAAGACGTTGAATCTCCGCTTTCTATATCCTCGAACTTTGCTGTTTAAACTTACTCGTGTAAATTTAAGAGGCTGCACTCGCCGCGTATCACCAGCTCCCCCAGTTTTATCGATGTGTAGTCAAATATGGTTTGTGAATTAATTAAGAGTTCTCTCATTTCCATATTTGTCAGTGGATGCAGTCGAGTAAATAAAGTTCTGCCTATTTAGCATCTCATGCAGAATGTGCAGGAGAGTTTGAGTACTTACTGAATGAAGCAAAATGGAAAATGGAAATAGCATCGCTCCGTAACACAGGCATTCGATAGACCTTCGCATCAGCTTACAGTTGCATTTGAAAACATTTAAAAATTGTTTTTAAAAGTGACACGAATAATTTTTGTCTTCATTGCAAATCATTCCCGCACAAAGGTTTATAACAGTAATAAAAGACTCAAATCAGAATATCATTGAGACAAGTTGTAAGCTTCACGAGAAGGACGTGCGTAGAAGCAGTGGAGCGCGACGGTGGGGTTGTGGTACGCGATGAACGTCAGAGAACGTTGAGGTACTGGTGAAGGTCAAGCACGAGTAGTAGAATGATGCGAGATCTTGGCTTGAATTTTCAGACGAGTGTCTGTTTCTTCAAATTTGGGTTCAGGTTGCAGCCCGTAGATGAACTTGTCGTGGCTTGTTTATTAACGGCATACCATTGGAGAAAACACTCTTGCTTTATTTCCAACGTTTCACTTTTTGACCAAGTTCTGTATTTGTATATTTGAAAAGCGAATGTTCTTAGTTTGAAAGTGAAAATGCAAGCCAGTGTGCTGTATCGAAACAAAACATAAAATATTACATGAAGGCAAACGTATTGCATCGCTCCTTTTGCTGTAATAATGAAACAACTGGACAAATTTAAATGGCAAAAGTTATAACGGTTTCATGGAAAGGATTCCCGGTAGTTTTGCGGCATTTCTGGAAATTATACTCAATTTTTTCTAAAATTTTCTTTCTATCACATTCAACGATAAAAATAAAATTTGACTATCATGAGACCCACAACGTTCCCTCATACCCAGCTTCACATTGTAACACTCGAATAGTTTCATATTTGCTCGTTTCCCTTTCAAAAACGGTATGGGAGAACGAAAGAAAACTAATCCCTATCAATACTGTAGAACAATTTTAATTTTATTTCCATAGCTTTAATTAAGTCCCGGATAGCATTTGGCGTGTTAGATGAAAAAGAACCGCACCCCTTCACAGCAGACTTTCACCGTTTCTGCCCCTGCAAGTCTAGCAGTTCAGTAGAAGCGACGACGTTTCTGTCACTGCGCACTGGTTGGTCGGCTGACACTGTTTGCTTAGCACATTCCTCCAGCTCTATTTGTATTGGTAGTTCCCGGGCTTGCAACTAGCGATCTTTTGTGAAATGAGGAGCTCAAGAGGAGGGGATTTAAAGCTAAAGATGAAAAATTGAGCCGTTTAGATCACACTTGAGATTTGCTGATCTTCCTCGCCGTAATTCAGATGTGCCATCGAATTGTATTTACTTATAATATTTAGTATTTATAGAACTAGAAAATAATCCCACGCGTAAAATATTCGCAGCACTACCAACAAACGCTCACCTCGAAACCAATTAATAGTATCTGTACTTTGTTAGCGAATTTCCTCGAGTGTTTTCCTTTTAGAACGGGATAGAAAAGCTTATACATGAACATACGTCATTCTGTATACGGCAAGGAATTATTCCTATTCCCGTTCAATTATTCCTATTCCCGTAATAAACTGGCTGTTTATAACGTACGATCATCAGTCTTGAGCTAGTCGGATGGCATTCGTATTAAAAAAAAAGCCAGCAAAAAATGGTAAATTACAGTGGGGAGGAAAAAACGGTTAGAAATTAGTGTAGTATAAAATGGCCTATGCCAACAATACGCGCTCATTGCAAAGCCGTTAGTGAATTTGTTCTACGAGAAAGTCCACAATTGCACGGAACGAATGGTGCCAGAATGTACTGTACTATCTACTCGCGGAGTACTTTTCTACCTGAGTACTGTGGGTTATGTGGGAAAATTTTGTATAGACGGCCAGTATGGTATTACATCGTTTACTTTTAATCACAACTTATGAGTAGGTGTCAAATCTTCAATTTTTGTACCATTTGAGTCGGTTTATTTTTATGGGAAATATTTTTTATCTCAGTTTATCAACTTTCTGTGCTGTTGAGGCGTTGATAGTAGTATGTTACGTAATCAAGTTCAAATTCGGTGTCAAGCGCTCGTTGTTGCAGCTGGGATAGTGGTGGCCCCAGCGTCAGCATGCAGTCTAGGATTGATTTTTTTCTCTAATTTTACCATTCAGACATTACTTTGGCCAGAAAAAAGCCAACCAGGCGACCCTGCAACAGGCCCCACTCGATGGCGCCAATGCACCCTGTGGAAATACGTCGCAATTTCCTTCTCGGGATCAATTGACACTAGTTTTCTACGCCATCAGTTGTTCCATTTTCTTTTGAAGATTTTATGGCGGACTTTTTTACCTTACTTTAGTGTCTTAAAAAAGTAGTGTCTCGTATGGGACATGATTCTTTCTTCATTCATTACAGCTTATGATATATCTAGAGAAGTTCTGTTGACTATTAAAGAACAAAATGTGTTTCATGAGAGGAGGCAGAAGAGTCAAGCCTTATTTATGTTGTGAAAGAAATTATTTGAACAAAGTCGGACAAAAATGGTTTCTAATTTCGCCTTCTTGATAGACAGCACTGCCGGAGTCGACGTTCTTGCTGATTTTTTTTCTTTTGTAATTTTGTAATTGGTAATTGATAATTATATTGATATATCCCTAATTTTTCCTACCTGGTTATAATTAAAACCAAGAATAATTCCATTTTATTCAGATATTCATTCGTTGAATTCAAAAATATAAAAAGGATTAGAAGGGCTCATTTAAAAAATCCCACATGATACGAAAGAAGATAGGAAAATACGTGGCTTTTAGTTGAAATTATGTGTAAACACGAGGAATTCATTGTACTCCCTGATCATAGGTAAAGAGCTTCTTAGTTATATGAAGCTGTGGCCCAATTGAGGCTTCAGGCTAAATTAATCTTTGGTAAATTTTCGAGCACCGTCAGGAACTCTATGGAAGCAGTGGTGTGTGCTCGAGCACCGTCGGGAACTCTATGGAAGCAGTGGTGTGTGCTCGAGCACCGTCGGGAACTCTATGGAAGCAGTGGTGTGTGTTCGAGCACCGTCGGGAACTCTATGGAAGCAGTGGTGTGTGTTCGAGCACCGTCGGGAACTCTATGGAAGCAGTGGTGTGTGTTCGAGCACCGTCGGGAACTCTATGGAAGCAGTGGTTTGTGTTCGAGCTCCGTCGGGAACTCTATGGAAGCAGTGGTGTGTGTTCGAGCACCGTCGATAAACTCGTTGGAAGCAGTGGTGTTCTGGAACGACTGAGAAGGCCGATGAAAGCACGAACGTGCTGCTCCATCTAGAAGTTTCCTGGCTTCTCCTGTTTGGAGCGGTCGTGATACCCATCGCGTCTCTGAACAGTAGCCTTCTAATGGTGGCCGATTTTCTCCTTTTCACAACGAGTCGCTGGATGTCGTAAAGAGGCTACGAACTTATTTTCTGTGAACGTGAGGGCCTGATACTGATTGCTGTATGCAACTGTTTTGTGCATTAATCAGTTGATGATTTTTACGCTCTTATTTCGACTAGTGACATGGGTATTACGATGCTCATGCGTGTGTAGCATATAAGAATCTTTACTTTAAGATATTTTAGAAACCAAAGATGAGTTTTTTGTATCATCTATATTGGAAATAAAGTGTTTTTCTTTCTTTTTCTTTTATATGGGGTAATTGCGTTTTATCCCAACCATCTGAAATGAAAGTTCGAATTACTTGCGAATCGACTAACTGCGTAAGTGAACTGAACCAGGTGCCAGTTAGCGAGTCTGAATTTCTTTTCTTTAACAATAAATAATTATGGTAAAATTCTGCGATTATTCAGATTCTAAGTGTCAAAGAGATTTTACTTCTACTGTTTGATTTTTGTTGATTTAAATGTCTTAGTACTCGTCTCCTTGTATGAAGAATAATTTTATATTATTTCTTCATTATGTGTGGCAAGTCTGCTAAAAATGTGAAGAGCTTTTTTATTTTTTCGTTTTTTATTTCATGTTGATAAACAGTAACGTTTCCGTTAAAAAGTAGTGTATTTTTATTTAATAATCTATTTGTTCGAGGTACGTACTGAGTTTTTGCTGTGTTTCGAAAATACATTGCTGTTGCTGTGCGTCAACTGTATGTGTATTTGTCGCGTGTTAGATGTCTTCCGATATTCTATGTAGTATTGAATTACAGACCGAACTGGCTCGCCAATCTTTATTGCATATTTTTAAAATCATCTTTATTATTTTTTCAACACTTAGCTTAGTCTTCGAAGTCAATCTACTAAAGGACGTTAAAGAGGTAATTTAATATGCTTGCTTAGCTTTGTAAATGCATTAGATGGGCTACGTTACTCGCCCGTGAATACTAAAATAGACCGCTAGTCTTTTTCTCTCTCTTTAAAGTTTGTTACAGAGCAAGAACATCAGTGAGCTGTGAGTATGCTGTGGTGCTGCAGTTTCTCTGAGTAATTAATGGCTCCCGAACGGACTCCGGACTTGGACTTTCTCTAGCAGCCCTCCATCCGTGCCCTTTGACTACGTTTGTCCAATTTAATGTATGGTAAAGGTCTCTACATTGAAACTGGGGTTATGCAACTGCATGATGGCAAATTTCTCAGTTTTCGTTCTATTACGAAAAAGTGTTTGTTGGCGTGATTCGTTTTAAATTAGTGTCATTTTCAATAACTAACATATTCTCATAAGCAATTTGTTATAGTTAGACTTTGTCTTTTAGGACAGTGAATTTGGATGAAATTTAACAGTAGTACTAAAGAAAATGGTAAAGCTTTATTCATTCATTCACGAAAAAAGTCATATCTGTTAAGTTCTTGGGTATAGCAAATTTCATTGTGATCGTCTTTAAAGAGAGTTCTGCAATTAATTCATTAGAAGGACCTAGTGTATGCGAATCAAATTGCCCTGCACTTATTGAGCACCTACTTTTTGCGAAAGATCTTTGTTAAATGAATATCTTTTGTAACCGTAAAATATTGTAAGTTTCCATCTCCTCAATGAAACTTTTCATGCATTTCAATTTTTTTTGTTGGTAGATAGACTAGCTTAGTTCTATTTTCTAAAATTTATCATCCTTCAGAAGTGCCCTGGCTGGGATTATCCTACTTACCGCTCGCTTCTTCAGAGATATGGTGTATCCACGACCGTATCGCACGAAGAATACCCTTTTAGTGTATCTTCCTAGAATGTTTCCCATGTCTCAAATACGCTCTTGAGCTTTCTCGCCTGGAGGAGATGCAGGGGCTTTGCATGTGCCAGTGAATTCTGGTTTCCAATATTGAGTCGTGTAGGCTTTAGGCTTCCGTGTAGGCTTTATACTTCTCTTTTCTCTTTCGGGAAGGCCACTCTATAGTCATTCGGGAGATTTTCTTCCATTCAGTGAATTCTTGCTAGTACATCGTCATTTAGTGTTTTTTTTTGTTTCTCTACTCTTTATTTTTCTTCAGTACGGTGCGTTAAAATTCCTTCGTTCTTGTTCCTCAGTCTAATGAGATGACTCTTTGTTTTTCATTTCAGTGGGAAAAAGTTGTAACTAATTTGGCTCGTGGAGTTTCCTGGGTCACTTCTATTTGCAATTTAGGTAAACTTTTTCTTCCAAATAATATGTATTTAATACTTGATTTGATTTAATTCTATACTTAAACTACCATTTCCAAAATTAGTGTTATTCATGTTTGCCAAGTGTCAAATTGTGTTGTGTCAAGCTTGGGTTATTAGTATCAGGATTATGTGTTGTAAAGATCATGTTACTGATGTCAAAATTGTGTCGTAAGCGTTTCAAAATGTGACAGGTGTTTAAATTTTGCGAAAATATTGAGCAAATTGAGTGGCAGGTAGCAGGATTGAGTGACAAGGGTGCAGGGCATTGAACAGCATGTGTCTGGTGAGCTATTGTTGCTTGAATAAATAACCTATGAGTCTGATTCAGGACTCTCAAATGTAAGTCAGACTGCGTCGGAGCCCAAGATAGATGATTGCCGTAGGGATCCTGCCTCCGACGCCGGTGCGGATATCAAATGTTCGGTGTTGTGTCTGGTGTGCTCTACGTCTGCGCCATTGTAGGTTAACTGACGACGTCCTTGGAGGTATCTGTTGGCCCTTGTGCTGTTACCTCTCGATGAACTGCGTCATGCCTGTATTTCTCTGCGTAGTCGTAATAGGGGCAAGCCAAGGCCTTATATAGTTCTCTATATTTCATAGCCAGCCTTGATCAAGTGGACGAGGGGTTCAGTGTGAAACGACATGTCATAATCCTGGTCATGTTCACTAATATTTGGTTTGTAAATCAATCACTTATCCGGCGCCACAGTTGCTCTACCTGAATCCAATGAGCTCGTTTACTAGTTCTGTGTGCTAGTGTTGTTGCACGTCCTCGTGCATATTTCATCCTTGTGATCTCTCTGGTTTATTTGGGGATTGCCATGGGGTCGTTGGGATTTAAATGCTCATCAATACTCATTCGGGCCATTAAGTGCTTTTCACTTCCTTTCGTAGTGCTTGGTAGTATATGTTGGTTGTTTGACGAAGCAAGTGAGATAATTTTCTGTGAACTAGTTTCCATAAATTGTGTAACAAAAAACAGATCATCGAGTACATTAACGAATGCTTTCACCTAGCTTATCTACACATATCGCTTATTCTGCTTAGAATTATGCGTGGGTGTTAACTGGCACTGAAGTTATTTTGTCTTTCAAACTGCATTAAACTTACATTTTTTGCGCCAATAGATTTTGACAATCTATTTGTGACACCAATATGACGGTAAATTTATCGAGGAAGGATGCTCCATTTTGGGCTTGATGTTTGGTCCATAAATTACCCTCCTTGCTTGTTCGAACTGTTTGGAACATATTAAGTGTCATTGCCGGCTTACCTTGATTTTTTGTTAGTAAATAGGTTTTTTATTTTGGTACATACCATCTTTTTTCCGGTTTACTGCTGTTTTCAGCACCTATTTTTACCTTCTTCAAGCTTCGTCTTGTTTCTCATTTTTTTTGGCCGTGCTGTTTCCATGCACAAGGTGTGCAGGCATACCTTGTGCATAGGTTCTCCGTATCCGTAATTCTGAATTCTATTTTTATCTTCACTTGCATAATGCATTGTCATGTCGAGTGGTCATCATATCATGCTTCTGTGGGAATGCTTCCAATGTCTTTCCTGTCTACTTCTGCATTTGATTATTCTAGTTTTCAGGTAAATTCAGCTACTAGTGCTGAACGATGTTAAAAATATGAAAGTACGGCGATTAAGCCTATAATGTAAATTGCTTGAAAAGCAAGATTTTTCACGCATCATTCCATGCGATTCGTGTAAATCATTCATTGTTTCAGAACTTGCAGCGGCTTTACATCATGGACTAATTTTCAAGATGGATTTTGTCTGGATTTACGTACGAGATCTATCTGCATTTTTTTGCCAAAATTCACATGAACTGAATAAATTCGTACTAAATAATTGAAGTGTAAGCAGTACTGTGTTAAGACGAGTGTAATATTTGGAATAAGCTTCACTGTTTCATATTTAAATCGGATTGGCTCTGTTTCCTTTTACTTTAGCATTTTTAGCTGTATATTTCATATCCATGTAAGTTAACTCAATTAAATACCATGTAACATTTTTCAGTGTAAGTTTGATGAAACAATTTAATAAACATGATGTAAATTCCACAACTAACTTACACTCCCGTTTCTCGCGATAAGTTTTATGAACATTATGTTGCCAAAATTTCCATCTCCAGGAGTCAGGTATCTCATCCCTGTTCACTGTAGTACTCAAGGTTATGCGCTGCTTGATTTTTTGCTATTTTTAATTGTGTTGCTGCCTGTAGGTTGCTCGAATGTTGGTTCTGCATTAACGTTCTCTTTTGAGTAAAGTATATAGTCTATGTGGGCTTCACTATATATTTTTATGTGTAGTGAATTATACAACATAATTTTTACATTCCTTCTTCAAATCTCAATCTTGTTTTCTGACCGAAAAAAGTGTGTGCGTTTATCTTTACCTACGGAATTCTTTACCTACGGCAAGTAAAACACTTGAAACGTTCATAATTCGTGTTTTAAAATTCAGTGCTTACTGTGGCCAGGAGTCGATGAAAAATGTATGGCGGTTTTGTAGTCCTAGGAAGAATGGTGGTCAATGTATTCGGAAGTGTAGAGCCTCACTTCTACTTGATCTTAATATGAGGCGTTCTACACCAATTCAGTAGAGCTAAATGTCAGCGATAGACTTCTTTAATGTCGAATTGACATCAACGGCTCTATCTCGAATTTTACATGGCAACAAATACTGAATTTCATTTGGCCGCTCGTTTATTGTACAGAAGCTCCGTTTAAGGAGAGAATGAAATGATCTGAAAACCTGTTCCATTCAACTTTCTGTTGGGGACGTTTTTTTCACCAGGCCAAGGTCTTGATGTCGTCCAAGCTTGCTTCTGCTCATTAGTGCTGGGCACCTATGCGATGTGAGTACCTTTAACCCGGATACCTACTCAATAAATTTCGACCTGCTCTGCCGCATGTCATGCATGGAACCAATGAGTTCGTGCTGTGCAGGCTCAGATAGTGCGCTTCATGTATGCTCGGTTCTATGCTACGTGATTTTTTATCAGTCTACTGTTAATAGTTACAGTCTAGTTTATTTAAAAGTGTGTGGTAATTATTCATTTTTATTTTGATGTGAGACCTTATTTTATCGTTGAATTTATTCATTAATTATTCCTTCTGTACGGAGAACAAAAATATTCCATGTACAGTGAGAGTATTTAAAAGAAGCTCCTATGGCTAATGGTATTACTGAATCTATGTCAATCTTTTTGTGGATGCAGATGGAGATTTTTTTAAAAGTTGACAGTCTTACTAAGACAATTTCTCCGCTCGCTAAAGTTTTGATTACGTAATCGCTATAGAAAGCTCCTTCTAGTGTTATGTAATATCATCTAATACCTGAACTCACAGTACTCGACGGACGTCAAATATTCTTTGTGAATTTTATTTTATTACAATTCATGCTGCATTTCCTTAATCTTTACATACATACATGCCTTGCCTTACGCTGTTCCCAAGTTATAAATCTTTGATTATCTGGCGAGTTGCGAGGGGCTGCTTACCAATGCTAATGCATTCATGTACAGCGACCTCGCGCTCGGTGCTGATGGTGCCAGGCACGGACGTAAGGCTGGAGCTACTGTAAATTATGATATGAATATGGGTAGACATTTATGGAAACGCCAACTTTAATTGGCTCCTAATAGAAGCAAAAAATATATTCATTGAACTTTTGGAGGGTCGTATCAAATTAGAAACCGAAGCTTAAACAATATGACTGGAAAATGCCGTATAGTTTTGAGAGATACTTATGCTGCAGCTCTCTCACTGCCTTCTTGAATCGAGCCTTCAACTTTTCCGTGCTGAGCAAAGTTCATCCCTTTGAGGTCCGATTAAATCGTCGACGGAGAAAAAATACAATTATCTCTTACACGACTTATAGCGATATGTTTCTTGAGATAGTGCGTTATCGTTTTTGTTAACATAGGTTGACGTTGTTTATGGGCAGGCGATCGCATTTGGTGACGCATATCGAGGTTAATTGCATCGAAAGTTGGTCTTTAAATGATTCTCTTTTTTTCCCTAGACGGTCGTAGTCTAGGTCTAGGGAGTCATTTGACGGAGTTTTTTTCTTATTCTATGTGCGTTACCGGTAGCTAATTTTTTATTAATTCAACTGTCTTTCATTGTCGAGATCCAACCGTAACATGGGCTTGATTAACGATGCAGATGAAATTTTATCTTCGTATTTCCACTGACCTTCTTCATTGTTGATGTGAGCGTTTTTAGAATGTCTTTAGTACTGTGCGATATTATATTTACTTGACTTGGTTTGTTAGTACCTTTCTCTTATTCTTGGAGACATGAAAGAGAACTGACCGATTTAGAAGCGGGAGCTCGTCATTCTTGAACACAAGAATAAAAGAATTTGTGTATTTATGTAATTGCATAATTTTTTAATAAATAATAATCGAATACTCTGACTGCCACTGCTGAAAATGCTTGAGCGTATCTGTGGTACTACCGCGGGTATAAATGTGTTTAAAATCAGGGGTTTTATTAGGTTTGAGACATGTTTCTGGATTAATCAAAACGTTTAAAATCAATAAGGACAAAATTGTAGAGGGAGGGCCCACTTTATGTCTGTGTCGTGGAAACGGTCATCGCACTCTTTCCGTTTAGTGATTCTAAGTGTAATGATGTTTTGTATTACTATATTACTACCTACCATATTAAAGGATTTCGATGATTTATTGAACATTATCGAGTTCCGTCATTCTTCAAAGGATTTGTTCACTAGCATAGTGGCAAAATTTGACCAGGCATTGCACTTTTCCGTATCGCTCCTGGAGCGTGCAGAGAGAGTCTCTCATTTCTGAAATAGTGTTCTCACCTTCATATATGCCCCTGAGTCGAGTTAGTTCCGAGTTTCCTTGTTTATATTCTGGCCCGTAAAGGAATATTCGACCATGACATGGGCGCACAAAACTCGTCGCTTGCTTTAGCTTGAACATACAACTCCATATGCCTCCCCGGTGTGGCTCCTGTGTGTAGAACTAGACCTTTAATGAAGCTCAAACATCTATTGTGGACTTGCCTTAAATGGAACTGCCATTGGTCTTGAAGAATGTCAGGCATCCTGCCGCGGTCTTTGGTGCTTACCACTGAAATATTGCTCACTGGAAAGTGAGCTATAATTCATTCGGTGAAACAGCCTGAGTCTTGCGTCGGAACTTTGACACCTTTCTTGCGTGATCTGTCGAACTTCTTTTAGGGCTTCACACGAACCATATCTTTTGGCGTGCAGGGATTGTTCCTTATTGTAATGCTTACTTCATGCTATTGGATACGTGGGCTGAAGTTGTCGCTTGTGGTTGCTAAGACGGTGAATCGAAGTCTCTTGTTTCATCTTTGGAAGCCGTCAGTTATTTCTGGCGTTTTTTATGCGAGAATAATAGTTCATGCCTAAATTCCATCATTAAACATGTCAGTATCGTCATTTGCTCTTCTGAAATTCTGAACAAAGTGAAAGAGAATCTTTTCAAAACTTGAGTACTAGTTATATTCGTCTGGATAAGCAGAGTTACCCGTTCAAGCAATAGAACTGCTATTATGAGACTAAAATTGAGGTTTTGAATCCAGCGACGGTGGCAGTTGTGTGGAAATTGTTTGTTAGCACATGTCTTTTTGAAGATTAACGAGATTTGCGTTAATTTTATTATTAAATACTTTTTCCTTACCCTCAGTGTTTCATTCCATCATGTGATGGTTTCATGATGAAATTGAAAATTGAATTTCTTTTGATTTAGTTTTTGTGCAGCTTGTACATTGTTGCTAGTGATGCTTGTTTAGGAAAAATAAGAAAAAGAACAGATTTAAATTTTTTATTCTACTATAAAGTATCACAAATTTAGGATGATAGCGATACGGAGTACATTGCTTGTGAGCTATCCGAAGATTTTTTTCTACAAAATATCGATCTGTTGGAGCGTCTAATACTTGACATAGAAAGCGATAACTAAGTACTAAAACGAGAAATTTAACACAACTTATCATTGTTTTCATTATCGCTATTCTCATCTTAATCTTTTCCTCTATTAAAAAAATTGCCATCTTCGTATTGCACATTATACAGTAAAATTTCTTTCATACAGGCTGTTTTTAGTTTTGGCAAAATGAAATAACTGTATGATGGTGAAACTCAGATTTCACCTCATTTTATCACACGCACAAATAGATACGGCAATTTTTATCTAATATTTTGGCTGCAATTTATTTTACCTTAAGTTATACGTAATACTACGTGCTACTTTGGCTATCTTACGTAATACAATAAAGTCTGCTGTCCAATTGTCTTTCCAAGATAAAATATATATAGTATATACAGGTACACGGATCAAGGAATGATACGTTCAAGTGAAAATAGACTAAGTTAAACCTACTGACTTTGAAAATCATTTGAAAATAGTTTCTAATGTTAGGGATTCTCTAGAGTCACCGTTGCTTGTGGATCTTGAAGAGGGCTCGGAGTTGAGGCTTCCATATGTCGAGTCCCAAGACCTTCTGTTGATGATGCGTGTATCTTCAGTGTATTCCTCTGGGTCCAAGTTCCTGTACAAGTTATTGCGCTTGGTCTGCGGGCAACAGCAGGCGCACAGGATAATGAGTAAAGCTACTAGGCCGTGCAGAGCCACGATAAACATACTAGCGTAATCGAAGCCGAAGGTATCGAGCAGAGCGCCGCCGCACGACGGTCCGATGAAGGCTCCGAGCGCGAAGGTAGAAGTCCACATTCCAGACACCAGTCCATATGTGGTCAGGTTGTCCGGCATCCCGTGTGCTATTGCGTCTTTGTGCGCGCCGCTAAATGTCGACACGAGCTGCGCTCCAAAACCGATTCCGTGAATAATTAGAGCGCCAATACACAATCCTAAAGATTCCTTAAGTGGCAAAAATGGTGCCGGTCCGAGGAGCAAGAAAGCCACGACCACTGTTATTGCACCTATTAGAGTGATCATGTTAGCTGGGACTCCTTTGTCACAAAGCTTGCCCCAGATCGGAGCTGAAAGAGCGTACGTGGCTCCATTCAAAACAAATACCAAACCTGTCTGAAATGGTGAAAGATTTAGCGGTCGCAAGTGAGGTTCTAGGGTTGCTTGAACGAAGCCGATACTGATGGATGCTGCGATAATTGAAAACGCTGCGAGACTGATAGCAGGGATTTTAAGAAGTTGAATCAGTTGCGATCCGCCATGAAGAGTGTCTGTTTCTGCCGGCCCTTCTTGAGAAGGAAGCAAAAAGAAAGTGATCATTGCTGCGGTGAGCAGAAGTGAGCCCATGCAGATGAACGGTAGCGTGTAACCTCCTGCTTCATACAAGGCGCCGCCTACGGTTGGGCCGACGATGAGACCCACTCCAAAGCACGTTTCCAAGGCAGCAAAAGTTGCTCCAACATTATCGGAAAATTCTTTTGCTATGATGCTGAATGCTGCCGTCAGAAATCCTGCGTTCCCGAGTGCCTCTACTATTCGAACGAGGAAAGATAGCGCGACGAAGGAGCGAGTGTCATTCACGTGATTTAAGAAGCCAAACAATATGCACGTTGATCCCGTTATGAAAATTCCTGCATTGAACATAAATTTAGCTCCAATTTTTGATAAATGCTCACCGTAAATAGGACTAATAATGAATACGACTAACTCGAATATGCCGAAAACTAAGCCATATTCTGTGGGTGTTGCTCCTTTGGATTCTGCTTCTGCTGGGTAGAACGGCGCTTGTAGTGAAATACAGACAGCACTGCAAAAATCGGCAAGTGCAATAATGAGTAAAGTAGCGATTTGCCGGTTTGTGTATCGGCCCATTTTTAAAGAATTTATCTTAGCGACGTGTTGCTGTATATCAGATGGAAGCAACGTTGACACTTCACTTTGAGCACAAAAATCCTTGATTTCCGCGTCTTATTTCTCAAGTTGAAATTTTAATCGTTCTTCACTCAGACGAACCGAAACCAGAACAATGTCTGTGTGGCAATGCACGAGTTCTTTGAGTGGATGCACCTCTTGATTGACCGCGTCTCTGAGGAAGTTTTTGGCGCGAGTAACACAGTAATGCCGCCGGTTGTGGGGCACGCTTGGAGAGCGTTGCGTCTAGCGTCACTGCCTGTCGCGAAAGACACAATCGCGTACGGGAGACTCCTGTGAGCAAGAGCAGGGTTGAGGGCCAGACAGGGGGGTTGGGGATGCAAAGCTCTCGGGGAAGGGAGCTTGGGCGCAGTACCTGCACTCTGGCGCCAATGAGAGTCGTGGATATCTCCTCCACTGGCTGGATCCTCTCTCGATGCCTATGTAAATGTGTACAAGGCTAAACTGTCCGCCTCACGCTCAGCCCTAGACTTGGTCGTATTTTTTATGTTTTCTGCTGGCGTCGCTCTCTTGCCTGCATTTAAATTTCAGCCGTCAAGGAAGAAGCCGCTTTAAAATATTTCGTTATTAAACTGGGTCAGAGTGGCAAATTCAAGTGTCTTTTTTCTCTGTATTTCCGTGAACTCATGAAATGGGTCGTTCTTTATTTTTTTAAACCTATTAGGTAATATTGCTTGCATTAATACGGAAATTTTAGATATTTCTATATCTGTTGAAGAATGTACGCCTAGAAATATGAATCTATGATTTTGCTGTAAATCTCAAATGTCACGTAATAAACGTTTATCTTGGGAGCAATTTCGTGTCGCCAGTTTCATGTTTAACGTGATGTTTGTTATGCCTCCGTTCACCTTAAAAATCAAGACAGCGTTTGCATAT
The DNA here is from genome assembly GCA_014220935.1 of Platorchestia sp. MABIK. Classification (NCBI taxonomy): domain Eukaryota; kingdom Metazoa; phylum Arthropoda; class Malacostraca; order Amphipoda; family Talitridae; genus Platorchestia; species Platorchestia sp. MABIK. Next base: position 233,725 of record JACJUY010000214.1, on the reverse strand, counting down.
ATTATGCAAGTTCCGGAAATTATTCTAATTAGCTATGAGTAAGTAGTTAGTACAGTATTTATCAACACTACTTTGACGCTTCAAATATTTCATTTAAATTATTGATTTGTCGCGTGAAGTAGCTTCATTCTTCCTCAATTAATTTTTTAAACCAATTACATATGACCTGCAGTTAATAATAACTCGAATTCATTAGAAAATTATGTGTATATATTTGAAAAGTAAAGCAATGTAAACAAATTTAAAGGGAAAATATTTAACTCAAGACTCTTTGCACCTTCACAATGCCTTAAAAGTTTCTTAAAAGAATTACTTTTGCAACGTCGTATAACAGTGTCAGGCTTCATAGCTTTTTAATTGCCCTGCATTTTTGCAAATGATGTCTTAAAGTTTTAAACATTAGAAGTTCTCGATGTTAGATAAACGTTTGTCTTTCCCAATCGTCATACTTGACGTCGTTTCCTATTCATTTATGTCGAATTCACTCCAATAGCAGTCAGTGGCGTAAACCGAGCAGTAGCTACCGCTCTATGATGGCCAGAAGGACGCTCTCTGTAGCTGCACTCTCATTATTATGCGTACTTGAGGGCACGCGCAATGCTTTTTAATTCACGCCTCGTCTCTGGTATATTTCCTTGTTTACTTCCTTCAAAGGTCGGAGAAATTGATTCTAAACGTGGCATTTAAAAGGGGTACTATTCTCGTTTGGATTGAGTGATTTAACTTTGGTTTAAACGTTTAAAGGGCAAACCTCTTTACATCTGTATTAGTCCACGGTGTTTGGCCGATGAGCTTACGGACGTGTTATGTGCATCGTGAACTTTGCAATTCACGAAGTTATGCCTTCTTTACAGTTTCTAAGGATATATATCCATTACATACCTTTTTATTGAACTATGTGCATTTGTGATTATTTTTTTTCATTTTGAACTATAGAATTTTTTTGCCATACCTGGTGACCGAATGAATTTTTTCTTAAAATTATCGGTTATATTTCCTTCTACTTGAAACATTCATCTTCAAAGCTTTTCGATGTGTTCTACTTCGGCGGTCATAACGTAATCTCAAATTTTTTCTGATAGCTATTTGGTCACTTCAAACTCGTAGCTTGATGAGATGAATTATGAATATAATATCCATGAATGAATACAATGGTAATGTGATTAATTTTTGTCGCAAAATATAAAATAGCAAATGTACAATAATTCCTTTCAGTGGGCGTAGGATAGGCAAAAGGTTAAGGCCAGTTAGGTTTGTCTACCCTGTGCTATGGGGACCTCGCCCCCAGGTTACCTCAGCTTTACTGCAGATAGGCCTTAGGGACTCCTATCTTCCGTGCCCACTTTGCCCCTACAGTTTTCATGCCTTCTTCGATATCGCCTCTCCATTTTTTCTTCCTCTTTCGCTCCAACTTGTCGTTTCTATGCATTGGGTATCCTGTGTGGGAATACATGTGTGTCGTGTACACAAACTTCTCGTTTTGTACAATGTGCTCTAAATAATCCTTCTCTTTGCTCTCGTGAGATCTTCTTTGCTGTGTCTAGGGAGTCTTAAACTAGTATAATAGTAAATATAGTTAAAATATTGGCGTAAAATGTTGAACTAGTGTAATGATAATTATTCTAACTAAAAAAATTACTGCCTAAAATCGTTGTGAACGAAATATACCTTTTTTGAGTGGAGAGGCCTGACAAAAATACGAACTCGTAGCAATATAATTTTATTCAAAACTTATTACCATTTGTTTCAACTCCAAATATTCGACCGTGAATTCTCCAATTCTTCAAATGTTGATTCATGATAAACAGTGATTCATGTTCCTCTCTGCTGTAAAAGCGTGGCTTGTAGATTACCATGATGTAAGGAATATAAGATCTGTGCACATCAATCGGTAATTCCTATTAATTTGAAGCCCACAGTCACCCGTAAGTTCAGCAACATTCGTGTGAAGTAAGCCATGACATGAAAATTATAAAATCAATGATATGCTTTGTTGAGGAAAATCATCTATACGCATATTGACACCTAATTTTCCAACAAAAACTTGCACAGCTATATGTAGAACGTTTCTGAAAACTTAGGTCTTGTGGACGCATGTTCAGAGTTTTCAGAAAATTTGGAGTGTTCTGATTTAGATTGTTCTGACTCAGTCAACTATAAGATTGTTCGGGCTCGGTCAACTAAAATCGTGGACATTTTCATTATAATCCTAAGTGTACAATCCACCAATTAAAGTGATGTCCTTAAACTGTCACAACTTTGCCACACTGTCCTTGATGCCATAATATTTGATGATTCGAGTGTTGTAACACGCTTAGGAATCGTAAACCGCATCTACTGTGAAATTGTAGTCCCTGACTTCTTTCATAGAATATGTGATAAATGTTTCAAAATGACTTTACTAAACCTTCAAGAACACTTTCTTCAACCGGTAAATCTTCAGCGTGACAAAAATAGATGACTTCTGAGGCTTTTTAGGCACTTCTCTATCAGTAACGCACCATCTAAGCTGCCGACTGAGATCCCTGGTCACCTTTTATGCCCACCAACTCGCTGTACCGAAGTGCAGCCGCTGGCTCGGTAGACCCGTCACACCGGTTGTTCAGCTTCTCGGCCTGGCCGCTACTCTTCCTGATGCCGCCGCTGGCACCGATTACGTTTGTGCGGGATGCCACCACCCACCAGCCAGACTTTTAAAGATTTTACGTCGTCTCGGCGGTGACTCTTCGTTTGCTTGCTACGAGGGGTAGCGAAATCTAGTCGATTTTAAAAAACTTACGCGTCTAACTCTACCGCTGTGGAAACGTAAATTTTTATTAAATCCAGGGCCTGGAACGAGCATAGCTATTTAACACTGTTCGCTCAATGGGGATAAATTAGGGCCCGAGCTAAAGGTTAGGTAGGCTTCCTTTTTGTTGAAATAAAATAAGTTTTTGTTCTGTTACGGACCATCTTTTTTCGGTTCACTGCTGTCCTGTTTTTTCAACACCTACTACTTTCTTCTTCAACTTTGATCTTGTTTCATAAACTTCTTTCTCATCTTACTGTTTCTATGCCCTTTCTGCATAGATTCCACGTTCCCTAAACTTCATACTAAATGGTGCCTTCCTCCTTCCTCTCTTTGGATCGCCTTTGTAGCGGATAGGGAGGCTTAAACTAACTAATAATCTAATCTAATCTGGGGATTAATTAATTAGTGAATTACTCGGTTGTTTCAGGCTCTCCCAGCTGATTTTAGTGTCTTCATGTCAGTAATGCACACATCATTATTCTAGTTTCATGAAACGTAACTCGAATAACAATGAAAAAGGATATAAATTATTGATGATTTTAGTGTTAAGTTTTAAATAATTGTAAATATTTTCATTGATCTGAAGGGGCTTCTAAGATTGTCGTAAAAGTTGTTATGAAAAGACTCGATGCTGAGATTAAAAATTGATGAATTGTATGAAGGTTTGACCTCTAAAGATTGTTCAGTAAATCTTTATTCTTTACTACACCGAATTACGAAGTTACAAAAATGATAATAACATCCCACAAACTGTTTTTTTTGCTCTTCACCCCGAAATTCTGAAGCTATGTGAGACATCAATGTTACATCTAACCAAACCCTTATTCAATTACTCTTCTTTTCGATAAAAATGGTAAATTTTGTTTTTCTCTTTCAGGTTAGTGATGCTGAGACCTCTCGCATGCCTTCATGTTAGCCTTCAGTGATTTTTGACCGACTGCCTCTGGTGAGTTTACTGAAATTTAGCTGTAATTTAGTTGTTGTGATTTTAATTAGTGTGAATAAATCAAAGACTGGGTACCTTAAGCTGCTCTTGATGAATATATTACATATACACTTTCTTCCATCTTATATTTCATTGCCGTGCTCTACACTCTCCATCAAAAGCGTATGAGGAACTGTTTCCGTATCCGCATAAATACAGCACTTACTATTCTCCTGAATTGAATCTAAGAATTGTAGATTGTGTGGCAAGAATTGAATTACGTCCTCGTAGAAGAGTGCAGTATATCCCGTCATGTCCATTGCGTGTAACATTCTATGCTCACACGTCTGGAAATATAGACTCCACGTTTCCACATCGCAGAGGTTTCGATTGTTGCCAGGAAACGAACATACGTATTAGCATTGTACTATGTTATAAATGTACTAGTATTTCAATTTTGGGGTTAAAAACATTTCCCCGTATAAAACTTTGTGATTTACATTTGCTTTGTTCTCCTTGTTCTTGAACTGAGTTTGTAGAATACCATAATGTTAAGAATGATCAAGCATCATTACTTTCTTTCATTCTTTAATTTCATCATTTACTTTCTGCATCATTATGAAATATATTGTTTCGATAATAGTCCTCACTGACGCTTTAAGATTAGCGACTGGCTCATATTTTTTAAATTTTCTATTCAAAAATAAGAAATTCTAACTTATCAACCTTAAGTTATCGTATTCTAACCTAAGCTGAAAATGTTTACTATATTTTGACTTTAAACAAACAATGAAAAGTTTTAGATTGCGCTACCTTGCACGTTTGCAGATTGCCTCAATGGAACATTTTTAGCATGTGGTTTTAGGTCGTCCGCGCCTAACAGCCCAGTGGGTGGGACGTGGGCTTGCGGAGGCCCGTAATACACAGGGAGTTTTAGTTTTGCCATAGTTATTGTCTTAAATTGCCAATAGGGAGATTAACACGTTTACCACCGATTTACCACTAGGTAAATTGCTTATTTATGTATCGGTGTGACAGAACGGCATTTAAATTATTTCAAAAAATTTTCAGAAGAAGTTTAAACAAACGAGGTGAAATATCACCATGCTATTACATTCTCACACTTAGGAAAGATACATTTTTTGTTTCGAGCAGTGTGGTCGTTTTTTAAACTCTGCTACTTAGAACCTTACTTCAACATGAGACCGCTGGACGCACATGTGCATCCAGCGGCAGCGAACGTGTTGATGATTATAAGTGAGAGTTATTAAATCCCCCTAATGAAAATTTGATCCACGCTGATTTATCGTGTTGCTCGTGCATCTGCCTTGTGAACGAATGACTTTTTTTCCTTGTACAAAAACTACATATTTTCATCGAAAGCCCTGTGAAATAATTCTCTGGACGTTATGCAGAATAGAATTATGAAAATGTTTTAGTATGAATTTATAGAATCCTATGGTAAAGCTTCTACTATTCTATCATTCAATTCGCTCGTAACATGCATAACATAATTAAAAATATAGGGAAATTGTTATCGTAAATTTAAAACAAAAACAAAGCAAAATAAGTTGAGGTGGAATTAAAGGGTTTATTGCTGAGCGTTTTACCAGAAGTTCATCTGCAATCATTATAAGGTTTATTTTCGGATCCTTTTTTCTTGTCGCTTTTCTTTTGGTTTTGATTAAAATAAGAACTTTTTAGTGGGAAACGCAATGGTATTCGCCAACTAAGCTAGAAAATCAGATGTACGTGTCCTTTCAAATAGCCTGTCATTAAAAAAACAAACATCGGCATCTTAGGATGCTTTATTTCCAATCAAGCCTGATACATATGATCTTGAGCATTGGTTTTTCAAATGTCTTATAATTAACACTATATATAGGACACCATGACGGTTCCCCCGTAAATCCGGTACCCATTTCCGACACCTGGGTTGAGTGGGGTATTGTGCTTGAGCTTTCCCTTATACCCAACGGGGAAAATCGCCGCGCCAGCGCCGGGATACGAACCCTCGTCTCCAACATGCAAGGCCGATCCCTTAACCACTGTGCCACTGCGAGCACAGTGTCATTAGGATTAATGATGGACAAAATTGATGCTTATCTAAAATACCTGTAAACGTCTTTTAATAATTTCATCAGCATCTGTGCATAATGACTGCTCACTATATCAATTTCACTTTGCTGCCACCTATTCTAATTTTTTATTGTTATGCGAAATCTGCGTCAGCTGTGTTCCTACTTAGTCCAGTAGTGAATGTTTTCTCTTTGAATCAATTTAGTACTTGAACTGATAGGAAGATAGCTTGGTTGGTGTGGGACATTTTTGGCGTTTTTTAAAAACGTTCATTAAATACACTGCGCTTGACGCTTGCTATTTATAGATAATTACTGCAATGTATGTATACAAATAGAGGCTCAAGTATGAGCTACCTTTGGCTACAAGTTTATGCTTTTATGTCAGGAACACTTTTAACTTCGGTTATTTATTTTGGGTTCAAAACAATTTACCTATCTTGACTGCCATGATTGACAAACATTTTGCCAAGATAGTACCTGATGATGTCACACACACGCATAGTTACGCGGTGACTGCGAGTGATGCACCAGAGCAGCTGGCGGCCGTGATTTATTGATAAATTTTCTTCGCAGCAAGCATGCCAATAGAAAACGGGACTGAGACTCTTTTGTGAGGTGGTTACTTCGTGGCCTTTCTTCAACAATAGCCCTCAACCAGCGGTCGATACCATCGTAATCGAGAACGTTTCCGGGATCAATTTTATGTCGGCTGTTTTTTGTTTCAGCTGCTTCAACCATTATTTGAGATATCCGAATATTTTTTGTGCTATGCCACATGAATGACGGTAGATGGTCAAAAACTGATAAAGTTATTGTTTGAGAGAAATAAATAACGGCTGCAAATTAGACGTTATGCCTTAAATTTGAATAAAATTGTGATCTATTGCGCATTAAATACTTTAAAAAATTCCTTCATCATTATGCTCGGTGTGCGACGCAAAAAAAATTCTGTGCGACCTCCTATCGTATCAGTGGAGTATAAAAAAAGTATGGCGTTGCCATGTGGGCCTCTATTGGTTTCATTTTGCATCAATATCTCTGTTTGCTTCTTTCTATGCTTGAACGTAAATTCAATTTTATCTTCTATTACATTCTGTTTTGAGTGAAGCACCGAATCGAAACCGAATTGTTCAAGCAATTCATTTTAATTAATACATGACATGATATGAAACAGAATTCGAAGTGAACAAGTTTGAGAAACGAATACAGGTGTGTCCTGGTGTAACTAAATGTACCCGTGGCGCGTTGGGTGCCCACTCTCCACATACCCTCGTCATGCCCGCAACTCTCCCCTCACTCTGTCCCTCGCACACACGCACTCACTCTCACCGCTGCCAACATTGCTGGTGCAGTGTCGCTCGGAGCCTCCATCGTGATGTATCTGTGCACTGTACTCGCCCTACTGCTATATTTCTCTGAGGTTATTCCTCCTGATAAATCTTGTGTTCATTGTTGGTGTTGAGTGCTCGTGTTTGGTTGATGCTGCACGGTTTCTAAATGACCAGTTCTGAGGTATGATCTAAGAGCCATAGCTCAGACGTCACTGCTGCCTCGTCCGCTACTCTTAATTCGTCAATGAAAGGACCATTGAGTGGGACTGTGATTGTGTGTGTTGGTGACTGTGCGCTTCATATGCTAGCTACGCTATATTTATCGTAGGGAACAGCTCATGTACCCTATCAGGTTGCGGCCGGAATAATAATTTTCAGTTTGAAGTGTGTTGTCACACTCTCTCTCACTTGAATTTCAATTTGCTGTTATGGTTAAAGAAGTGTGTTGATTGTTTAAGGCCCGGTTGTAGCTAATGTCATTGATTTAAGCCGTGAAACGTGTGTTGAATTTTTTTTCTTTTTTGTTGCGTCATAAACACGAGCTAACGCTATGAGCTTTGTTAGTATTCATTTCGTTATGAGTTATTAAGTTAAGTTTTTCTTGTTGTAGTCTATTCTATGTCGTGAATTACTTTCATAGATGCGTATTCCATACTTTTTTGTTGTTTAGTTTGTTATCTGCACCTCAAGGCATTTGAACTTTGGTTGCATACTATGCCAACCCGTTTCAAATTACTTTAATACTATCCAAATTTTTAGGTTCAACTTTAGTGTCATAGTATAATACCTGGAAACGTGCTTTGAGTAACTCATTTGCGCTCCTACTCGGTAATCCACTTTTTATGGAGGGAATGCTATTTTTATCTCATTTTTTAGACCACTTGAAGTTACCGTGTTCATTACGTAGCAAAGAAAGTACATGACTCTCTTATTTTTAATGTTAATCGTAACTGCAAAAAAAAAAGATTTAAAATTAAGCTTTCCTCACGCAATGCAATTTTTTCCATTAGAGTCTCTGTCGACCTATTTAAATTTTACTTATTGTTAGTTAATTCGCTTGAGCTGTGATTATTGTGGGATTGCTGGCGCGTGAAACTGCCTGTTGTGTGCTTGCCAATGGGGACTTTGCCCTCACTTTCCTTTTCTTTCATCGTCTTGAGGTTTCCTCGTCTGTGCTTGTCTGTCCTTGGGTTTATTCGCCAGCTTAGATTCAAAGTTTCTGTATAATAACCGCTGATAGTATAGGACATTTCGCTCTCGCAATGATCGATATAACTTTTTTACAACTTCCCAGTTCTTTCGGTTTCCGTTTATTCGTGAAATTTATTATATTTTTAAAGACAGTCTGGCCTTTTCATCAACTCTGGTGACAGTTCTGATAATAAAGCATCAGTTCAGTTTTATTTTAAATTATGTGAGATATCGTGTCATATGCTGTTTCTTCTAAGGTAACTGAGACTTGTAATTTCTCAACTAAGTTTTTTACTTCGACTTCTAAATTCACTGTTGTGTTTTCTGTACAGTTCTATTAAGAAAACTTAGTGTAAATTATGTATTCGTCAATGAAAGGAAATATTTATTTGTACGATGTTCACTGGCTACAATTAACATATGATTCGAATGATTTGCTAATATATCATTCTTTTTGAATAGGATCGTTTAACAGCATTGAAAGAATTCATTTCATAGCTGCTGGATGTGCGTGATGTGTTTACGGAAAATAAAATACAGAAGTGTTCTGAACAATTCTTTTACTGAAGTGTAGTGTGTGTGTTGGGAATTTTCAGTCTCATCGTTATATACAATAGTATGAAGGTTTCATACCGTCTTCTATTGTTTGATTGAATCATAGTAGCAAATACTTCTTATTGTTCTACCAAAGCTTCTTTATCATTATAATTTTCAAAATAAAGATGGGCTGAGATCTGCCGATGACATAATAAACAAGAAGCATCACAGGTAAATTCATGATTACGAAATTCAAGCAGTGAACTTCAAGCATCACTGTGAACTTAACACAGATGTGACAGTGTTATACAAGCATCAATGCATTGAGTTTCAGCCTGTGAGACCAAGCAGCAAGCATGCAATTAAATTCATGATTATGAAATTGTGCCCATCGTGAAAATTCAATCTAGAAATAGTTTGGAATTCGTGTGCCTTGAAGCTTGAGAAGCGACGTGTTCACTCGAAAAAATAGCCGCTGAGCGCTGTTGTGGCTGTCACAGTCTTGCCGCTCCTGGTGAACGTGACCGACAAAAATAGAAAAGTGATTAGGGTATTTTTTTCGCTTTTGTGTTCCTGGGTCTAAAGGGCTTGGGAAAACTATAAATTTCGTGTGAGGCTTTCTGTATGAAAGCTGCCATCAACGTTTGTCGAGTTGATTTCTGGGTCAATTTTGAAACTGATACGAACAAAAGTTTAAGTGATGTGATTTAAACTTTTAACTTGGCATTCAGTGGACCTAATGTGACCGGTATGACGAACTACTTATCGTTGTTTATTTACAAGCAAAAGACACGTTCTGTTGGAGTTATGAAATAAATTTTACACTAGTACTCATGTGCCATTCCCATGACCGACCACCACCAACCTCCACCGAGCTCCTCCCCTCGGAGCCCTAAGCTGTCATGGCTGCGATGGGGAAGCCAACTTTGGTCTCCCTTAGACCAGGATTATTCATCATCCTTTTTATTTCTACGCAGCACTTGCTCTCCAAAAACCTCCCAAATAATTACGGTTGAAAAGCGCACTCCGTCTGATGGGTGGCTTGACTCCTTCTCTGGCACTAGTTGCGGCTGCAGCGTTGCACATCGTCGAGACGAACGCGGCGCCCTTGGGTGCGATGACGGCGCGCGATGCTGGTGTGACCTTCGAGACCGCAAGAAAAAGACTCAAAATCAAAGCGTCGTTGATCGGTACCACTACGATCACATAGCGAGACGAGCACTACATGCTGTCAACCGTCACGATTTAACACAAACAGCTTTTGATTCCATCCATTTTCACCAAGACTCACGCGGATATTCAGTCTCTAGATCGCTGTTTTCTCTCACCCGAAGTGCGCAGTTTCTGCCATCGCGCTTGCGAAATCGAACTCGTCCAAACAAGCTCACCGTTTCTGAAAGTCAGTGTGAACACCTAGCTCGCACAACCAACGTCTTGCTGGACAGATGCATACATTTCGTTTTCAGGGACATGGCACGCACGAGACTCTGCGATTTTACTAGCGTTGTTGGAAGATTGAAAGAAGTCTTTCAAAGAAACGCAGACGGGTTGTTTCTGCCTGTGTCTTTATTGTTCGGCTTCATTGATGACTTACTAGACAAGTATTTCTCTGAAAGCACGATTGAGAACGAGGACAGAGATTGGGATATGGTGGGGCTCGAGCATGTAAATTATTGGAAAATTGATGAGCACTTGCCCAGACTGCCTCAAACAACTGCTCCGAGTATTGCAGACTCGCATGAGTCTTATTTCTATGATTCTCTAGATGAACAATCGTCTGCCAGCACTGCACGCCTCAGGGTTGGGGACAGCGGAGTTGGTGACGTATTCGGTTCCGCTGAGGTAAAATCCAAGGACAGCGCTTCTTCAGACTGTCATTTGCCTGACCTAGACCCAGAGGAAGATTTTTACTTTGATGATGATGAGATTAATTTCACATCTGATCACTGCGACGAAGAACAGGTTCCTGCATTCAACATGACTTCCCTTCCATTGGACTTCAGAGAGCAAGATGACGAGGTTTCAGTTGAGACTGCAAAACTTTCTTGGATGCCGGAACAAGAAACAGAGAGAGGAGGAACGATGGAAGAGTGGTGGTTTATGCCCGTCACAGACATTAAGGACTTTTTTGAGAAAGAAAAACTTGCCGATAATGAACTCGAATTGAGTCAGCTTACAATGGGCGAACTTTTGGAATCGAAAAATATACAGGCTCCTGAGAGAAAGGTCGTTTTCTCAATTGATCATGCGGCTAGGAAATGTGAAAATGAAAGTGCTACCAGTGATTCTGAAAGAGCAAATCCCAGTCTATTTATGCAAGGGACAACAAATACTGCCTTACCTTCAATTTCAGGTAAGTTATGTTGTATGGAAATTAGTGTAGAAGTCCAAGCTAACTGGCTTTAATTTGAAAAGCTGTCGATTAGTCCTCCAGAGAATTATTTTCCTGAATACTTTTGCAAGAGTGTCAGTACTTGCGTCACTCGCCAAGTGATGGCTTTGAGATATTGTTGTAAAACTTTCTTTAATAAAATGCGTTTAAATACAAATTTGAGTCGGACCATTTTTCATGATTGATTTCTTAACGTTACTGCACCGGTAACCTATATTTTATATTCATAGAAATTCTCAGCCATGTTCATGATTATAAATGAGATTTCAAGTGTACTACAATTTTAAACTTAACCACACCGTGCTCCAAAATCTTGACGAGGATTCCGCTGCTTCATTTTGTTTCAGACTCCCCTATAATTTGCTCCCTCGGCTCTCACAATGCAACATAGCCGCACCTTGGTTACTTAGGGTACTTTTGACTCTAATTAAGTCTATTGCATCGTATAATCATGCAGAAGAAGGTATCATTTAATTGTTCAATAGGTGTTCAACCCTGACTAAATGATCCTTCTTTCGCCTGAACGGGACGCGCGCGTTCTTAGAGTTGATGGTGCTACTATAGCGTGAGGTCTACCGCCATGTATCGCTTCCCCAGGTACAGTTTTAAATATACGTACGAATAAGTGTTTATCGCTAAGTTATGTATTGAAATAAGTAACATCCCTTGGTAAGCTAACCTCACGCTATAGTACTAGCTGGAGGTAGATCTCACGCTATAGCAGCACCGAGTTGTAAACACTGACTCGCCTTGAAGCTTGTATTGGAAAAAGTGGTCACCCCTGAACTGCTGGCTGCGCTGTAATTTTCTGACTTCAGCATCAAAGGAGGTCGTATAGCAGGAGAGACTCCTTTATTTTGAAATCGTTGTTAGTGGTGGAAATTTTGTTTGGTGTCTAATTTTTTATTTTTCACTGTTTTCTGGTCTATTAGTATTATTGGCGTCTAAATTGTGGGACTAATTCTACTTTTGGTTAATGTCTAACCTATTTAACGATGAAATTCAAATTTCTGAGCAGCCGACTAATATTCGATGTTTTCAGTGATACTGAGAATATTATGAAGCGTTATCGTACGTGTACTGTGAAACAAATCTGAATTAGGGGTTGGCAAAGTTGTGCGTCAGCTGCATGGCGAACCACTGGGCACAGCTGACGCAACGATGCCGGTTGTGCGTCAGCGTAAAAACGCACCGCTGACGCAACGTTGCCAGTTGTGCATCATGTGCACGACGCACCGCTGCCGGTTGTGCATCATGTATGTACATGACGCACCGCTGACGCAACGTTGCCAGTTGTGCATCATGTACATGACGCACTGCTGACGCAACGTTGCCAGTTGTGCATCATGTGCACGACGCACTGCTGACTCAACCGTGCCATTTATGCATCATGTACATGACGCACCGCTGACGCAACGTTGCCAGTTGTGCATCATGTACATGACGCACTGCTGACGCAACGTTGCCAGTTGTGCATCATGTGCACGACGCCCTGCTGACGCAACCGTGCCATTTTTGAATCATGTACATGACTCACCGCTGACGCAACGTTGCCATTTGTGTATCATGTGCACGACGCACCGCTGCCGCAACGTTGCCAGTTGCGTATACGTTGAACGACCCACCATTAATATAAACAACAAATTTTCTCGTGAACCGCTGACATTCCCAAGATCAGAAATTTAAATTAGTTAAATTTACTCTGAGAATTTTGATAAACTTTTTATGGATGATTTTCATTCTGTATTCCCCTGCATTTCTTTCGAAGTTTGAGTTTTTAAGGAAAAATTCGTTTCTTTCTCCAGTAAAAATTTCATCTCATGAAACACGAATCATCTCACACTGAATCATATGACAATTCATTGACCTGATGACAATTTCATAGTACTCTCTATTTTAGAGTCCATTTCCGTTGTTCACATTGGCCAGAACCTCGACACAACGACACGAGCACGTGAAGACGCTTTAAGTTGCCATCGCTTATCCACTTTTTGAGAACTGGTTCTCTTCCTTTATTAGAAGTGGTTTGATGGATTTAGGACGGGCTATGCACGTTTTCTTTTCCATTACTGTAGTGATGCTCTTGCTTGTTTCTAACTTTCTTTATGGGGCAATTGTAACTCCAATATACTCCAAATATATTTCCAATAGGGCGATTTTTGGGAATCCTCACACGTCAAACAAAAGGAATAACAAGTGAATCAACGTATTTGAAGTATAGTTTATCGCCATGGAGATCCCACTTAACGATTGTTTCGTGCGTTTGAGAAGAATTGAAAGAAAAGGATACACTCTAAATGTTGTTGAAGGCTTTTTTTACAGCTAACTTAAATTTCTGTGAATTTGAACATTAGTTTTGGTTTTCCATGCAATTTTCCGTCAGTGTTTTAATTTCCATTTGCTGTTTTAATTCTAACTCCCAAGTTTTCCCTTAAGTGGTGCTATGTCATATTTTGGTTTGAGGACTAAATTATTATTCATAGAATTGCCGAGGTTAGTGCTAGTGCTGCATGTGACCCAATTTTGTATCCTTGAAGAAAACAAGAACCATAACTCAGACTTAGTTTGTGGGCAGCTGTGGAGCCGCTGTGCTTTACAACCCTAAAACTTTCCCCGTTCTGTCGCTTTCCTAACGATCCCCATGCCAAAGTGCTTGCAAGAAATGTTGCAACTATGACCTTCATTTTGTATGCAAATTTACAGTTGCCTCTCATTTTGTGAACCGCTTTTCGAATGAATCACTCAAGCTCGCTGCGTGCACCGTAGGCCGCTGTAACCAGTGACCTGGCTTGTGTCAAGATTTGCTCTACTCATAAGAGTTCCTCTAACGCATTAACTTGTATCTAGTGTTTTTGGACTTGAAGTAAGTTCCATGAAAAAAAGGTCTCAGTTTCGTTTGTTCGTGTTTTGCATTTTTTACTCACTAGTTGTGGTTCTAGGTCGTGCTATTTTGACGTGGGCAGCACTGAACTATTGGCTTTATGTTAGTGGCGGCTCTGGCACTTGTCATTTATTCCCTTTCTTGCTCACTTATCGACATCAGCGTTCTCGTGCATGTCAAACTTATTTATCAAACTTTTTCGGAAGGTTAATTTGCATGCTTTGGTAAACGCTCATGCCGTTAAAGTTTGATGAAGAAACCGGAATGAGTCTCTCATTGGGAAATTTACTAAGATGGGGATACTGGGTTACATGTCAATGAAATAAATTAATGTATATCGTAAAAGTATAATAATTCAACCAATTTGAGGAAAAAACTCTGTTCATAATTTATTTTTCTTTTTGTTATAATTTTCTCAAGTAAATTGAACACTATTTTTTTGAACATGAAAACTAAGCGATATTTCGCATTTTTCATATGAATATTAGTTTCTGTATATTTTCAGAATGCTGTGTAATAACAATTTAGTTTTTCGATGAGAAGTGTCATAAAAATGTGACTGTCTTTCACCAGAAAGTTTGTCCCGTGATCGACTGAACTTCTCCAGCCTTCGTGCTGCGCCCCCTGGGCCGTGAAGCCATCACAGGCTTAGGGGCGTTAATCGTCCGCTTTTTCTGGACTGAATCCCTTCATAGTTTGTGTGCTGTCAGTAGATTTTTGGAGCGGCGCGCTTTTTTCCTCATTATCTTAGCTTTACTGTTTTCCTTAGCACTTCCATTAAAAAGATGTGAAGTCCCAAGCTAATGGTTGAGTAGGATTTCATTTATTGAAGTAGATTAAGTCTTTTGTTGTGTAACAGACCATATTTTTCTCGATTCACTGCTTTTCTTTTCTCAGTACTCATTACTTTCTTTTCCAATTTTCATGTTGTTACATACACTCCTTTCGATTATTTTGTTTCTATTCGCAGAGTATGGTGACACACCTTGTGCGGAGATTCCACCTTCCCGTATTTTCTTACTGGATGATGCCTCCCTTCTTCTTCTTGTGGGAACACCTTTGTTTCGGTTAGGGAGGCTTAAAGTGCCAAATAAACTAATCTATATTGTCCTCCTGAACATTGCACACTTCGATAATACTTTTAAGTGCTATGTGGACCTGCGATCATTTAAAAAAATCAATGTGAGGCGTTATTCAAACTTGAAACTATATCTATTTCTAATTATTTAAGCGCTTTTATTTCCATTAAAAATGTTTTTCTGAGCTGGGAACTACACAAACATAAATGCCGCTCATACGACGGAAGTGGTACAAAAATGAAGTGCTGTTTAAGAGTTTAGTTTCTCTAACCAATTTTAAGTATTGTAATTATTAGGTAGGGGTGCAGGTGAGAGGTGATAAATAGCCAACTATTACTGTGATTTTGAAGTTCCCATTGCGTTAGTTATCTGGCTAAGTTTTCCGTTTCCGTCGAAGATTTAAAGCTGGAATATTTCTACAACATTTTCTGCGTTTGCTTATTATCTGATGGACGTTTCTAATCTCGAGTTGAGGTTCAAAGTTCTCCCTTTTGAAGAGTAACTTTTCATCCTACTTTGATTACGGTAGTTACGTATTCATGGTGTTAGGAGTTAGGCTTCGCTAAAACCGATCGTGTGAGTTAAAGCGTGTTAGGTCCGAGTTAGGTTTTTGCTAGTTTAGGCCACGAGAGCGGTCCAACATCCAGAAATGAGCTGGTAAGAGTTCGTTTGGAGGACTCATCAATTTGATGGATTCTGAAGCGTGAAGAGCTTTTACGTACGAGAGTCGGCTTTCTTGCTGATTGAAATGTTTGCTAAATGAAACATGCGTAATCAGAGTGTATTTGTTGCAAAATTACTAAAATTGATCATATCGAACGCGACTGACGATTTTTTTTCACTCTGAAAATTGTAAAAATGCTAACGAATTTCACCGTAAAAGGATCATTTGCTCTCGAACGTGCATGTGTGAATTTCAAAAGCAGGTAAAAACTTCAGTTCTTTCCGAGTGTTGCACTACATTGCTCATGCATTATTACGAGTATTACAGAATTTGATGTAACATCAAATGAGAACGTGATAGAGGAAATAAACTTCCTAGGGTGATGAAGCATGTCCGGATCAAGCGTATTTCTGAAGAAATGGGTGGAGAACTTTTGTTCTGTGTGATGTATTGTTTCAAAGTACGTGTAAGCTCTTTGATAATGTCATGAGTAACATTTCTGTAGTGTTATGCATGTAACGTTAGGTGGTACTCTCATTGCTAATTTCTGTAACTGGTTCACATTGTCATTCGAATAGAATTTCCCAATTTACTGATTGCTAACCCTGGAATTCTTTGCAGTTTAAAAAACATTAAGGTCATTCATTACGGTAGTTATTTACCCCCTAAATATTGCAATGGTAAATATACAGTCAATTGCGAATGATGAGTGATACGAAATATTTCGACCACAAGCAAATAACTCAGTCCTTAAATGGTTGGATTACAATGTAAAATCCGCCGATCCTGCTCGTAAACGGCACTTGGAAGGCGTGGTGCGTAGCCTGGAACTTGGGTCGGAGCTGCACAGGTGGTGTTCGTTTAAAGCTCTACTCACCGAACGAATGGCCTCTCTTAAAGCTGCCCCCTCATCACGCCTCTGTGACCTTCTTCCTCGTATCTCTTGTTATGTCTTCGTTATGTGCGAAGTTTCTGCTGGACTCGCCCATTAGTTTATGCGTCTTGATTGGGGCTCAGTTGTTTTTCTCCCCAATTTTCCGGCAGTTGTAATATTTCTTTCGTGGAGAAGGCTATGCACACTGATCCTCTCATGAGAACAACAATACTCGATGTAATAAAGGGGACCAAAGGCCTTTTTATAGAGGATGTGTAAGAGTGTCAATAATTGAAACATTTCTTTTATTCTTTTTCGACATTGGGAGGGTGAGACCATGAGTAATTACCTAGTGCATATCAGGACAGGATGTGAGCAAGCTTGTATTTCCTTCAAGTTCTTTAATTTCAAAAGTTGGTGTTGAATATTCAGTATTTCTTCTATTCATGAATTAAGCCTTTCAATTTTAAAATAGTCGATTTAAATTGAATTCTACGTTGTATGGGCAATCAATTATTCTTACGATGCAAACTTTTTTTGTGTGCTCCTACCGTGAACTGGTTCGAATGAAGTGCTGTATTGACATCACCGAGCAGCATTCTAGCATGCTGTTGCTACACATGATTGCTGTCCGCAGCGTCTGTCGCCGTGCAGAATAATTATTCCTGGCCCAAAATGTAATTGGATATACAACAGCGACATCGCGCAATCTGTTCTGAAAATCGGGAAGCTTGCATTCCGGCCTAATTGCGAAGCGGATACTTTGGGCTGTGTCCAATCAAAACATTACGGACATGTCTGCTGACACAGTCACTAGCGCTCCGGGAAAACAAACGTTCCTGAATTGACTACGGGTCTGATTTCGGAAGCCCAGTTCTAAAAGTTTTTCAATTATGATTCTTTAGCTGCGCACTCATGAGTTGCATCAACACTTGAAATGTAATTCAACGCTCACTGCCTCTCAGGCGCGTGATGGTATTTTTTCCTATTTTTTCCCTCCACGCATCCCCTGCATGACATCAGGACGAGCCGCTCGCTTCTGTTCTGCTGGAAATGAGGCACCGTTGAGGGGCAGTGTTCCAGTATTCAGCAGCGACACTTAATTATACAATCAATTGTTCAATACGTTGCTTGCGGTACGATCCATCGATGGATAGGTCGCGCTTCGGTTCGTCCTGCTACGAAACGACCCATCGATAGAGCGTTTGAAAATGTTTAAAATCTTCTGAAATTAAACGAAATTTAATGGTCCCATTTAGTGTTTGGTATTTATAAAATTGCTTTCAACTTTTGACTTTAAGTTTTTGTTGAATATTGAACTTAACGTGTGAACTGCTGTCAGTGGGCCGTTCCGTAGTCTTGAGTCGTTCCCTTGAACGTGGTCGCGCTCTGAAGATCCACCATGTAGATATGTGCGTGTTTCTTGTTGTATTAGTTTTTTTTGGGAATATTTTTACCGGTTACGGGTTTCTATTAAATTATGGTGAAATGATAATTTTGTTAGCACTCTGATCTGTATATGCAGCATCCTGATTGTTCCTTGTACGAAATTTTACTGTTACTGTCATTCATATGCCTTTTAATTCGTATCGGAATATTAAACAAAAGCTTTTGAAATGAAAAAAAATTCGCTTCATTCAGCTTTACAATGGAAAGCTCGTTTCCGTCAATATGGTCAATTTTTCCGCCGACGCCGTTGTCAGAATTTATTGTTTTGAATCGCAATATTTCAAAATAGAAAATCCACGAAATCCATATTGGGTCATGTACATCGAAGGCGGCTTCAGACTGTTAGTATGGATATAAAGTACGCGGAAATTTTTTTTTGGACGACGTATTTCAAAATTTGAGGGACGGATAACGCATCAATGTGTTCACTGAGCAGCGAATTTTTTCTTAATTTATTCTCTTGAGCAGGATACTATGTGACATACATTGAAGAACAACGCACATATGCTTGAATCCGTGCGTACTAGGTTGGTGCTTAAAATTCTCTGGCCTCCTCAGTATTACGATATTACTCACTAAAAATTTCAGTTGACATCCAGGGTATCAAAAAACAATTAGCACACTCTTGTAAACTTCTAACTCTATCACGGTAGCTCAAAAAGTTACTGAACGATCTTCTCGCATGATATTTGGTTTTGGGCTTGGCTCATCACTTCTCTAAGCTCCAACAACGTGTGTGTCCCATGTCTCAACTTGTACCTTAACTCGAAGTTTACCTTTGTCGATGTTCTTGCGTCTTGTTCTGTGTTAGTTTCCCGTATCGGTGCAGGGATGAAAGTTCTGCCACTTCCATTCAATGGCGGCGAATTGACGCGTATTGTTGAGCACGACTTCTACTTCTAGATTTTCCTCGGTTCCTTTGTTAGTTGTTAATGTACAGGCTTCGCTCCTGGCAAACCATGAAGCCCCGAGCCTGCGTGCAAAATGAAATAAAAAGTAGTTGAGGGAATTGATCCTTCAAATTTGAAGAAGAATAGGCTTTGTTACCCTCGAAGTGATGATCATGGTGATAGGCGTACTGTTTTCAGTTACGCGAGCTGTGAGACATCTATCTTGAATGCAGTGCATTCGGAGGTTAAAGTTTCTGTTTTCATTTGATATGCTTGTGTGGCGCCATTGATTTACCTTTCCTTCAAGAAGTTCATCATATTGCGGCGATTTCCTTAACAAGATTGCTCTGCTTTGAAATGTTTTCTATTGCGTTTGACGCATTTCCTCACGTTCGCCGTTGGTATGGAGGATTCCTCATCTACTCTTTGTATTTTCATTTCAATCCATCAAGTATCAACACTGTGAATAAAAAAGTAATTCATTTAAGGAGGCATTCGGCCGTTGAAAAAAATTGATTTTCTGTTGATCAACTAGCGCCTCAAAGAGTTGTCTATGGACGCATGAGTTCTCAATTTACTTCACAAGAGACAGCATCTGAAGAGCAATTAAAACTTCTTGGGCATTGTCTTAACTTTCTAACCAACTAATGTACGAGTTTTCTGATCTTATCTGTAAACAGTGCAATTTAACTTGAAACTTACCAGACGCGCGTGTCGTAAGAAGGTATGGAAAGAAAGACGTTTGAGTAGGTTGGATGAATTCTGACTGAATGAACTCTACTCGTAGATGAACTGACTGC
This sequence comes from Platorchestia sp. MABIK, assembly GCA_014220935.1. NCBI lineage: Eukaryota > Metazoa > Arthropoda > Malacostraca > Amphipoda > Talitridae > Platorchestia > Platorchestia sp. MABIK. Next base: position 213,840 of record JACJUY010000214.1, on the reverse strand, counting down.
AGTAATCCACGCTATTTGACTCCTTAAAATTACTTTTACGTACACGCCTGAAATGTATCATAACTACTCAAGAAGAAATGATCTAGACTTATAAGAATATCTAATAGTATTTGCGTTGAGTTTCTTGATTTTTTCTCTTGTATTGAACGTTATGTGAAGTTGCAGGTGGTTGTGATCTCATCTTCATGTCTGAGTTTTTCCCTTTTTTTCTCTCTTTGATCTCTTGCTATTTATCTCTTGAATAGCTATCTTCTCAGAAATAGCTATTAGTATTTTCAGGTCTTTAAAAATTATGACATAAAATTTTCGTTCATGATTCTGCTTTGAAATCTGCGCTACTTTAGGCTATCAAATTTCGTGTGGTGGATTTGATTGGAATAAAAATGTTCTTCAATTTTCCTATCTTCTGCTTCTTGGCTATGGACTTCATTTTGATATTACACGTTCGTTTTCATTGTAGTACTCGTCATGTTGCCATGTGGTAGTTGTAGTCATTAGCTTTAATTATTTGTTCAAGGAATAATTTTATGGGTTCATTTGAACGAGAAGCAAGGATAACTTTTTTTTGCTTTCTGGGGTATTTGAAATTATTTTCTACGTGATTAGTCCACGTATGTGTAATGTAGCGAAACACGTTTTTTGATAGTTTAAAAATTTTGTGTAAGGTGTGGTCCTTAATAATCACGGGAGCAACTTACACTCATTGACATGTATACGAAGTAAGTAAAATGATTTGGCGAACGTGCTCTGCAGCGTGCTCGGTGTAGCTTGTAACGTTGGTGAGGCGCCAACACCTGCGTCTATCGCTTCTGTTGCTGAATTAAAGTGGTAACTAATAAGATTAAGCAATGTTTGAAATTTGTGGGAAAATCTGCAAGATTGTCCCACAAAGATGTATAAGCAAATTGAGGGTCTCGGTATGGGTTTCCCTTTCGGGCCTACGTTTGCGACATTTTTAAGTGTCATTAGGAGGAAAAATGGATTGCAGATTGTCCCACAGATTTAAACTTGAATGTTACCATAGATAAAGTGATGATACTTATCTATTATTTTAAGGAATGTTTATGAATGTACTGAATTATTAGGAATAGTAAATGGCCATTCATCTGCTATTTTAGGAAGAAGGTTCAACCAAGGCATTAGCTCTACTTTCTGTCGAAATTTCCGCCCAATAAAACTGCTAACGAAACACAAGACTGGCGACGTAAGAAGTGAGTCACATGAAAATTAAACGACTCATAGGAAGCTTCGTGCTTCACGCCTCGGCGAATATCGAAAGTAAAAAGTTCATTATGCTTGTACCGTCGGTTAAACGAAGGGAAGTATGTTTTTTTTCAAACGCAGGCGCTGCATGATTTTTCAAATTTAGATCCAAAAAGATTGAGTTAATTGAAGCTGAAATGAAAATTCGGAAAATCAGGAGAGCTTAAATGCAAAAAAAAGGAAAAAAATTAAGGCCACTTTAGTCGCTCATTACTCCTCAGTTAATTGTAATTTTTTCCCGTTAATACGTCCGCAGTTTTCAGGCGGACTCTGCTCTCGGTTTACCGGCGCGGAATCGTATTCGATGTAACACCTTCGCACTCACGGATGCTCTTTTTTACGTCTTCATCGTAGGTTTATAATATTTGGTTCATATTTTAGCGGTACGGGCCATTAGATTTAATGTCTGTGCAGTTGCAGATTTAAAGCTTCTCTAAATAGCAAATAGAGGGCTCACTTTTCAAAATAGAACAGCTTTCATGGCATGTAATATCTGCGAAACCGGTGGCTTCATCAAGGTGTATTTGATATTTTATGCACTCGCAAATTTTGTTCGCATAAAGAAGTATATCAAGAAGTTTTAGCTTCTTTAATATACTTCTTCATCACCTTTCTGCTTAATTTGCTGCTCGGCAACGCTGTTCTGAGCTTTTTTCTTTCCTGTTCGAGTATTCTTAGTCATTCTCTCACGCTGTACGAACGCGTCCGATCGTCCAAGTAAAACAAAAACACCCATCATGACTCAAGCGCTGAAAATTAACGAGTCTCGAGAGTCGGCTGCAGGTGAACGAGCTAAGGTGTGCCGTGATGCTCGTAAGTGTTGCCGCAGAAAAGCGGGGAGAGCTTCGTAAGGTGTACGTGTCATTCTCTCGTACGAGACGATAACTATTTTGAGCAGCACCCGTGCCAACTCATCTCTTCTCGTACACTTCGCGAGGCGTGTTCGCTATTTGGGATGTACTCAGCTTTTATTTCTCGCTCTCTTTCCGGTGACCTGTTGTTTCCGTCTCCAGTTCATGACATCGTGGTGTACATTTCTGTTTTTCCTTTAGTTTTCGCTAGTTTTTTTTGGGTGCCGTGGTGTTCGATTATGTTTTGATCCTTTCCAATTTTTTCAAATGGGTACGCATTTATAAAATGCTTGAAAAATGTAATCTTTTCTATTTGGAGTGGTGTGGGGTTGTTGATATCAGCTCGTGCTTGCGAATTTTGACGAGATGACATCTCTGGGAGGTACAACTTTTGCTACCTATGGGAATGAACACTCCAAAGAGGAAGATGTGAGGTACCCAACTAAATGTTCGGTAGGCCTTCCTTTAATACCAGTAGAAATGTTTTGTCTTTTATTTGCAATTATCTCTTTTCGGTACACTGCTTTCCTTTTTTCAGCACCCATATCTAGAAAAAGCAATCTTGCTGTTTCTATGATGACTTTCCTCTTCCCCTCTTAGTAACACCTTTGTTTCGATTAGTGTGGCTTTAACTTAGTTAAAGTATATAATCTTCGACGAAATGAAGCCTCATTTTTGCCCACGGATAAATAATTTAATCTTTTGAATTGAACAAAATTTTTCTGAAGAAATTGATAACGAAAACATTGATTAGACTAGTAGTGAAGTTGGGATCAAGCTGTTCAAGTACTTAGCATGAAGCAAAACTTAGCAAAAATCATCAGCATGTAGTACTCGATGTCTCTCAAAGATACATGTAAAATTTTCTTTCAAATGATAGGTTGTTTCGGGTGGGGATCATACAAGTTGGTCGATAATTTAGATTGTCATGTATTACGGCAGTCATAATCGCAAACTTTTACAGTAATCGTTCCTGAAAGTAAATTTTAACCTTGACCGAAGAGCAAATAGTACTGAACATTATGCAGTTTCTTAACTGTGTTTAATATTCCGTTATAGATACATCTGTTCCTGAATTTCATAATGAATCTACAAAATGGTTTACTTTAGAACTGCTTTTCGTTAAGGTTCTAGGCAAAAATCTGCATAACAGGCTGACAAGATGGCGGCGAAGTTCAGTGGGCTTGGATAAGGGCTTTAGGATGGCAAATCGTTCTTATTTCACAAAGTACACTGAAGTGATCTTTAAAAATTGCGCCATTTCTTCACCAAATTGGGTACGTGACTTGGAGCGTCGCATGGTGAACGCCAGCCATATTGCTGTACATTGTGAGTCTTTCTCATCATTTGATATAAATTTGCCTCATCTTCAGACCGTAACAGATGAGGTTCACTGGGGACTTGGATTCATCAAAAGCTACCGCAGCCCTCAACTTGCTTTGAACTGTGCTTTTGGTGGCAGAAAAGGTTCGGCTTCTTTCATGCAAGTGTCCGGAGCTTGGCACCTTTTGGCACCACACATGCAAGCATTCTTTCAGCCTTTTCGTTCGTAACTACTTCAACCGTGCAGGTTCACACTTATATGAACAGCACGCACTTCCCCTCGCTGATTAAATATCGATAGAAAGTCTTGAATTACGAGTTACATATTTGAAAGCTACTGAATTAAAATATGCTTTCGATTCATAATTCAAAATTGAAATCACACCCTTTACTAATTAACACGTGCAGAAATCGAATATATGAGGCATCTAGTCGTGTGTTATTTCGATTCCACGCCTATTCATATTCATTTGTCAAATTCATCTGTCAGAAGGGTTTTATTTGCTATCATCGAATAAGAGACTGGAGTCATCTTTCTCCATTGTGCATTGCAAAGTTTGGAACATGCAGTTCTCGTTTAACTGTGCATTGTCATCGAATATCATCATTCATTTTTAAGTTACGAGCATCTGGATGTCTCCTGGATATATTGTTTCATTTTCTCACTCCCAAGTGCTCTTATAGTTAAGTTACGTTCATTATGGTCAGGTTTACATAAGGACTTGTATTCATCTCTGCCACGCAAATGTTAATTGCCTTAATAGGCCATCTCTAGCTGCGACAGGTAAATTCAGCCTATATTTAATTGGCTCCTCCGAGGAAATTTGCTCCGCAGCTGAGCCCTGCAATAGCTTGGTCGTGTCGTTGATCCCAAATGCTTGTTTTTGATCCTCGTGCTTAGCCTGAGATCATATTAAGCCAATGGTACTCGGAGGGCATTGCTTTTGCAGGAGCCCTAGCTCGCTGGGATTTGAAGAGGGGATAAGCCGCCATCCCATCAGATATTAAGTGTTCCTGGAATAGGGCTCAACTCTAGCGTATCAAGAAAGGTTACTGTTTTTATTTATGTGTTCGGAATAAGCTATGGATGCTTGAAATGTCTTCATTTACTTTTACTAGCCTGAATGAATTAGTCTTTTGACATTTATGTCCTCAATGCGATCAGAAGAAAAAAGTTTTGTGTTTTCAGCGGAAGAATTTGTAACTTACTATGGAAAATTACAGGTAACTCGATTTATTTACATCCCGATTAGTCCCTCTCTCGATTTATATAGTTTTGTTTGTCTCCGTTTGTCCGCGCCATCTCGATTTCTCCACCCTTCGTGTTCGTCGTGTATTCTGCAACATTCCTTGTAAGAAAAAAATCAAAAAGAAATTTTGTAAACAAAGGCTGTTCTTTCATCTAAAACTCTGTTCAGTGTGTGTTGGTTCGATATATGGGCTAATATTTATGACAAACCATATGAGTTCAAGTAAAAAAGTTGATGTCCATATGAAAGTAAAAACTAGAAAAACTGGAAAAAACAGGAAAACAAAAACCAGAAACAAGGGCATCAAACAATTTATTAATTTGAATATTTTAGTTTTATTTATTGAAAAATGCTAGGATAATTATTCGTATGCAGCATAAAGTTTCCCCTAAAAGAACAGGTTCACATTTTCTTTTAAACTGAATATGGTACCTCGATTTATCCACCATCTCCATTTACCCAGTCCCATCACAGGAGATAAATCGAGAGTTACCTGTATTCTATTATAGAGTGCGGAATATAAAATAAAAACTTTCAACCGAATGATAATAGTACGGCTTGTTACACGTCATTAGAGATATCTCCAAAGAAGCAGTGAAAAGTCCCGATGTAGGCGCGATGGTTCGAGATATTGAAAACCTTCAATGCACTTCAAACTCAGGTACTGGTTACGAGAGTGTTTCTACTGCTTATTTTATGCAAAGACTTGCCTCCGCAAATGTTACTTACTTGAAGTTGTTTGAAATCTTTGCACTTTGTGAGCATGGGACTATTTGCTCAAGCAACTTCTTCAGGCTTGTTTTTCCCGAGCGAATGTTAGGCATGCAAATAGATGCATCCCAGCCCCTCGGCTGCTGCTTGGCCCATTTACTTTTGCAAGAGAAACTTTTTGTTCTTTTATGAATATTGCCGGCGCACTCTTCTGTGCTTCAGCTCTGGTGAGCTCCAGGATACTGTACGTGGGATTTAATTCCCATTCTTCTTGATTTCGGATGTCAAATTAATATCAGTCGTGCAGAACATTAGCTGGAATGTATAAAAATAGAATATTCTATCTTCTTCCAAAAATAGGAAAAAGCAAATCCTTAGTAGAAAATAGAATATTCATTAAATGTGGTATGCATTGCAATTTGCTGTTTGCTTCGTGATAAAAGAGAGCAAAGTAGAATATTCTTCGGGAAAAAGAGATCGTCATAAGCACTAGCTTGTATTCGTAGGAACATAAAGATCTGTAACTGAACACACCATTCTTTTTATTAAAGTACTCTGTATGTTTCAGGTGTCTAAATGCAATTGACTAACTTCTAGGTCGTTTTATTTGATCAAGTTGTCGTTGCACAGCATCTGTTTCCACGCGATGTTCTTCAATTTCTTCATTGACAATAGGCTCAGGATTTCTTTCTTCTGGCAGGTTATCATGTAAAGATTTTGAAGTGTTGTGTAAAACAACACATGCTACAATAATTTTTGGAACTTGTTTTGCTGCAACACGAACATACCTGCCAGCATAGGAAAACGTTTCTTAAGTTGCCCAAAACATCGCTCAATAATTACTCGTTCTTTAGTAGTAAAAACTTGGTTGAAATGTTGCTGCGCGGAAGTTTCAGGGTTTCTGAAGGGTACCGTAAGCCAAGGTTTTACAGGATATCCACTTTTACCTAATAGCAGAAAGTCACCTCCTGTTGATTGCATGATATGTGGAATGTCCGAACATCGTAGTATCCTCGAATCATGAACACTGCCAGCCCAACTAGCGCAAACACTTGTAAAACACTCTTTAGAGTCACAAGTGGCCTGCACATTAATTGAATGCACTCCCTTTCTGTTAACTAATTCATCAGGGTGGAAGCGACGCACAGGCCTCTTTATCTTTATATGAGTGCAATCAATCGCCCCGATAGCTTGCGGAAATGAATATTTTGCAGTCCACATCGAGGAAGCGTTTTCTTTCTCTTGCCGTGTTTGAGGAAATTTGATCCAGTTGTCAGCTATTTGTACGAGTCTCTCACAGATGTAGTGAACCGAACGACAAACTGATGATTGGTCTATTCCTAAGTCTTCACCAACTCCGACTTGAAAACCTGGATCGGCCACATACCTGAGAAATGCTTCAAGCCGCTGTTTTGTAGATAATGCTCCTCCTCTGGTCTCAACACCATTATTGTCCAGTAGAACGTTTTATACAATCCACGTTACCCTCGTCAAATTGGAAAAGACGTTTGTCGTCATGGGCATGACGGCTTGAGCGACGAACGTTATGTATTTTAGGTTTTCTAATATTCATGAACTCAGCCATAATGCACGACGACCACCCCCGGCAGCTGCACGAAGACACCTGATGGCCTGCCTTTCAAATGTGCAAATTCTTCAGTTTTTAAGAATATTCTATTATTATGCATACATACGCTAAATTTGCTAAACGTGTGGAGAATTTTCTTCGGAGAATATTCTTCGGACGAATTGTCTACTTTTACGCATACCAATTAAGAATTTTCTTCTCAAAAGAGTAGACAATAGAATATTCTATTTTGATACATTCCAGCCATTGTCTATTTTCGCAAGAGAAGCGAGCGGTATTACTTTCGTGTTTTGGAATTATCTCAGAATATGATCATTCTGTTGGCATTCTTTAAATCTTTGATGAAATAAATTATTCGTAGTGTCTTATCTGAATATTTAGGCAGGATTTATACCTCGCTTGACGAGTTTCCAAACGACTGAAAATGAACACAACTTCTGCAGGTCAGGGGATGGTGATAATTATTCAGGAGAGCAAAATTATTTTCCTGCTGAAACCTCAGGTTATAATTTTAGCTTATAAATTAGAACATGGAGGAATACGTTTAAACTAGTGTTCGGTGAAGAAATATTTGATGCTCGTAAACGTGTTGTGTGCTTGCAATTGGTTGTTATTTGAAGGAATACAGTTAAGTATTCGTTAATTTTCCGATTTCAGACATTGGCGATTATTACGGCAGTTCCCTCCTTCGTTGATCTTTTGTTTTAATTTCATGAACAAACTTCATCCTGTGTTTGATTCTGTGATCCTGATTTGAAAGCTGGCGACACAACACAATACAATTAATATTCAGGTTTCATGGAAGAAGCACTTACTGAATAATGCCTTTGAAATGTCGTGAAGAACGAAACATAGTTTTTTTTGATAATGAAATTCTTTTTACGTTGCTGTTTTGGCGAATCATGATGCAAGCTCCAGAATTTTTTTCACGCTACGTTTTCATAAATAATGCATTTTTATATCGAATTACATGGCTTATGAAGAATGAAATAGTTTCATTTTATTTTAAAAGCATTTCAAAAATCGAATATTTACTTATCTGAGCAGTTTTTATTAAGTATCTTGTCATGGGCCAAACATTATGGCAGGATGCGTAACCTTGTAGAACGAAGTTTTCATGTACTATGCCTTAGGAACGTTTAACTCGTCTGCAAGTTCTTTAGTTTTATGCTTGGATTTTCTTCAATTTTGACGTAGAAAACATCCTCAGTTATTTTTGAGGTTCTTCCACACCGACGAGCATCTTTCTGAAAAATGATCCCACTTTTTGATTTTGTAAAACCTTTTGTTGATTCACTTCCCGGTTATTTCTATACATCCCACTAGTTTCTGTCAATGTTTTTTGTTACAAGTTCGCATTTCCTAAAGAAGATAATTGTACCACCAGAGCATGACATTTCTCAATATTATAATTACGGATTTAGAGCATTTGAAATTAAAAGTGAAGAAAAATCACGTTTGAAGAAGGCAAGTGCATGTAGACCGTAAAGCTTAATCAGTGCTATAATTACACACATTACGGTATAATTAGATGGTGCCATAAACTTGTACTTTATAATTGCCCAGAACTTTCTGGACCATATAATATTTTGGATGCTATTCTTTTGTAAGAAATTTTACTAGGGATATTTTTTTTTGTTGGCACCGTTATCGTGCGTGGGGTGTATGCGATGGGGATAAATGCATGAGCAGCCATCCTTTATGTTATCGAAGAAGTTCTGCCCGTCGGCTGTGTGCAACTTCTTGTCCAAGTACAATTTTCATAGTTATGCACAAGTTAGTGTGTTGAGTAGTATTTTCTGCTGTGTACGAGTACAGATGCTTGTGTCGTATGTATGTTGGTGTACAATATCTTGATTGTGCTGATAACGTCAAACCCAATAAAATGAATATCAAGACACTACATAATTTTCAGTTTTATTTTTTGAGCTGCAATTTAGGAATAGTCGTATTTTTATTTCGGAGGAGAAACTGAAGGATTAATGCAGAAAAATTGAAGAGGAAGTGAAATCTTTAGCACATGTACTCTCAGATTAGATTAGATGTTGGTTTGAGTCTCCCTAACCTTAACTAAGGCGTTCCATAGAGAGGAAAAGGAAGGCGCCATTTAGTATGGACTAAATTAAGGGAATGCGGAATCTATGCAGATGGTGCATAGACACAAGAGGTTGAGAAAGAAGTTTGTGAAACAAGATCAAAGTTTAAGAAGAGTGTAGTGAGTGTTGAAAAACAGGACAGCAGTGAACTGAAAAAGTGGTTTGTAACAAGTAAAAATCTATTTTATTTTAAACAGAAGAAAGGCCTACCTGACCTTTAGCTCGGGCCCTAACATAGTCCCCCTGGGAGTGTTAATTCCCGTAGATACAATAGTTGTATCCCCCTGAGGGGACAGATACTCTCATCAAAAACTTTCAGCTGTTCTTGTAATCGGAGAGTAATTAATACTATTATACATTTTACATTAAACCGAATTACGTCTCAAACTATTGAATGTTGTTCAAGGAAATCAAGGAAAGCCGCGTCATTTTTTTGTTACGCAGCTACAGTACATATGTTGCCAAAAATGAATCAAGAATTTCTGACTGTTAAAATTTGTCTTTTTGAAATGAACATTTGGGAGGAGCTATAAGAAGTTCAAATACTGCTGATATGTATATTTCTTGTCATTATTTCGATAAGCGTTGCAAATACAATTGATGTAAAATTTTAGCCGATTCAGAAAATAAAATGAAATATCTTTCTCCAAATCGACCACAAGTTTTCCTTCTCCATCTCCCACAATTTTTCATGGAAGGTCTTCGCTTCTTTGACCTTAACTTCTGAAAGACTTTGGGGAGGAAAAATTTACTCGAGCCTCAAAACTTAGTGTTTCATGTCATCTTATAGCAGGCACTTTTGGCTGATCTCGGCAATTTTGCATTCGCCATCCCTATTAGTATGATGGGATGCCGGCATGTACGCCCGCCATCGGCCGCATAAAGCGGCGCCGAGTGGCGAGGCATCGCTTTAAAGCTGCGCTTCCGAGGCTCCCTCAGCGCGCCACACTCTCTGACCTCCGCAGCGCGAGCTGCGTTCGCGCCACCCTCCTCTCCCTCGCCAGCTGCTGCTCAAATATACACGTGATAAGTAGAAATTTTGTGGCTCGAGAGTGTGAAGCTATGAAGCGCACTGAATGATTAGGCTAAGCATACAGTGCTGTTAGGTTCATCCATCGGTGTAATGAGGAATAAGTTGGCCGCTCGTTAGCTGGAAGTTATATGGTGCGCTCAGTAATTGGGCTAAGTATGCACGATAATGGTCGCCCTCTAGTGTGGTGATGAAGAGATATTAGCCGATTTTTATCGTCTTCGTAAATGAAAGCATGTTGCATGATTAAGTTCAGCTTGTATTGCTTCACTCGCATTCACTTTGGCTGTGCTCGCCTAAGTATTGTGAATTGATCTTTGTGTATTTTTAAACTGAAAGTTAGAACTTTGCGTTATAAAGAGGACATGTTGTGCATTTTTCGTGCGTAATGCAACTTACATGTAACGAGTTGTTTAGCGTTGAATGACGTCCAATTTGATGACACTTGATGAATTATGTTGCTGATCGGAGAATGTTTTATGCAGTGCGTAGAATAGTGTTAAAACAGGCTTGTCAAATGGGTATCTCCCTTTTTTTATTAGATTTCATTTGATGGTGTATGAAAAGTTTCTTAATTTCTCACTTTAACTGCAGTGGATTAAACGAATGTCCAATATTCTGGTTAAATTAAACTAAAAATAAATATTAAAATGAGTTTTTGAAGCTCACCTTTCTTGGTTTTTCATTAAATGCGTGTGAACATTCAGTTAGTGACTCCCGCTGTGTCGCTCGCATTATGGAAATTCCCCTAATGACCACCGGTGAGTCACCAGGCAGTCAACGTGTAAAGTTGAATTCATCCGGTCTTAAAAAAATTGAATTACAGACTTGAGTTCTATGTTCATTCCCCATGCGCGAGTATTTTATCTCCTTTTTTCATAAATTTAGTTGGCGTAATTTCACGTCGAGAGCACGAAGGCTGTACAATCTTGAAATTCGTTGGCAGAGACGTAACTGACCTCCAGAAGTTGAAGCACTTCTTAAAATTGGCAGCTTTTTAACATTACTTGTTACGGAAGCAGATTGAGGAAATAACCTGCAAGTATTACGCAAGTTTTATGACACAAACTCGCTTTAAATTGCTAGTCAATGTCCCCCTTCTAACTGTGTCCGCTGCTGGCTGAAATTTACTACATGTAGATGAGGGGACTCGAATCTTGGACACCTTCAACCCTCGGCTCCCCATTAAGTATTCAATGAAGGTATTTTGCATGCCAATGCGATGGGCTTAGCGCAACGGTTGGTCGTTCATACTGCTTCCTTTTGTTAATGCAGCTACGTGCGTTGCAGAACTGGCCCCGCGCTTGCAGTCGTGCCTGCTCACTAAATGGCTCCTGACCTTTTCGGTGCCGCGTGAAGCATCTGATGGAATTTCGCTCTCCTTCATTCGCAGTCCGCTACTGGACTAAATTGATGTTAATGAGATTTTATATGTTGTGTGCGACCAAATGTGTGCAAATAACATCACGATCTTCCTTGTTAGCATAATTTTGAAATTTTTTCTTGACGTGTGCGCGTTATCGTGTATTCTGGATGTTTTTATTTATTTTATCAAATCACGAGTGTAAAAGGGAAAGTAAGCTAGGTGTTTCTCAAGACTTCCAGTGGATAGTTAATAGCGTTTCTGCTTTACTTCATATTTTGTATGAATCTATCGACTTTTTGAAAAAAATTATCTCAATGCAATGAAAAAACATGTAAAACAACCAATTTTATGTTTTACCAAGTTTGAAATTGAGAGTTATTTTGGCATTACACTGTTCATCTGTTTTGTAATCACTTCTCAAATTTAAAAATAGAATACGTATTATCTAGAGCTTTCGTTCATTATAACAATGAAATTGTAAATTTAGTTCATCTCCTTGTGTTTTCTTACATCATTTAATAACTCTAGTACTGAACCGAATTTTCTTTTCCCTCAACATCATTGCTTTCGGAACTCCTTTTCGGAGAGTCGACTAATTTTAGCTGGCTGATTATGATGGTCTTTGGTGAGCACACATCTCATGCTTTCGTACCCAACTGTACACGATTTATTTCGTGATATTATTTCTCATAATGTATGATCACATGTCTGAATCAAAAACCTGTCTGTGGGTCTTTGATAATTGCTTGCATTAGCATTGTGCTACTCAATAACATTAATATTCATATTTCTGATATGAATTTGTAATAGGTCAGTTTTTAAAAATATAAATATTTAAATAAACCCTACTGAATGCGGATACTCTTTTGATGTAAATAGAAAAATATCTTGCGCGTATTATTTTCGCTCATTCCTATATAGACAATTATGCAACGGAAACAGCGTAATGCCCGGTTGGAAGAGGAGGCGGTACCTGCTTTCCTGTTACGTATAAGAAGTTCTGATAGGTCGGTTCTGTCTGGGCTAGACGTCCGCCTGCCATTATCATGGGCGTGAACTCTTCTTCCCGCAGCGCTACGCTCCCATACTTGACTGTCCATTATTTGAGCCCTAAATGCCAGATTCATTTGTGAAGAGACGCGCCCTGTGGAGGGGCCACTCCGAGTGATGGTGCACTGACCTTTCCTTGTCGGACTCCTTATCTGAGATCTGTGCCACCGACCACAGGGAGGGCCTGCTCGCTTCTTGAAAACTTCTAATGAACTCTCCAAACTTGGGCACATTCCGTCCCTTGATCAGCTTCGCGCTTCACGTCTCAGCCTTTTGTGTTGCGCGTGAATTGTGTGATGCGCGGCAAAGTCCGCACTACGATGTGCTTTTCAATTGTATCTCTCCGTTAAAATGGATATTACTTTCATCAAAGTTACTACTCCGGGATTTTACCGTAAATGGGGTTGAAGTATCCGTGAAGCGCATACGTATGCCGAATATTTTATCTGGTGGATCTGAAGGGAGTATCTATTAAGGTTAAAATACTTTCTTAACCGATATTTCTAAATATATTGTATAGTCTCGTGTTTCTAAATGAATCTAAAGGATCAGAAATGGCGAAACATTTTGAAAAGTTGGCAAATATCCACTACTACGGTAGCTTTACTTGAAACATCGCAAGCGCTGTGGCCAGCTCCAGCCTTAATCCTACTCCGCCGTCGCACAGCGAGAATTTTTGTTTTTCTGTTCCAATTTGAGGATTTGATCAATTTAACAGGTTCGTGTTATTGGACCCAGTGTACAACTTCGTTTTGCACATTGAAAATTTTGCCTCTATTGTAACTTGCTGACGCTGAGTATGACGAATCTATTTTCAATTTTTTGAGAACGTGAATATTTAGCTTAGTAAATCCTTGTAATGATTCTGCTTCTATGGAATTATTTTCAGGATGTGAATTATGTTCTTGCGATGTCACCTTTGTGTTCAGTGGCTATCTGCGCAGCGCGACTCTCTGCAGTCAACTCGGTTGTGACATTTCATTTGTTTATGAGAACTATTACGAAATTTCAGATTATATTAGTTTTTGAAGTATTAGTGTCTAACTTGAATTACTCACTTTGATTGCTCACGGCTAAAATTTAGGTTAAATAGATAGTTAACATTGTTGAAGAACATTTTAAAGATTAGGGAAATAGTATGGAAATTATATGTCATAATTCAACTGGAGCGTTTCTCATGTGTACACACTTTTGATTACTTGCAGTGCTGTGTTTGTGAACTGAAATTGAGGTGACGCAAGTTTGCGCCTGCTGTCTGCAGCTCCCTGAAGAATTAACCTCACAGCAATAACATTTTAGTGCGCCACATGCCTTAANTTTAGTTGTGTGGGATCGCTGATCTATCTCTTTGAAACCTATTTTTTTTTTTTTGTAGCTAAGCTATTGTCAAATATAGCTGAGTTTCTTCGTCGCTCACGATTGACTTCAAATCATGAAGGGATAAATATTGAAGTAGAATGTTATTTTCTAAAAAGTGTTTGGCACGTATTCTTCTTTCGATCTTTGGTTTTTATTGCTTTGCAGTTATTATTCTTGGTACTAATTTCATTGCACGTAAACTCATAATCTAGGACTTTTATTCAGGACAATCGTCTTCAGTGTCTTTGTGAGAAAAAGAGCTTTGCTCATTTTTTGCCTTAAATTTTATCTCCGTTTGCTTTGGAGGTTTTCATTCATTGCCGAAGCCTTTATTATAATAACAGGCTTGGGAAAATGTTTTCTTTTCATCTCATGTACGAATTGTTTTCGTAGTGATCGGTCACATATTATATTTGACCGTACGGAGCTCCTCTCTCACTCTTCATCTCGTGATTTGAAAGTTTATGATCGTCCCATTAAATGTTGTTTGTACAAATGTAATGTCCAGCAACATAGCTGCAGTAAAACTTGGAAAAATATGGTCGCTTATTTATATGGGAATTAGCGCTGCCAGGGGAAGTATGTGATGTCCCGAGATGAGAGATAAGAAGCCTTCTTTTTGTTGATTTGAAGTGTTTTTTGCCATGTAAAGGACCATCTTCTTTCAGGTCACTGCTGTCCTGTTTTTTAACACCTACTACTTTTTTCTTCAACTTTTATCTTGTTTCATGAGCTTTTTCCTCAACTTATTGTTTCAATGCACCTTCTGCACAGATTCCGCGTTCCCTTACTCCATACCTAATGGTGTCTTCTTCCTTCCTCTCTTTGGAACGTCTTTGTTGCGGATAGGGAGGCTTTAAACTAACTTCTAATCTTATCTAATTTACGCTTATTAGCTAGTCACGTACATCACTGATCATCAGAAACTATTTAAAACAATGTTTCAATAATTATCACCCCCTTCCTTAAAAAAGGATATTAATTTATGATGCCAAGTTTAAAGTTATAACTCATGACTAGTAAAAGTAAAGTAAAACCAACCCTTTTTATTATGTAAGTAAACAGCCATTCACTTCAACAATCAGTTAGGCATTTAGTTTTAAATTTTCCTTATCGTGATGTAACTGAAAATACCGATATTATTCTATCAACTGTAGAACCTCCCTCACCGGAGGATTTTTACTTAAGGGTAGTTAAAAAACGTTTATAATGTATTGTGTCACACCTGAAGTGAAAATTCATTTTTTTTGTTCAATTAGTGTTTTTTAAAACTGAAGTTATTTAACTCCACGTAAGGAAGCAGTACGATATGTTTACATTACGCTGCAACACAGTCTCCTCGCGCACTATGCCTCAACGGTATTCATAATGAAGTACCTTCAAAGTTTGCAAATTAATATTTCATGGTGACAAAGGCTTTGTTACTAGCTCCTATCGTAAACATAAAAATTTTACGAATTAATTTGACATTTCATTCTCATTTGTTTCGCTACCGTTCTGATACCGTTCTGATGGCCGATGCACTATTGCAATCTTTAAGAATTTTTTATATCTATTATTGCTTCTTTAAACTTTTGCACCTTAGCTGCACTCCAGTAGCTTTAGGAAGTTTAGTGGAAGGCCACTACAAAATTTAGAGTTGCGCAAGGTGAGATGAGTTTAGAACGCAGCTGTTGGTCTGCATGTGTCGGATATGTGCTCCTGTGATGCAGTTGTGTTGCCCGAATTGCAGATGTGTTGACTATGTTGCACATGTGCTGCCTGTACCGCACATGTGTTGCTTGTGTTGTACTCTGTGTTGGCTGGTTTTGGTGTTGGAACGCTGCCAGATCTGCCACTCGCGCCAGCGCCGCTTCTCGCCGCTTCTCAGAACTATGCTCGTCTACTTAATAACCCCTGCCTTTTATCACTTCTAATTTTTTTGAGTTATCACAACTTCTTCTCTTCAAAATTCTAATTACATGAGTTATTTCACGTTTCTGATGCCCTTCATCAGTATTTTTGCCTCCCAGATGTTAAAATTTTTATAGATCTCCATGCTATTCTGCTTGCGACATCGGTATATACATTCAATATAATCTATACTCTGGGTTGCTGTTGAAGAATTTCGTATCCGAGGCTCGATTATAGTAAAATAAGCTTTATCCCAAGTTTGCTGGTGCTCTAATAAATAAATTATCGGTTATTGGGAACTAAATCTTCATGTTTCTCGAATCCCGTTGCCCCAGTTGATATAAATTTTACTATCGGAGTAAAATTTTGAAAGCAAAATTTACGCTAATCTCGAACTTTATCGTACTCGCAGAATTGAATGCCTGCATTATTTTTTATAAGCGTTGAGTCGGCGTAAGACGCGTTGAATTCAAACGTAAAGACTATGCCGCATGCTGCTGCTGCTGCTGTTTTGTAATTAAGGAACAAATTGCTCCGATACCGGTGAATGGTGGCGGTGGAAAAAGCGTCGTTCAATGTTCTTCGTTAGTGAGTTACATTTTACACAGTCGATCTACAGCAGACTAAAGTGGAAATGATGTTTTATTTTTCGCACATGGATATAATTATTCATAATGTAATTTTGTGAAGAAAGCTTCACGCTTCTCTTGTTAAAAGAGTGCAGAATTATCATTGGGATGTATTCTAAATAGGCTTTAAACCAATTAAATATAATGTGAATGAATACTGAAATTTTCAAAATAACATCGTGAACTTTAAAAAAGAAATTGAAATATTTGCCGTACTGTTTATCTGACGTAATTTTTAGTCCTGGGCGATAATTTATAAATAAACTACCATGAGTGAGTGCGAGCGCTATCCGCGCCTGCATCGTTAATTATTGAATAAGGTTAATGATATTATTTGATTGGAGCAATGGTTATTATCTCACTTATTGAATAGTAATTTGGCTTCAACCCATTTATTGGCATGACAAATAAATTAGACTCAATTCTCCATTTAGATGTTCAAGTGTATCATTGTGTCATTATTTATTAATGAAGTTATCTAAGGGAATACATTTCATCATATCACTTTCACGAAGGCATTATTAGTCTTAACTGGCTATGATTGAGGTTAAACAGGTTCTCCAAGGTGCCTCACTTTCTCGACGGAGGGAGGTCACTGACGACCTGGAACTGGAATTTCTGACACTCAAATGCTGTCTTTTTGCAGTACAGTTTGCAGCGTAAGTTCATGTAAGTCGATATGATCGAATTTTATCTGATAAAAACTCGAGCTTCAGGATTTTACCGCTAAAAAACAGCACGTGACATGGTCGACTTGATGGATTTACGCTGGAAGTTGTGACGCCACATCAACATAAATTGTTTTAAAATCCGGTCTCAGTACAGATAGCGTAAATGTTCATCCAACACAGCCTCTGATCAAAGCTCTCATGACGAACAGTGCAAGGACTACGAACAAATGTTTAATGCTTGTTGTTGAAGCGTTATGCTTGCTCAAGGACGCTTGCTTGCGTGAAAACAGCGGCTTACAGCGACGTAAACAGTTTTATTCAAAGAATGGAATATCGTTATCTGGCATTAGCTCTGTCTTTGCGTTCAACTTTTGTAAACGAAACTTGACATGCGTTTTGTTGCGCTGTGTTGTTGGTGACCGGAATTGTGCTTTAATATCCAGGTTTAGTTCAACTTGTGTATACAATAAAACTGTTGTAAAGTTTTGAGTTGCGCTCCAATTCGGTGTTAGTGCGGTACAACTAGCTGTTCAGTATTTGGCAACTTCAAGGAGTTTGTGAATGAGTTCCCTTCGACATTTACAACGACTAACTAAAGTGACGTCGAATGTGAGGGAACGCAGTTTTCAGCAGTTCGACGCATCTGCTAATTCGGCTAGTCTCATGTAAAAGTCTAGTAAAATCCATGTAACAATGTTGAATTTTATTTCGCATGTATCATAGTTAATTTTAAATTTTGGCAAGATTATACTTCTCAAAATATCACTCGTACATTTTTTTGTGAAAACACAATTTCTAAATGCTGAGTATTCCAAATGTTTTTTTCTAAAATTATCTCTGAAACATTTTTTTCTTTATCAGTATTTTTTCCTTGTTTAATATGAGAGTTTAGCTGTATGACTAGGAGTACCATGGAGGGCTTATGATTATCATTTGAGCACTAGATTCTTTGTAGCCGATATCGCGCTCACTTTCATTCTTTTCTCTCAGGCTGTTACCAAGTGCTAATTTTTGCACCATTTTGTGAAAGTGTTCACTTTAGAGACTGAAAATACTTCGCATTATTATTTGATATGCAAAATGATTAGGAACATTAATCAAGAGCAGAGCACAGGGATTTTTACAAACTACGCATTTCATGTTTATCAAACACGAACTTTAGCCTCTGACGCTTCACAATTAGCATGATGTGAGAGGTTTCCGAGTAATCATATAATTATTGATACCAATAGAATCCATTCTAATATTCTAATATACATTGATCTTGGTAATTGTGTTTGTTGCTTTAATTTTGCATTTCAAGCAATGAATACGATAGGCGAAATGCTGTCGGCATCGTTATGGCTTTTAGTGTAGCTTAATTGTCGTGCTTAACTTCGCTTCATGTATCAGCGACAAAGTGCTTGCATCTCATTTTAATTTAATATATATTTTTATCACTGGAATTTTCCCAGTGACGCACGTTTATACCTCAGCGTTAGTTTCATTTCTTGTAGGTCTGAAATTAATGTTACAACAGAAAATTAACAATTGACTTATTTTTCAGTGTTTTTCTGACGTTCTGTATACATAATGATCTACAGAAGAATGACTCTTACTGGTATTGTGCAATTGTTTGCAATTGCGTTTGTTGCTTAT